>JACTTY020000126.1:600000-932074 GCA_014595695.2 Epargyreus clarus clarus | reverse complement strand
TAGATCGTCTCTAATCGATTAAAGTCCGGAGAAAGTTTCTAAGGTATTAAATTTCGTGCTAAGAAAATAATATTAAATATTTATATAAAGAGACAAACGTCGCGAATTGAATTTCATTAAAATTATGTAGAGATATAACGTTGAAATACTATCTAATCATAATCTTCGCAACCAAGGGTATCAGTTAAACTAGTAGGTAATCATTAACTTTTCGTCCATTCTTATACTAATTACAGTTTAAAAACTAAAAACCACGCTAAAATCGCACAAGGAAAATCGTTAATCCTGATTCCTGACGTTCCTAATGAGGAGAATAGGATAAAATTACTAAAATCGTGTATTGTCATCGGTTCTTGATAATTGTTCAAAATTTTAAATTAATCGGGCCGTTCTAAGTGCGTTTTTTGTCTCGACATATTTCGTAATTACTAAGTTAGTATGTACATGTTTTTTTTTATAATTAAACCGGAATATAAAATAATAAATGACTGAAAAAATCTTAGGGTTATAAATCACGAGCTTTATACGGACCTTTCGGCATAGTTAGACGATCCTTGCGATACCTTCACCAAAACAAACTTACGTGCAGAAAGGTCAAATCCTGGATTTGGAACAAAAAACGGCAGGTAAAAAGTCATATACCGGTATAATTGTCACAAATTAAAGCAAAAAATCTTTCACAAAAGATATCAAAATCTGCAAGCCACACGAGCAGGTAGAGGGATCCTATAAAATTCCAATTTTTTGTATGGAAAGTGTGCAAAAGCGTGGGATGGTGGAGTAAAATAACTGTACTACGCAAGACATCGGAGTGAACAAGCGACCCAACACATAAATCAACCGTTTTCTTTGGGAAGACAATTATAATCATTTTATATCAGCCCATTTATCAAAACGTAAAACACAAAGTCGTGCCGTCATTTTGCTAATATTGAAGATTTTTTTATAATATAGGAGTAGCTGATGAGCATGCTGTCCACCTGGCAAGTGGCTACTGCCGCCCATGGCCGTATGTAATTAACCCCAGATAGGATTAGATATTCCTACCTGAGGTCGGTCACAGGTCCACCGCTACCCTCGAGGATTAAGCTGAAACGCCTCGGAAAAGTATGTCTCCCTTACCATACGCTTCACACCTGAACACAGCAGCCTTTAACACTGCTGTTATGAGGCAGAAATGGATGTGGCAGTGGTAGCGCCGGAGAATACCTCAAAAGGTTCTACCACCTTCAAAAAGATCTTGCAACTTGATTCAAAGCTATAGTTTTTCTTTTATCGAATGAATTAATGGAAATTCAAAAAGTCTACACGTATTGTGCACTCTTAAAAGGACCATACCTTTTAAATGTTAGAAAAATAAAACCGAACGACCCGCTATAACATGTGTACTATTCATATTTGATTCGTGGGTTTCGCTGTGTCACTAAATAAACATTAAACACAAGATTATCTGACGTCACTTTTTGTGCCATCGGCTTTTGAAATATTTTGCGCAAAAATGTAAAAGAAACGTATCTTTTCGAGGTCCTATAAAAACTCTGCCGCGGAATATTTATCTAAGTTGATTAGAATTGCAATAAAGTTATTTGTAGTGCATTTAATCAAATTATAATAATAAGGATGCTCACCGCATATTTTATTTTGAATTCTAATCCACATATTTCGACAAATCGTAACAATAAAGTCCTATGCAATAATGTAAATATTTCTAGGAAGTTTTATTAATTTATTGCTTCAACTTTATTATCTGTTATCACTGTAAGAATAAATAAAATCGACATAGCCGTGTTTTTTAAGACCTAAGCTTACAACCCATATTAGGAACCCATATTACAACCCATATTGCAGTTTAACGTTTTTTGTTACAACTATATTAGTTATAAATTTAGTTGCTAAACTCTAATTGAAATCCGTTAAAATCTGAAACTAATTTTCTGTCCTTAAAACATTTGCGCAGTCGTTGAACCTAACAAAAAATCCCCCGCGTTTCAGCCGCGTTATTCTCACGACGCCCTGAACTTTAACACGAGCAAAAACTGGCTTTTTATAAACACGCTTCGCTTTACCGCCAACTTGGAGATACAGGGTCATAGCATTATTTAAAACATACGATGATGTATTCGTATGACGCAAAAAGATAAATAATTCACATTTAAATTTCGTCCGGAATCCTTTGTCATACTCGTATCAATTTGTCTAATTAAACACAAACTGTCTAATAGGAATATATCTTATTGGATCTTGATTAAGACGAAATTATTATCAGGTAAAGCTAAGAAAAGAATTTTTAAACTTACTATTTATTTTTATATTGAAAGGTGTTGTCCACTTGTGTGTCTGCTTATGATCGCTATACCGTAATATTCAAAAGTTTATTGTCTAAATCTTATTTCGGCTTTTCTTGTAAACTTGAAACCAAAACAATTTATTTTCTCATAGTTTTTTCCTTAACATCAGGGACTCGTAGCCATATAGCTACACTTTCAAAGTTCCAAATTCAGGCACCGAGGAATTCCGAAAAATCCCATTAATTATGATTGCTCACATTCTCAATATTAATTGCACTAGTACGCGGATAATTAGTCTCAGATGTACCAATCAAAAACTGTAAATTCCTGTGCTCTTTAAAAACTTTTGAACTGTATACAACCACTACGGATGTTGATTATAATTTTCGTTCTGTACCAATCTAGCGACCGGTTGTGCGGCACTATTGAGGTCTCTTATCATTGTGCTAAGGTCCCTTACGCGAATACACCAAGAACGGCTTATCTAGAAGATTATGATATATAATTAAATGCTACAACAAAATCATTACATACATAGGTAAAATAAAAGCATAACGACCAAAAACAACAGGTTATGGTTATAAACGATCTCTTTCAGACAACCGTAGGACTAAGAATTGGCAAACGTGTATCTTAATTTAAATTATCTATTTACTTTATAAGCTCTATTATATTAAGACTTGTTTTTGCCCGCGGCTTCGCCTGCGTTTAAAAGAAATAATATGACATACTAACGTACATAAAACTGAAAATTCATACCTAAATTGGAATGACAGTGGCGCCATCTGGCGAAAATTGGTCGAATCAACTCTGAAACCTTCATGGGCTCATGCACAACAACTTTGTTAAAGATCATCACTTGATCAAATGCATAGTTTACGATTCAATCCTTACTAATACCGATTAAAATAATCGACTTTTTCGTCGAAAAGATCGATTCTCCGATTAATCGGTGTTAGATCGCCATCGCTAGTTCCAGTGGGATTTCCGGGATAAAAACTATCCAATGTCCTTTCACAGGCCTCAGACTATCTTTGTACAAAATTTCATTAAAATCGGTGGTTTAGGCGTGAAGAATAGACAGACAGACAGACAGAGTTACTTTCGGATTTATAATATTAGTGAGGATTGTTTACTATGTACTACCATAATGCGCTCTACCACCTGCTAAACAAGCAAATCATAGTTAAGATGTTCGGTTTTTTGCGAACCATAACGGTAGAGATTGTGCGATCTGTATAACTGTCATCACTTCCCTGATCCCTGAAAATTGTGGGAACAAATTATCGCAAACACAATTTATTGGTACAAAAAACATTGCACAATACACCGCGTTAAGTTTATGTATGGCAAAAAGTGTATGGATAGCAAAAAAAATTAATACTCCCACGCTACGAAAGGGTTGAGTATGCACCTGACCTATATTGCACTTGCGTAAAAAGTGTTTTCACGTTAGTTTTTGCCCTCCATTTCCCTTATAATAGATATTATTCTGAGGGTACAGAATACAAAGGAGTTTGTAGGATCTATCCACTTGCTACGATTTCTGAGACTTTACTTTATGGTTGTGTCCCAAAGTTTTAATTCGTCTGTTTTTCTTTGATGTAAGTATAACAACGATAAACATAATTATTATAAAAGTTCGACTGGTAAGTATTCTATGTTACTCTTACAATTTAGACGTAACCTCAATATTAAAATAAAAACTATTTTAACACGCTTTTATTTTATATAATATAAGATTAGCAGAGAAGCATGCAGTCCACCTGGTAAGTTTACTGCCGCCCACGTATATGCCGTCCAAACCAGAACACAGCAATATTTAACATTGCTGTTGTTAGATAGAAATAGGTGTAGCGGTGGTGCCGCCGAAGTCGAACCAAAGAGGATTCTACCACGTTCAATATTAATATTAATATCATTATTCGACGACCCGCGTGGCGGAGCGGTTACCATGCCGGTCTGACGCGCAGAGGGTCCCGGGTTCGATCCCCCGCCAGACAGATTTCTAAATGATGAATTTAGACATCTGTTTCTGGGTCTGGATGTTTGTGTATTTGTCTCTGTGTGTGTCCATAGCACCCACGATACAGGGAATCCTAGTATGGGGCTGTGAGTGTAAAAAGCGTTTATTATTTTTTTTATACTGCAAAATATTAGTGTTATCATGGTCACCCTCGTTGCGTAAGCGTTCCCCGCACAATGCGCAGGTAGCGCCTAAAGGGTTATCCGCTTATGCAAAAAACACTATCCGCTTAACACGAGCACAAAACACGATTTAGCTTTTATACTATACAATTATGTTAAGAATTTTTATTTCATCCGAGGCGTGTGTTGATTAGCATTTTATAATGTGCAGTAAATAACTTGAAATTATTTTAGCATTATGTTTATGCAATGGTCGGTAATTCGAACCAACTGATTTTTTTTACAGGACTAACAAACGAGCGTGCAGTTTCCCTAATGGTAAGTGGAAAATACTGCCTACCAACATCTATAATCAATTTTAGACATCTTACATAAGATTACATTATAATCCTACATGAGGCCATTGATGCGTTAGGAGTAATTAAAAGTGTTGGTGTAACTTTCTGATACAGATTAGGACCAGACAATGGCTTTTAACATTGTGCTTACTAGGCAGATATAGGTATGGCGGTAGTTCTTCCAGGGAATCTGAAGTCGAACTACAAATAATTCAACAACCTTTACTCTCATACCAGTACAGCCATACCAATCCGGTAAAATTATATATAATCTTTATAATAAGTATATAATCTTATACCGTATTGTCTAAGTATATAACCTTTAAAATAAGTTAATCGGTGACACCAACGCAATCGAATCACAATCAAGTCCGGCCACCCTTAAAACAAGGAGTTCACGTTTATTCAGGCAAAGCAGAAGTCCTTTCTCAAAAAAGATTTAATAGATAAAGGCTTCGTGTGACGTGCGTGTTCGTGTTTTGGTTAGCGCGTCAACGGCAGGGCGACGTGAATTTGCGGCCTTTAACGGAACCGGCTCATTAAGAATTCATAGTGACGACGCGAGCGGAGGGTGAAAAGGCCGACCGGCGATGTGTTGCAAAATGAATAAATGGTGGCGAGAAATAGGGGCAGTTCGCTAGGTAACGACCGCCGCGCCTTAATAATGCAATCCACTCTACCTTTCAACCACTAGATCCGCTTTCCGATCTATTCCGAATGATAGGTGAGCTCTGGTAACGCTGGTTTTGGTATCGTTGACGCGAAACACAGCATAGGTAATGAGCTTGCCGTCGACACGATAATGCCACGGCAAACAGTTGCAATCGACAGATCGCAACCGCCCCTTTCCTTCCGATCGACTTTAATGAAGTAATGGTTTCACGGTAAAGACGATAATAACTTTAGTACCTAGAATACATTGTTCAATACTTTCGCATAAGCTATGAATTATACATTGACAACCATTTAAACCCTAATGCACTGTATGTAAAACTTGCGTAATCATGGACAATACCTATGATGGAAAGTAAGTATTATAATGATTGATACCTATAACTAACTTGATAAACATTATTATAATAATAAGTAAGTATTATAATAATGTTTATCAAGTTATGACTTGGGTATGTATTTATATGAAAATTATATAACAAAATGACCAAAAATACGACGTCGCTTGATTTCTTGAACGCCATATGGGTAAAAAACTGCATTAGACTGATCTGTCTGCGCAAATGCATAAAAAACTCACTGGGCGAGCACCATGTGCAGACGCAGGTGCCCTCCGTTCCCACACAACCCTTTCAGCGAGAGAACTCGAGATCCACCGCCCCCTCAACCCCGCTAAAACGTATAAAAACCGAGCAAGATATACAAATGACCCTTATTCAAAATTCAACCTTATCATTCTACATGCTACGACTCTTTAATCTTAGCAAATTTCGTAGATGTAAGCCCTTTTATACTACATAATGTCATTAGTTCAAAATTCTACCTGTTTCGATTATATTTATAGACGGCATCGTGTCATTAGATTTATTATGGATATAATAATGCAATCCTCTATAATTTTTTGCTGTTTATTTCGTAGATGCATTTCCTTAAAATTCACTATGTATGACAGATCAGTACTTATGTATCACATGTGACTCATCTACAGGCATTTCACTTAAATAATGTTTAATTATTTAATAAATACTTACTTTGAATAACAAGTGTCTATACTGCCGTAGACGGCACTGATATATTGTTGTGTACCTACTGCGTTGATGAAGAACAAAAAGTCCTTTTTATTACACGAAATAAGTACTTACACTTATATAGGTACGTACACACTCTGTGTTTCCTCTTTGGTTTTCACTCTTCATGTTTTGCAACAACTAATTATAAGTACATTAGTGGTCTTCTTACATCCTTAAACTAACTCTAAAATCTAGCCAGGGAATTGATATGACTTTCTGAACAAACTCATTCTAATTATACTACAAAAAAAAATGTCATAATTTAGAATGCAAGATGAAGTTTAACGTCAATTTTACGAAGTGAAATGTTAAAGTTTCATTTATTCATTCTCAGGCTAAATGTTTTTCGTTTTAGAGTTATCGAGCCAACAAAGAAAATCTCACGTGTCGACTTAATGATCGATTCCGAAGTTGGATTTTAGCAAGCTTTTAACCTTCGTAGCATCTCAATTCCCAGGCATTAATTCACGTTTTCAACAAAAAAGACGTGACTTCCCGTTATCATTCGGTCTTTTTATAAATGGGCCGTGTTTTGTAGCAATTTACAGCAAAGGGTCACCGTCTGTTGCGGCCCGCAGCTCTCCGCAATAAATCGCAACCCTACAAAATGTTTCCGCCCGTTCTCGAGGCCCACCATTATTTCGTAGATTTGTTAATTCTTAATTAACATAAAAAGTATATTATAATCACATAACACGCAACGATTCCAGATATTTTTGGTGTCCCTTAAATCTAGTTATGTTTGTTTTGATCATGTGACATTTGCTAAAGGTTGCAACCTTTATATATAAGTAGTTTGCATATTTTATTTAGTTACATCGTAACATCTTTATCTCACTTTCTTAAAAATGCAGTGTTATGAAGAATTATTAGTAATAGTACTCACGACATTTATTACCATCCATGCCAAAAAATTGGTTATATAGGTAGCTCTACAATCAGTTTCATACAACTTTATTGGGAAAATTTAATTTATTCAGAAAGGATATAGGCTCCGTTCCTAAAATGATATATGTAGATTGTAGACATAGACAGTATGAAGTAGGTATATTACTAAAATAACTGATTTATTAATATCAGTCGCATTACGCTTCTACTGTATCCTCACAAATTTTGCATGATTAAAAATAATTGTAGTGCGAATTCTTATTTGAATGAGCTTATAACCACAAAACCGCAAGACATTTTTAAACCGTCATATAAATACGTTTAACGACTTTGATAACAACGAAGACATTATAATTCTACGATAAAATCAAGATATACAGAGCTAAAACACGATTATAGTGAACAACTGCATTTAGTTCCCTAACGTAATTCGCCGTGTTAATGGTGGTGCGTGGCCACCATTGGCCGATGCACACAAGCTGCAGTTGCAGATCATGACCGATACATCAGTATACGTTTTTTACATCTGCCCACTCGCTATTGGCTACTAGTCGGTCAAAAAACTAGTTTGCATTTAATGTTTTTTTTTATAAAGTAGAAAATCGCCGTGCGCTCTACTCGAAGTTTGAAATCGTCTGCAGTCTTTCTTCTAAAACTGAATATAGGTTCTAGGAGATTGCAAACGCCTTCATTCTCCAGATTTTTATATATTAGAAGTATGGAACGGATCATCAACTTGTAATGACTTGATGTTAGTGATATGACGACCGCTAATGGACGCCTGTACCTAATGTGTTTTAACTGAAAAAATCACTATACACTCAAAAATGTTGCGTCCATAACACTATACTCCAGACGAGACTAGAGCAAAGCAAAACAAATATTATTGTTAATTTGTAAACAATAATACAAATAATATTTTTCAGCTAATCGATTTGGAAAACCGTTTCATATAGAATTTAAAGATTAAAACATAAGTTTCTATTTTGACAGCTTTAGGTAACTCGAAAACTTTTTTCTCTGCTTCTAGTTTACAACCTTTTTGATTGAAATCAATCTTAACAAAAAAAGCTTTACTCATTCCCAATATCCTAAAATGAGATGAATGAGAATACTCATAATGAACAGAAGAGGAAGTGTTTAAATATTTGAAAATTTGATATCCACAGTAAAGTGTTTCCGTAACTGATATTTCTCATTAAAGCACTGTTTATTGTGTGGTAAAAAATATTGTCCGAGGGTGGCCGGTGGCTACGGAAAGGGTTGGTTATCTAGCCCTCCGAGGAAGACAGGCAAATACGCAGATGGTCACGGGTTCAATTACATTATCAACAGCCTACGTATTCAAATTATTGTACTCGAGCTTTCAAATGCAAACATTTCTTCGACACACACTTTACTTTTTACTGCAAATCGATCTGATTTTCGATATTTTAACTAAAAATCCAAGTAGGTTCATTCAAATTCAAAGGTGGTAGAACCCTTTGTGGTTCGACTCCGGCGGCACCACCGCCACACCTATTTCTACCTAATAACAGCAGTGTTGGGCGCTGCTGTGTTCCGGTTTGAAGGGTGTGGTAAGGGAGACAGACTTTTCCGAGGCGTTCCAGCTTAGTCCTCAGGGGTAGCGGCGCATCTGTGGCCGACCTCGGGTGGGAGTGTCTGATCCTATCTGAGGTTGATTACAGATGTCCATGGGCGGCAGTAGCCACTTGCCATCGGGTGGACTGCATGCTCGTCTGCTACTCTTATATTATATAAAAAAAAAAAAAAAAAAAAAAAAAGGTTCTTGTTGTAGGTTTCTTGGCTCTTACTGAGATCTTTACATTGTCTTTTCCGTTCAGTATTTTCATAAATCATA
The DNA here is from genome assembly GCA_014595695.2 of Epargyreus clarus clarus. Taxonomy (NCBI): domain Eukaryota; kingdom Metazoa; phylum Arthropoda; class Insecta; order Lepidoptera; family Hesperiidae; genus Epargyreus; species Epargyreus clarus. The sequence goes on along the minus strand of JACTTY020000126.1, from coordinate 922,809 downwards.
TTTTATTAAGAAATCTAAATAAAATATTTTAATCAAATTGTTTTTCTTATGAAACAAGATGATAAATATAGTACTGTGTACTGAAATGTGTAAAAAAACCGTCTTAGATCTAGGGAGTCGCAATCTGACCTTACCGCATAGACAGTAACTTACGTCTCGTATAGTTGCATAAAATCATAAAAACAAAGTTTATAACAAAGACGGAAAATGAAAGTACAAATGAAAGAAACAAGTACAGGTCTCATTTCTGTGAAGTCACTAGAGCACTGGGCGATGATAATTGTTTGGCTCACTGGTATATAATTGGGTAAGTAATTGTGTTACTTTATTCCGACACGGTATTCCATTCGATATCTTTTGAAAATGGAGTACATTGCTGGCTAACTACAACAGTTTGTTTAAAGCAAACACCGAAAAGCTTCAATGTATACGTGTTAATGAGTCGCGTTGCTTGTGTTAGAGTGATAGTGAAGGTAAAGATCACGATGCGTTATGTATGTACATAACGGTGCATCACTGAGTCACAGGGAACTGACCTAGCCTGCTGCGGAGTGCATTGACGCCGCCTCCGACGCATTTATCACTGGTATGCCTCTTGAGATAATGCATCGGCCATGCTCTTATGAATAACGCATCTGTTTTCATGTCATCATGTCTCACAATTCGGAATTATTTTAAGTTCAAAACACCGCGCTTATTCGCCAGACGATTAGACGTTAGTCAAATGCAATTAATTTTACGCATTGTTTTTGGTTGTCAGCGTACCTAGTATTGTGTACCATAAATGTATAAATGTCTTAGCTTTCTTCTATTCTCGTGTCTTTAGAATTAAATCGGTATTCAATAAAATTCCATGATACTACTATTACAAAAATGGAGCAGCTACCTATATTAATTAATTAATTAATTAAAATTAATTAAATTATTAAAATTCTTTATTTCAGGCAACTAAAGACCCATATAATGTGTGTTAGTAACAGATTACTTATATACTACGTTAGTACCTATTATAATTCACAATTTATTACATTTTTTTATATTATTATATATATTATTTTATATTAAATTAGCTATTTCCCATGTCATTAAAATTATTAAGAATTACAATTATTTGCAATTAAGATTAAAATGTCATCCAGGGGCTATTTACTATTACAGGCTCCTCTTATATGCAAGCGGGTAAAATTCCAGAGGAAGGCAGAGTCCATCCTATCATGTATCATCCTCAGAATTCTATTGCAGCTCCCCCGCACATGGTGAATGACACTTGTAGCTTTCTTACGCATTATTGTGTGAAAATCATCCACATGTGCATCTGCAAACATGCCGGAGGCACTGCAGTGTCTAGGCAGCCGCAACAAAACCCTGAAGATATTATTATATTGGATTCGAAGGGCATTGTAAGCCTATATCATTACGTTATTAACTTATTTTTTTATGTACAATGTACATACAATGGCTCAATTCCAATTTAGGCGGAAATTTCGGTGTTTGTAGAGTAGCTAACTATTAACTCGACGGAGCCTGTGTACATCATTTAAGAAAGCAAAAAATCAATATCTTTTTATTGGCCTAAGTATGATTGATTTTTAACAAGGCCAAATATAACCACGAACAACCGCGATGTGAAGAAACTCCGAAATCACCATTCGACCATGTTTGCGTTGTCATCTTATGAGCTAAATATTAAAGCTTATTTTTTATATGTAACATTTAAGTAGCAAAGGAACATCATCATCAACCCTTTATTGTCCCACTGCTGGGCACGGATCTCCTCTCAGAATGGTCTCCTCTCAGAAACATACAGATGGTAAATGGTCAGTGACGTCCATAGACATCTGTAACTGACTTTATATAGTACAGGGGTTCTACATGACACTGATGATAGATTACGTTACACCACTCCTGGGGAATAAAATGGTCTGCATTTCGGTGGTTACACGGTACCTACACCCTTCGTCTGAATCACAGATTTTTTTCACATTAGCGGTGGTACCAACCTTCCTCATCTAACCATATTGACTCTACCACCTTCATTTAGTCGAAATAGACCGTTCTGCAACTATTTCCAAGCGCAAAAGTAAATGATAGATGATAAGATTATCTTCGGCTTTAGGAACAGTACCGGATCCATAAATCTAGGGAGCTTCAATGATTCTTCTATATTGGTTTAAAATTTTAACAGATCTGGCCAAATCTGTACACAGACTGCACACATGATAACGATTACAATTACATGAAGTCGTGCACTTCAGTGCAGGTAATAAATCATGCATATTTTAGAAAAGTCTATGTATCGGATTTAATTCACAGATCCTCAGATAAAGAATACGAATTTAAAATAGCTGCTGCAAAATAGTATAAAGGATACTTTTATCGACATTTTAAAGATGTGATCTAGGTTATACTTATACTCCCCCAGGGAAGAGCCCGATTGGGGCATCGCGTTCGGAGGACTGCGGTTGTGTTCCATCGGAGATCCCGGACTTCTCCACCAAGCGCCGAGGACGGCCACCGGGGGGGTTTTAGTGCGGTAAAAATCCCACATAACCCGGCGTCGCTCCCACGTCGTCGGGTACCTTTTGAAGGTTTCCCCCACGTAAACAAAAAAAAAAGGTTATACTTATACAATTTTAGCCTTTAACATTGTTCGCTTACTTAATCTTAAGAAGAGTCTTCGTAAGGCCGCGTACGGTAGGTAGTAATTATCTTTAAAATTTTCCAGTTGTGAATAACAAGGACGTCTAATTTAAATTACGTTTTTCACTGTGAAAGATAAATATTTCACACATGAGAGACTTTTGTTTCGTATTTTATTCATTTCAATATAACGTCTTCTATAAATATTCTACACATACTCAAAAGTATGAGGTAGTTATAGTTTTTTTTTTTTTTTATAAAATACGAGTAGCAGACGAGCATGCAGTCCACCTGATGGTAAGTGGCTACTGCCACCCATGGACATCTGTAATCAACCCCAGATAGGATTAGATATTCCTACCTGAGGTCGGCCACAGATGCGCCGCTACCCCTGAGGACTAAGCTGGAACGCCTCGGAAAAGTATGTCTCCCTTACCACATCCTTCAATACGGATCACAGCAGCGCTTAACACTGCTGTTATTAGGCAGAAATAGGTATGGCGGTGGTGCCGCCGGAGTTGAACCACAAAGGGTTCTACCACCTTCTACCATAGTAAATTCGTTTTACCAAATTAAGTAAATACTAACATATTATGTTATGTTTTAGTAGTATTTATTAAGTAATTGACTTACGTTACATGGGAGAACAAGAAGCTAAAAAGTTTCTTGTCCTGTCGAACCAAATTCAATAAGATTCAATAAAAAAGCTAGGTGTCATCTTTTGATCTTGTACTTTATACCTGATTACCTCTACATCTTTCATCGTATGATCCCATTCATATCCTTTGATATAATATATGTCATATTAATTTACATCTATATACATAGATCGCGTCTAACGCAGGCCTTAACATACCCCGCATACCTACAGGGATCATGCCAGTCAAAATATTGTATAGAAAACTACGATTCTTTTTTTATATATATAATATCGGACTAGCAGACGAGCATGCAGTCCGCCTGATGATAAGTGGCTACCGCCGCCCATGGACATCTGTAATCAACCCCAGATAGGATCGGATATTTCTACCTGAGGTCGTCCATAGATGCGCCGCTACCCCTGAGGACTAAGCTGGAACGCCTCGGAAAAGTATGTCTCCCTTACCACACCCTTCAAAGCAGAACTCAGCAGCGCTTAACACTGCTGTTATGAGGCAGAAAAAGGGGTGGCGATGGTGCTGCCGGAGTTGAACCACAATGGGTTCTACCACCTTTAAATTCTGTCTGCCACATCCCGTGTCTGACATTTTTAATGTTTGTGGGTATAATCTCCTTGCTAAACGAAATTAGCGCTTAGTAACGCAAAACCTTAACCAAAAAATAATACAACGATCCGGCTACGGAAATTTTATTATCATATGAAATATATAATCTTGAAATCGTCAACTTGACCGTAATTCGTGTGATGTAGCCAAGGTTCTGAGTGATAAGACGGGTGTTTCACAATAGCAGAATTATTTGCGGCGGAGGGCACCTCGCCTTGAGATGCGCGCCACAAACAACTGTACAGAACGAGGTCTGCTGAAATGTGATACACTCATAGAGAAAAGTGATAATCTCTGCGATTATACGGTTATGTGAGCGCTGTAGAATCCATTCCGCGTTTCGTAGAACTTCACGAATAAGTAACATTTTATTAATATTTTCTAAGAGCGGAACAATGATTCACTTTACAATTTATAAAAGCTCATATTATTTTCTTTCAGCTTGTACTTTAAGAAAATGTTAGTTTGAGGACGGTAGCATCTTTATATAGATTTATTCATCTACACAGTGTCTACAGCGATCATCCGTTCTTCGAAAGGTGACTCTAGAAGAGTGGATGATATGTCCAGCGCATATGGAGCGTCATATGAAGTGTCCATCTAACTAAGTTGCAAAGATAACAAGATCTTCGTTTAGCAAAATACACTTAGCTTAGATTTTATTCATTTATATATAAATAGATCTGAAGAATCTATCAACATACTATGAACTGCACCGAAATACGTTGTCCAAGCTTAAAAACATCTGAAAATCGCATGGTATGTGTGTACGTGACGCTCCACGCCGTAGGGCGCTGGGCGCGAGCGTACGGTGCGCACACGCCGGCTACGTAAGTGGGTCAATGGCAGAGCGTGACGCCGGTTGGCCCTTTGCGCAGGGCTCTCCTTGAACCGCCACTGCCACTGGCGTAGCTGAATTAATTTGCTCTCGTTCTGTGCTAAATTCTCTAGAAATTTCCGACTGTCGTGGGACGAGCTATGAGTTTTGCCTTGAGCTTTTATAGTTGTAGCGTGTTACTAATTCGTTAGTTTTGGATTCAAATTTCATGAAAATCTTACAACTATTAAGTTAGTATTGTAAATTTAGTAGTTAATATAATAATTGTCCCATAACAGAGAGACATACCAGGGACAATAAAAGTTTAATATAAAAACATTTTTATTACTTATGAATAACACCAAATGAATCAGAAATTATCTAATGTACGTTGGAAAACTAAAAATAATATTAATGCATTTAATGTCTGAAAAACATTTTATCAATTCTCGACCTCGAATAGCGATTATGATGCGTCATATCATTCCGCACTTGCTAACGATACTAGGAAATCATGGCATAGTTAGCAGTCACGAGCAGAAGTGAATAGACTTAGCCGTGGAATAAATATGAGTAAATATAAGTAAGTAAATATGTTTTGCTACATCTGTTAATAACTTAATAGTCAATAGACAAACAGTTCAAATAATGTTAAGTAGTCACTGCCAAAATCATTGCAGGTAGTTAGTGAGTTATTATCAGTGAAGACTATTTTAGATTGAGCTATATAACCAAATGAAAGGTAGAATCACTATGCTTTACCACACCTATTTCTATCTTGAAGCAGTTCTTGTGTTTGGGTATGAATCCCGAGTCACTTAGATCTTATTCAGGATTGCTGACGCTAGGATCAACTTCAGGTAGAGATCCTGTTCTGCAAGGACAGAGGGTTACATGGCCATATACAGCAGCGACCACTTACCATCTGGTGGACTAATTTGCTACTTCAAACGAATAAAAAAACAATATTCTCACTGCTCTTCAGCAGACATATCGAGAGTAGCGCTACAGTTAAACCACATAATTCTAACATTTGAATGTCGTCGAAGGTAAAGTTACGAGTTGTTCACCGGTAGAGGTAAACATGCAAAGACCATTTGCATAAATGTCGTTATCAATGCTAACGTTGTGGGCAACAAAGGTCTAGCCGACCTTGCGCCTATCGACGAGGCCCTTTGATTCGCTACTCACATCACCGACGACGCTGAAACAAACAGAGTACACGTTCCAACGTATTAAGGTCACTATTATGAACACAAAAATAATTTTGTAGTACATTAAACTCTTGTTTGTGTTATAATCCGCAGCGCGTGGAGACGGTTCTACTCGTAGTTTATTATAGAAATAGCAACGTTGTATTGTCTTTTACCCCATAGGTACTTCACAATACTAAATACTAGGTACTGGAAATTCTCTTTAGGGTTTTTTTAAATATAGATGATGAGCATGCAGTCCATCTGATGGTTAAGGCTACTGCTGCCAATGGGCATCTGTAATCAACCTAAGATAAGATGAGATTCCTTCCTGAGTACGGCCATAGATGCGTCGCTACTTCTGAGGATTTAGTTGGTATAAATATGTTTCCCTTACTACACTCTTCAAATCAGAACACGGTAGCGCTAAACATTGCAGTTATTAGACAGAAATCGGTGTGGCAATAGTATATTCGGAGCTGAAACCACAAAGGATTCCACCACCTACGATATGCGGAAAATTAAGTCTGAAAATGTTACATTCAGCAAACAAAGAAAACACTGATGTGTGTTCATCTATTAGATTCAGATGACATAAATATTATGGCCTAAATTGACTGTAGGTATGTCTACAATTCACCTCTAAGCAATGCCAAAACTCAATTATTTGAAAATTAAATACTGTATAAGGAAAATATTTTTCCAATTAAATAAGCGCCTATTGGTCCTTGTCAAAGTAATACTTTGGGTTTTCCTACTAGGCAATTGGAGGAAAATAAAAATGAATCCTTGGCCTTGTTTTAAATAACGTTTAGACTGTTTCAATAGTTTATTTATCAGTCATCAAGGCCAGACTGTAGCCAACTAAGATAAGTCACACATCTTTCACAATTTCATATTGTAGGTATATAATATCTACTTACAAAAATAATGGTTGGTACGTACCCAATGTGGTACTAAAGGTGGTATGTACCCAATTTATGGTTGGTACCCACTTTCATTTGGAAAATATGGCTACATGTAATCTTAAATAGTTACTTTGTTAATAAAATCTACATATCAATAAATAAAATATATTAAATAAAGTTTATTTTTAATATCAATGTCTATTCGCTGTGCAGCCCACTTGTTTATAAATGGTGTTTGACCTAATAAAATATAATCGTGTAACCAATTACTTACCTATTATTATATTTGAACTTATTGTTTTAATGCTAATTAAAAATCTATGTTACTTGGGCTTCTTTGAGTACTTAGTTACCTACTCGAAATGCCTCTCGAAACTAGAAACTCGAAACAAAATTGTAGAACCCTCTGTAGTTCGACTCCGGAAGCACAACTACCACGTCTATTTCTGCCTAATAACAGCAGTGTTAAGCACTTTTGTATTCTGGTTGAAGGCTGTGGTAAAGGGTACTTTTCCGAGGCATGGAGGCTTAGTCCTCAGGGGTAGCGCATCTGTGGCCGACCTCAGGTAGGAATCTCATCTTATCTGGGGTGGATTATAGATGTTCATAGGCGATAGTATCCACTTACTATCAGATGGACTGGGTGTTCATCAGCTATATTATAAAAAAACCCTAAAGAGAATTTCCAGCACCTAGTACTTATTTCCTCTGAAGTTACCTTAATTTGGGACTTGAATGCTTTACGTGATCTTGACAGCCATCGGGTTTTTATTTTTATGAAGTAGAAGACGAGCGTATACGATACAATTGCTACTGCTTTTCGACATCTGTAATCAATTCCGAATAGTATAGGAGTCCTATAAGAGGTCGGTCACAAGTGCATTGTTATCCCGAAGGCTACGAAACAACCTTGTGTTTATCTGCCCTGAATGCCAGTGATGTGTAAGTCTTCAATAGAGTTGATGGTAATGACACCACAGATAAACCACGAAGAAGAATTTTCGGAAAAATGTTGTGTGTTTTTACTTCAGAACTTTAACAGTTCTACCAATTCTATAAAATCTTTTACTAATATAAAGACAGATCATTCCAAATTATATACTTTAGATTGTCATGATCATTTGGCGATAACTTTATAAGAAGACGGAGCAGCGAGCAAAAAGATTATATAAATCCACATATAATCGTGGCTTATTTCTTACAGCACGATGACGTCAGTGGTCAATGTTAACAGGGCTTAGGGCTAACGTTCAGTCCCTCTCCGCGTTATTCGCGAGCGCAAGGTTGTGTTGCGCAAGCTTTACACGTGTCGCTCGCCGCGACCTCTTCCGAACACTTCCGATTCGCATGCACAACAACAACTTTTGAATATTTGAAAGGCGTGTGACGTACTCACGGAAATAAACCTTAAACTTTAATGAGTACTAGAGTTTTTCTCATCATCGTTACGTTCGCAAGGACGCTAATTTTTTTTTCAGCTAAAATGAACGTGATGTTCAAAACTAAGACGGAACGGGCAGGTTGGACGGTATTAAATATACTACTAACGCCATAGTTATTTAAATGTCTTAATTAATTATGCATTAAAAGTTAATGATTTACCTTTAATATTTTTTTTTGTATTTCGTCATTAACAATTTACGTTAACTAAATAACACTCCAACATTTTGCTTTACAATTTTATTATTTCTTAAGCAGATAATTAAAATCGATAAAGCTATCCAACTCTGCATTGATTGCGACATTTATTGCACAGTCAAATCCCCGGCATGTACTTCTGAAACCGTACAGAGGTAACCTAAAACTGATATTGTCACTTTAGCGCACGTGCAAACTCCGGTCGTCGCTGACCTACAAACGTATCGTTCGTAGGCTCGTAGCTGTAGCACTCCGTAGCAGAAGGACGTAAACGCCGCTACTAACAGCTCAATGCACGCTTCAAGATCATTTATTAATAGTTTAACAATAAATGGATTACACAATTGTCCCTTAAACCGCCTGTAACCATTTAATATTTTGATCCTTTTCATTGTTGTAGTTTTCAATAAATTGTAGTGTGAACCTAATGTTTAAACGCTAACTTCATTAGTTAATTCCTACTTCATACTACATAGCAATTATAGGCTCTCTTTAATGTTTTTGACCTTCTGATACATTTTTTGTATTAAGTAATTTATTGGAAATTTTCATTTAAAAAGTATTTCGATAACCTAAACGTCAATTAAACAATAAATAGCTTCCTAAATGTTGGTCGAAGTGTAATATTTTTCATATTATAAGTGAAAACATTAACCTTACAGTTAATCCTTAGTACTTACTGTGAAACGGTAAAAACGCTATCAGTAGGTATGCAACTGACGCACATCATGACCTACTTATTCAGACAGAGATGTCAATTTTAACCTGTAATTCCGTTGTCATCTCGACTCAAGTATAAAACAGTTATTATCCAATCAAATACAACTAACAAGTAACGAGTTAGTTGACGAATTTGTATTTAAATAATCAAAAGACCTCATGGTGATTATTTTATTGGCCTTACCAATTGTATTTTATTTCTGTGACCAATCCACAATTCGTCGCAGCGACGTATATGCAAACCATGTGATTAACCATAGGGAAATTATTTTCCAAAACACGCAATCATGGAACCTCCACTTTACATGTATTGTATCGTGTACCTTTGTGGTTTATAAGTTTGATGTACAAAAGGTATGCTGTCCACCAGATGGTACCTAAGTGGTCACTGCTGCCAAGAGACATCTATAATCAATCCTATATACTCGTAGAACACCTAACCTTTTACCTAAAGCCGATCATAGATGCGTTCCCACTATGAGCAAAATGATTATAATAATAAATTATTACATATAATTAATGGAAGTAGAAGAGTGTGGATTCTGGATGGACGACATACTATCCAGAATCCACATTCCTCCACTAGAAATACGTGTGACTTTGATACCTTCCCGATCTATCCGAACTGGAACTAAGGTACTACGTTTAATATGTACCACGTTTTAAATATACAATTCATTGTTGTATCAAAAGCTTCTACGAAGTGTCTTTCGATTATTGTATGAACGTAGATATTGATTATTACCTAAACGTAAGTACTGTCTGTCTACTAGGCTGAAATACTACACTTAACCTAAGTTATAGCAACGATTGCTTCTATATTGCGGTTTGAAGAACGCGGAAGGGTAGACTATTATTGATTTTTAAACTTATTCTTCAAACGTTACACTAAATCGAGTTAATTTTTATTAAAATAATTCCTAAATCATAGCCGTTGTTACCAATTTCTATGAGTAATAGTAACGACTCACTATTTGCAGAAAGCACGCATATTTGCTGCTTCTATTCCCCAAAACGGTTTCAAGTATTTTTTTTTTTATAATATAGGAGTAGCAGACGAGCATGCAGTCTACCTGATGGTAAGTGGCTACTGCCGCCCATGGACATCTGTAATCAACCCCAGATAGGATTAGATATTCCTACCTGAGGTCGGCCACAGATGCGCCGCTACCCCTGAGGACTAAGCTGGAACGCCTCAGAAAAGTCTGCCTCCCTTACCACACCCTTCAAACCGGAACACAACAGCGTCTAACACTGCTGTTATTAGATAGAAATAGGTGTGACGGTGGTGCCGCCGGAGTCGAACCACAAAGGGTTCTACCACCTTCACAAATATATTAAAATAGCTTGAGTAGGTACATAAATCTGCAATGCCACTTATAAATTTTTAATCAGCTAAAACTGCAGTATGGATTCTACTATACAATGAAAAATATAGCTAGAAAGCAGGACAACTAGCTACATCACAAATAGATTGTTGCCTAAAGAGGAAAATTAATGTAAGTAGAGCACGGATACATCCATACATATGTATGTAGGTATGCACTCTTACATGTATGTAACATGTGCGGCAGATAAAGTATATTTTACGTTAATTTGATTATTTTAAATAAATAATATAATATAACCATTTTTACTACTTTATCTACAGAAGATTACTGACTATAAATACTTCTTGATTACACAATTTCTACACTTATTTAAAATTAAAGTACGGAAAGATGAGTCCGTACTTGAAAAAACTATAGAAATCCACAAATATGTTTACAAATTACATATTTATACATCATACGATATCACCTTGATCGTAGATACATAGTAATTGTAAACAGCTACGCGGCGATACCGATAGCATATCGAATGGTATGTAATAACGCCAGTATCATACACAAAATCCTTCAACTCCGTTTGTCCTAATTCATGGTAACTTTTTAATTTAAATCAATCAACATTCAGCATTGCAGGTCGACCGCTTCGACTAGAGCCCTTCACCCGTACATACGCAAGCTATAGGCGAGCGTAAACAACAAGCATGTGTTGGTGTTCGTCCGTGCGTACCAGGCACACATAGGTAGCGAAGACTTTGTTTTGCTGTTGAGATTCGCGCGTGGAGTTGCGCAAGCGCAAGTTGGAGGCCATTGACTCGGTGGACGTGCGGCGGCCATGTTAGAGGCGCGGGCGCGGTAATGGAGCGCGAATCCATCGGCTTCTGTTCCGCACTCTTTCGTAACAAACATGTTTAACGTCGCCAACGCATGGACTTCGCTCTTGCGATTAATGGACTATCGATGCGAAGAAACTAAAGTATCAATTTGTCAGTTTCAAAATGTTTACTGGACCACACAGATAGACATTTACCATCAAAATAATGTAAATATCATTTACGTAACATTACGAAAGTTGGCTACCGTATAGAGAGCAAGTATCGAGTAGATTTTTAAAAATACTCATGCAAAAACTTGTGTATCTGTTTGTGTTTAATATTAATGTCATATAACCTATATGTCGTAGATATAACATCTCAATATTATGATAATCTGAAAAAAATACTTACCACATGGTGTTTTGGTTCTAGTGTAAATTCAAATTATGGTCGCGTACAAAACGTATCGCTTCGCTATACCTACACTTTTATACACCTAAATACCTATATCAAAAAAACATACCAAAAGCAATCTATACAATAATAAAACTGATATAAATATATGTCTTGTGAATTTATAAAATAAAAGAAATTGTTAAATTTCATGTACCAGTGTAATTTATTCCGAGAACTCAAAATTTCTTCCGCCGCTCACATACAGCCAACCTATCAGAATTGTTTTCTTTGCGTCAAGATCAAAGTTCGCGTTCCTTTACAAATCGGCAACACAATGCCTAGGCGCATACGATAAGCGCCTGTCCAAACAGAGTGTATGAAATTATTTAGGGCATGTGTGTTGCAATCCTATAGGTACTGTTGATTTTAATAGAAACCTATTCTCCCTGGTGTACGTTGCGCAACAATATTCGCGAACAGATAAACAAGTAGGTATGGAACGCTGTGCCCCTCCGTCCTCTCACGGAGCTCGGTCTCATCTCGCGTCCCTCTCCCTCCCACTCGCGCGCCATATGTCTATCTTGCCCCCACTCCGTGACATAGATACCACTAGGTAGTTGCGAAACAGCGCAGATTATATTGTAGCAGGTGGAATGCGCTGCAAACTAGTTTCAATACATGCCATGCTTTCACATACCTAAATGTATCTGTATTGGACTTATTTTCTCTTACATTTCACCACAAATTATGAATACATTCAAGCTAACACTTCTTTATTCATATTAAAACAGATATACTCGTACAAGCTTCGTATGAGTTTATGCTGCTAAAATACATACAAAACTTCGCGTAATTTGTTAATCTTATGGACTTATTGTACACTAGTGGTCGTAATTAGACCATAATCATTAATAAAATTAGTTATGTATTTATTTTAGTAACACAAAACTCATCAATAGCTATCAAGCAAATAAATTTATTTCATAAAGTTTTAAAAAACAAGCTTTTTCGTATTCTTCTCCAAAAATAATTTCACATGACATCACTAAGATTAAATATCATGTAGGTACCTATTGCCATCGAAAACAAACGTATGCAAACTTTCTACTCAATCGGATTTAAAATTCTGGTGATATATTTGACCCTCACATTAAGATAGCAAGTAAGACAAAAGCTTGAAAAAAGGTCGCAAATAAAAGAGAAAAAAGTACTTAAATCATTTTTATAAACAGGCAGATTATTATCTTCCATAAACAAAGCATACTCCAAACTTAAATGAGAACGACTTTAAATTAACGTCCTGTGTTCCTTAATTACATAATTGGACATTCTCGACGAGCGGAGATGCTAGAATACATACTCCGCTTATGTAGCACATGTAGGTACACTTTGTCTGAAGGGTGCATAATGGACAAGTGCATCGCAAACTCGCAAAACGGAGGCGGAGTTCGCGATACCCAATACAGAGGCACGCGAGTACGCATGCGCTGTAATTACCGTTTACCGGTTTGCTTGGTGCGTGCTTTTGATTCCCATTTAATGCGAGCGCCACGACACGCCACCGATACCGATAAGATAAGAATAATCAATATTTTCGCGCGATTTGTCCACTCAGCCACACGAAAGGTCACGTCGCGAAATAATTCCCTTAAAACAACAAATCTCTGGCAAGACACAATACTCTATAGCTTTACACTAAGCTTGAAACCATTTTGACTTCATTCTACCAAACTTTAAAATACAGATTAAATTTAGATTTTATAGTCCGCGCCAAGCTGCTAGTCCGCTCTGAAGTTGTTGCGAGCAGCAATTTCCTATGACGACGCGATTCATTTTTATATTCACAGCGGACTAGCAGTTTTACGCGGACTATACCTATTTATTACCGATCCACAGCTCATACTTAGATTTTCGATGGCGTATGTTTCATGGACGTAAGAAATTAATTTCCAGAGCGAGAATACTAGAAACAAAATTTAATGTCCTGAAAATACCGATGCTTTTAATTTATTAACCATGAATTAAACGTATTTGAGTAGCAGCCCAAAACACACCAGTAATAAATTACTATCGTCATAGAGACTAACTCTATCACGCGGATTGTAACTAAATTATCTACTGTCGAGAAATATTCGTACAAAATTGCCACGGTTACAATGTCCAAATTAATGTGGAGTTCGACAATAAGATGCTTATACTGCAACAATACCAAAAAAAATTAAAGGATTCGATCCTCTTCATCGGCTTAGTTGCATCGGAACAAAAAATCTTATTTCACACTGATTTGTCTGGAATAGTAAATAACAAAACAAACGACTTTACGAATCACTTCAACTTTATCGATATCATGATATAAATACAAATTTGAGACTAAAAAACTGTGATTATTGGATACTTATAAGAAACAGAAGTAATGTAATGGTAAGAGTAAATTAATAATTGTAAAATAATTAGGTTTTCATTTTTTTCGAACCTTATTGGAGTAGTTTGGCTCTAAGCTTTGCTTCCTCAGGACAACGGAGAGAGATCAATCTCTCGACAGTTAGTTCATCAACAAAAACTAAAGGGTAAGTTTTCGTTTAGTTTTTAAATGAGTTTTCGTGGTACGGTATGTAGTATGGTAGAGCCCTTTGTGGGTCGACCAAGGCAACAGTCCCATTACACATATTTCTACTTGATAATAGCAATGTTAGCCGCTACTGTCTTCTGGTTCACAGTAAAGCAGTCATTTAGGTGAAGCATTTCAACAGTATCTCAAGGAATCGCAACGCAATTTTAGCCGAGCTAAAGTACGTTTTATATCTTTTCCCTGTTTCTTGCAACAAATTTTACTAAGTTGTAAGACTAAAAATGGTAAATCTTGTACAAAATCCCATTAACAGGACGTAATCCCTAAAAATAAGAGGATGTAATAATGCAAATGTTGTGTTCACCTTTGACAGACAATCAGTGATTAATGATTCGACGGTTTAGTAAAATTTACTTTTGGAAACCATATGCATCTGTAATTGAGTGATTAATGAACGTATGACCATTAGCCCTGTCACGGCTTGTTAAAGACTTGTTGAAAGAAGTCGGATTTCGCGACACGTGTTTGGAATTTCGCCATTACGTTTGTTTTCGAATAAATGTCATTTTGAGGAAAGCAAGATCGTTATTGCTTGATTAATTTTTCGACGGGTTTAAGCATTTACGGATTTTGCTGTGCGTGTCTTAATCAAATTAATACTTATTCATATACAATTTGGATTTGGGTGTTCGTCAAACAATTAAATGATTTCGTTCTGGATGTAAGTAGGTATGTACATATGTATATCTGTCTGTGGTTTTGGAGTTAGGTAAGTAATAGAAATCCTAGCTAAGGCAAGAACTACCAAACAATCTCTAACTTAATCAAAGAATTCTATTAAAAGCCATCCCATTTAGAAGTTTTCTGGAGAAAAAGCGTTTAATAGGTATTTACTTGTTGCTGACTTTTAGAACGATTACAAGCTAATAAAAGGGATATTTGATAATTGAAATAGGTACAGGATATATTCATCACTGATTTATATGTATAGTTCAACATCTGCTCCACGTCTTGATTGGCTCAATAAAGGAACGATTTGTGGACGAGTGAAACGACTTACTGGCGTTTCGACGTTTTAGTTATAAATATTCGTGTATAAATTGATTGGTTTATTTATATATTCATACATTACTTTGACACAATTGAAATATTACCAATTTATTAAAATACACAGAGGTGTTTACGCTTTTTTACATATTACAAAACTTTTTCTTTCTACGTGGTATGTCTGAAAATATCGCGGGTTTCCACCTTAGATATTGTTAGAGAAAGAAATGCGAGTAACACTAAATACATAAATATTTAATTTTTTCCATGAAAAACTCTTTTTAGCTAGTGGAGTTGGTAAATAAGCAGCATGAATGTACTTACCTATATTTTATTTTCCAGCAACATATGATTTATAGGTATCGATGTAGTATAGTCATACTAATCATAATAATATAGTGCATACAAAATAGAGCTGTTCAAAAATTGTAAATCTGCGAAACGGATAAACTTTCAGCACATGGAATCAATTAAACCTTGAGTAATTACCAGCAATAAATGTCAGAACTTACGAAAACAAAACATTTACTTAACGCCCAGTCATAACAAAATAAAAATTGTAAAAAACAATATAAGGGATGACTGACTGTTGTAAGCTTAGACCAAGATATATTTGATTTTTAAATAGCAATATAAGTTATATATTCTTCGCCTTGTGTGTTTACCGCGATCTCCTGTGCTTACAGTTTAAATCTAGGACTTATAAATATTTACCTACCTAAACAAACTGTGAGTAGAAAAAAAAAATATTATATATGGTAACCTACGTTGTGCATGTCAACGTCATGTCATGAAAGTTATTTTTTATATTTAGTTTACGGCTTTGGTTTCTTGCCTTTCTGCCTTTTTGAGAGCGAAACCATAGACGAGTATTTTTTTATCTGGAATATAGAAGACAACTTTCGATACAGAAGGTATTTTAAAAGCATAGAGTTACTTTAACGTTATTTATTGGTATAAACAAACGTACAACGATTTATACATTTTTAGCGAGAATGATACAAGAAGACCGATTATTGAACAAATACATGTTTACGTTGAAAAATATACTTTCGTAGTAATTGATACATCATATATTTAACAACAAAAAAAAAATACTTCTTTCAAATCTTCAAATAAGGCTAAAAAATTGAAGTAGTTATATAACTTTTATTTTGTAATAACGCTGATATTCACCACAACCCCATATCAATCATTAAAAAAAATCAAATATTGTAGACTGGTTGGCGGGAAAGCTCACTATTCTAATGTGTAGCGACTTTTTTTAACAAGGCACGTTTTTTCAGCGTCTAAGCAGGTTGACACAGAGACGGACTCTATATAAATTTAATACGATATTTTACAATCCCCGCAACGACTGATATTGAAAGTGATTATTTTAGGAATGAAGATATATTGTTCTTTTTTCAGCAACATGTACACTGTCCAAGTTTTTTATGGTAGAACTGATAAATAAGTCACGGCAGTTTTATCACACTTGGATTATTCCGTCTGGTCGCCAACTAACAAACTGAGGCATGAATAACCACGTGAAAAACAGCCAAAATATGGTTGTGCCATCGTTGTAAGGTTAATTCGGGCGTATCGCGATCACGCACAATCCGCCCCGCGGTTCTGTTGAGTTATTTAATAGTATTTTTTGTGCGTTGGCGGGCGATTGCGCTCCGCCACCCTTGGGCTTCGCGCAAAAAACCCTCCTGCTCACAAATACTTAGAATGTTGTTTTAGAGGAGCGCGGGGCGAGCGGGCCGCGGGGTCCGCGTCGGAGATCGCTATCGCACGCACTCGTTGCACGCACTATCCTACTGCTGCCCACTTAATTGTTATGTATGCCGTGATGCCTATAAGCTTGCTTTTCATGTTTGTGAAAATGAAAGTTAACTGAATTTTGTTTGCTCATGTTATGGCGGTAACCTATATTCTAAAGGGTGGTAAGTCGGTTAATGGGAAGAATCTGTTATTAAGTTCGTGCTTGGAAAAAACGAAATTAAAAAAAACCTATTAAAACAAATTATTATTCTCTTTACGTACGAATCTCACCGGACTACCTACTTTAGGAACATAGATTAGTAAAGATACTTCGCCGCCTTGAAATTGAATGAAGCCACAAACGGCTTATTTTAGTAAGTTCTTTTTTTGAATTCTTGGCAAATAAAACATTTTTAGAGAATATTTACGAAAAAATAACTAATACTGCGTAATTTACGTAATAAATAAATAATTATTTCAAATATTTTAGCATTATTTTAGGGATATTTTAGCACGGAGACGTGGCAAAACTTTTTTACGCAACTATTTCAATTCTCAAAACTGGGTACATTTTCTTGTTAGGAGTGAGTAATCTTTACTAATCTATGTTTAGGAACCTAACCTTATCAGAAAATGATGACCACAATATTTTATTAATGTCGATTTTAATAAAAAGGATCACTTGTATTATTTAAATGATAATTTCAAAATTATATAGGTACCTACTTGCCTAAGGACGCATGACATTACTTTTGACTCAGTGGTGACCATATCTAATTGCCTTGCATAAAATATCGAGTGCGATACCCATCAGGTAGATATATCTATTGGCAAATTTGGAGTTAGATATCTGATCTAAATCTTTATCCAGTTTTTGTACTTGTATATTTATTACAACGAATATGCTCAAGTTAGTATATTACTATTTAAATAAGAAGATCTAGTACAGGAATTTGTGTATAGAACGGGTTTTAAAAAGGTAGGTAGTTTTCTAAGCTCTACAATGGTCGTTTTCGTCGTGTTTTTGTTTAAGAATTAGCTGCACAAAAATGCGTATTGTCGCGTGCGTGTCGCGAGAAACCGATGGGGGAAGCTCATTAAGGTAAAAAGCCGAGTGCAAACGTCGACTAATGGCGAATTACACGAAGGGGAGCCGCAATAATCGCCGATACAGAGGCTAAACCACCCGCAAACAGCCGGCCACCGTCCTTTTAAATTAACAAAGAAACTCGCTAATAAGGTTGGGTAACAAATAATCGAATTGAGAATTAAGGCTAAAACTTAATAACGTAAGCGTACATTACCTTATTCCTATCGCTGATAATACTGTCACTATAATTACATATGGACCTGATTAGTGGAAATTATTCCAATAGGTATTTCAACCTTGGGAACAGAAAAGTTTGCTCTCACTTAAGTAACGTAACTCTTTGAATTTTAAGTGTATGACAAGTACTTAATAAGTACCTATTGCGGCAGCTATGGACTAACGAAGAACAAAACAATGGGGAACCAACCAATATGGTCGTAAGTTAGAACGATGCCCAGCAATATGAAGTTTATAAAAAGCACTGAAGCTCATAATAAGGTACCTACATTATTACCAACAAGCCTCTTTGGGCATTAGTTGCATGTGCGCTCGCACCCACGCACAGGGATTCGATTTTACAAGCAAAAAGTATCCTTTGTGTTTTTCGAAAAAGTTATCTATCGTAAAGTGCAAATTCTGTCCAAATCCATTCATAATGTTTGAAGTGTTTAATTTTATTCAATGACATAATAGAGTAAACTGCAAATTAAACAGTAGGTGTACCTCGGTGTACTTATGAGTAAGCTACTGAACCCAAGTTACGGAAATACCTATTTTGCTCATTTTCTTTACTTGACACATCACTTGCAATTATTTACTGCCACGGAACTGTGAGCCTTTCTAGTCGTATAATTCAGTCAATAAACCATTTTTACCTAATGTCAAAGTCCTGAAACAGACAGTTTATAATTTCATTGTATTTTTTAGCAAACATGCAAGTAAACATGAAAACACTAAAAGCTTTGAAATGGTGCAAAAATATTGTAGAGCTACAAAATATTTGTAGCACCACATGGTTTTCGCCTTGTTTAGATTCGAAATACAGCTACAATCATACTTAGTTACCCCTATATCTATATCTAACAATACCTATAAGAAAATTGCGTACACCAATTGGGAATGCAATTCAAACTGGTATTTCGCTATGGGCTTCGCTTCGTAAAATTAAATACATATCACGTATCTGCATACAAAAAATGCATGCTAGACTTTGAGCCTTACGACGCGCACGGGGTACGAGGAGGGAGGGCAGAGGGCTATCAGCATTTCGGCGCGTCCGCGTTCCCCTCCCCGCCCGCGCGCCGAATTCGCCCTGCACCTCACTACCCGACGTTCCCCTCCTTGCCGTGCTAACCTTGAAAATAGTTTTTACCGACACGAGGGTATTCACCCCAAAACCCGAATTCCGGGCCTGTTGCACACCGCCAGTTCTTGCCGTGCAATCAAAATTCTTATAAGGACGCGGCTCATTTGGTTCTTGGCGCGTTCTACAGTATCTGTAGAAGCAATCTCAGTTTATGTCCTTCATTTATAATATCACAAATTATATTGTAAAAGTACGTAGTTTTTTATTTTTAAAATTTACATTTTTTTTTGTATAAATTTTATAAAGAAAATTAATTCCAAATTCAAATAATTTTATTGTTCATTGTATCTCTAAAATAATGTACGCATCTACTGAACATACTGCATATAACATACTCAATAAGTCATAATGTAAAATCTCATATTAAAATAATAATAACTTCATTTTCCAATAAACAATGAAAAGTAGGTTAAGAGAGCATTTTGTAAAAGCTTTTGACACGCTTATAATGGCGCAGTTGCCGAGCATTGCACAATAACACGGCACATCAAGAAAAACAAAGGATCCCAAAATTCCTTTACTGGCGAAACAAATAAGAAAAAGGGGGAACGTTATTTACCTGCAACGCTGCAAGTCGTGCGCAGATAGAAAATAAAGCAAGACGTACGCGGTGCCTACATATAAGCGAGAAGCAAGGGTAGAGGCAAAAAAAGGTAAAAAACGTCCGTGCGCCATTCACCGCGCCTACGCACACTCCCGCACACCCACTCCTTCCAGCTTTTTAATTTAACAACCTTAGTAAAACTTTACCATAATCGTCTGTTTTTCAAATTTGAAATACTTATATCTGTATTTTTATTTTGAGACTTTTCAAACTGAATGTACTAACTTCAGACTAACTGAAAAGCTATTATTTACATTATTTGAAACTTATTCCAATAAGAAATAATCGTATTGTATTAAACAAGTGAATCAAAATATTTTAAATAGCTCGAATGAATAAAAAGACTAATATTCCACATTAAATAGAATATGTAGAGTCGCGTCTCCTAAGCAAAAGGAAACATACACATACTTATTTGTATTAATTGTATTTTTGAATACACGTATTCTCAGCACTCCTTCTAATTGTAAAATGGAAATAAATAAATAACATTATTCCATGTAATTGTAAATTATCCAATAGGCACAAAAAATGTTCATATTTAACTTTGCGTTATTGTTACGTTGAAGGTAATTTCTGCGACGTCACGATATACCTACCTATAAAATTCATTGATCGGTCTTCATAATTGACCAAAACAGTGCAGCGATGACTTGTCGAATTAACTGTTGCAACCCCAACTTCGATGCACATTTTGATTGGTGGGCAGCTGGCCGTGGCGGCAAAAAACTGCTTTCTAAATTACCGCTCATATCTACCGCGATAGTGTATCTAGAGCTCAGAGCAATATAAAATATAGAGCGAGCCTATTTGGGTGCGAACTGTAGGCAAAGGTCGGAACATCATTGCTAAGACTTATAGACTTATAGAGCAAAAAGTCATAGTTTAATTACAAGTGAAGCGATCTAATTTTATGGTTTTAATAGTAAATATCTGGTGACATTTGCTGTAAAAACTAGTAACATATTCCGTAATACAGATACGTTTTAAACAGCACACATCTACCGACCATTATCAAGATGACGGCGGCATGGACGCTCTATACTAATTATTACTCTGCGGTCTAGCGTTTATGCACCCGCCTTTCTCAAGATCACAATCGCGCCACGAAGACCACGCTTCCGCATAAAATAAACGTTAGACTGCAACATTGAATTAACGAGCATTATTATTTATACAAGTGACAGTATAAATAAAATTACGACAGATACAAAGAAAAAACTCCATATTTTCCGTCATTGTCATAAAATCATGATATTTATTTTTCATGAAGATAATATTTTAATTTTGTCTTGCAATTTAGTTTGACTTTCTAAGATTTCTTGTAATAGATACCTATACAATGTATTATCTCTATTATGTATAAGGAGATACATTTTTAGGTGGCATATAAAACACCCAGGCCGTTATCCAGGCCTAGGACATCTACCGTACATATCTGTCTAACTATGTAAATTCGTAATTTAACCCGAGACATTGAAAGCATGACAGACCAGTGTGAACATACGATCATTACGCCTCTTGTATCATAGATACAGAAATCAAATTATTTCAAGGTTACTTATATATTTATAATAATTTGTTGGTAAGTAAACACCAACAAATTGTTATTTTTACATACATAACTTCAAAAATAGTAACTCCGAGGTTTAAACATATAAGAATGGTACACCTACCTACAGTGGCAACAATTTCATTTTAGATAAAAGCTGCAAGCGAGTCACCAAGCGGCGGCGCGGCGAAGCTCAAGATAAGGAACTGTTTACAATGTTTGAGTCAATGTCCTCCTCTGCGTGCGGATAGGGAAAACCTTGGAGTAGCAATAACGCGTCTTCAACTCTTCCGCTTACAACCTTCACGCACAGCCCTTGAGGGTGTTGATCCGAGCACAAACTTAATCGCCCACGTACACGCTAATGTACCTATTGTAATTTTAAACGTTGATTTGTAATTATGGACGCGTAATTACGTCATCTACGGTAAATGTAAGTTGTTTTAGTAAACGAATTGTAAATAAATCGTTGTCTGTTGATAATTTGCGATATGTAAAGCAAAGAAAAAGACACACATTTAGAATTTGGTGTACTGGTGCCTACTGTTACTCTGAGTAATGTAGTAGGTACTTTAAAACAACATTTTAGCGATGCCATAACTTTAAATACGTGAATACAGAACTATTGAGACCCGTAAAAAATCTCAATAAATATTTTATTTGATATTTGGCAATTCACATATTTCGGAAATCATAGAACAGAACTCTATGGGATGTTTATAAACATTAGGCTTCTTGTTACAAACTTAATTAATGTAATTTTAAAATATTTTAAAGTTCTTTACCAAGTTTTTTAATACGAATGCTACTCCATTGTCGACTAGACTATGTCCTTACGCGCCCCTAGCGTCCGCCTCGTAAATAAATTGAGCCCTGCATTAGTGACAATTGTTCACTATTGCTAGAGTGCACCTTATGTATGAGAAATGATATGAAGTGAAATTACTTTCTTGGTACACAATTTATATTATCGTACATTTGTAGACGGTATTGAAACTTGAAATATTTATTCGTTTTTACGCAGACGATGCGTGGAATGGTAGATCTATACTAATATTATAAAGAGGAAAACTTTGTTTGTTTGTTTCATTGTAATGAATAGGCTCAAAAACTTCTGGACTGATTTTAAAAATTCTTTCACCATTCGAAAGCTACATTATCCACGAATAACATAGGCTATATTTTATATAAAGTATATTTGATAAATACATTTTGAGGCGGCACAAAGTTTGCCGGGTCAGCTAGTATATAATATAGCTAGATCCCTACATTTACCGATAAATTTTCTACCTTTAATACTAGAGTGTCAAGCGCTGTTGTTTTCTGGCTTGAAGGAAATAAGGGACAGATAGTAGGGAGAGAAGAGTAATGCTACCCTTCTGCATCTGTGTAGGTAGATACCTATAGGTAGGAGTTCAATTCCATCTGGGGTTGACCTGTAGTCAAAAGTCAAAGATATCTGTATATCTTTAGGCGGAAGTAAATTGCCATCAAGTGGACAACACGCAAATTTGCTACTCCAGTATCATAAAATAAAAATACCTTTAATATTCATGAAATTAAAAAATACCTTCTTTAGCTAACGTTATAATGTCTTCGTCTTGACTTAGAAAATCTTTTCCAACGTTCTCATTTATATTTCATTACTTGTTTAATTATGGACGATTTTGGATATTAAATTACTTTGTGAAATTTTCATAAGTATATGAAACGATAAGGTCAAAGTCGCCCACACTATAAGTTGTTAATGCCAGACTTAAGTTATCTCACGAACCTAATCATAGGTCACTGAATTGAGAAAACTAAACTTTATTTGCACAGCCAAACATTTTCACATGCAATGCAATAATTTTAGTGAAAATATTTTAAACGTAGTATTAAAGACTAGTTTGCAAGAACATTTTTAAGTTCATATTTATACTGGTTCTTATACATTTTTTATACTTTCCAGATGCAATTGCAAGATACAAAATGTTATTATAGTAAGTAAATATTTATTGTCTATGGGCAGAACCTGGAAATAGCAAAAGCAATGAAATGAGGCTTCGGTGCAATAAAAATTGACTATACCAAAATTAATTTACTTAGGTTATCTACTTATATTTTAAAATTTCTTAAAAAAAAAAACAAAAAATTACAATCGCCTACTACGTAATACAATCAATTAAAAATGATAACGGCATTTTATAATTAGACGCATCTTAATATAACCCACTACATTTTTTGTCAAAAGGAATGGTCTCCGATTACTTAAAAAAAGAAAAATCGCAGTTACTTGACTTTTATCTAACGTTATCGTGAATTCGAAAAAAATGCTACCTTTTTGCAGGTATAACGGAACAGATAAAATGTCACGCAATCTTTCTTCCATTCTTCCAAATTTTTTCAAGGTTCTCACACTACTGCAAATTAGTTTGATCTGCAGTGTATAAAAACGAAAAACTCTAATCATGTTAAAAATGTTAAAATTTTCTTTCCAAATTTCATTAAAACTTAGAACGTTATAGTAATTTGTAAAAAAAGAACATCCGACTGCAATTGCCGATTTCAGTTGTTTTTCTCACATTATTTTTATTATTTTCTTTTTATGACAAAAAGTACCTATTTAGTGCCAGTATGTAATGTTAAGTAAAATATGGCAAAAAAAAAATAAAGACAATAATGAAAGAAATAAATAACGGAATTATACATTATCATAAACATTTATCACTTAGAGTAAGGAGGTGGAAATCAAAATACAAGACATTTTCGTCACCGCGTTATCCACGATAGCAGTAGGTAATTGGCTTTATGTTTGGGTGTCATTTTTACTTATATAAATATTTAAGTTCAATTAATTATCACGGGAATCATAACCAGACAAAAACAAGTGAAAACGATACACGAATTATTTTTATTAGATAGGTGCGTCTCACTTTAGCTGTGTGAGTTGGGGATTTGCCTATAATATTTTTTTGCATCAATGGGTATATGTATAATGTACGAGTCACAGCGGCACCTGTATCCCTTGTGTCCCAACTTTGGCAATTCATTCTCAATAGCACTCAACGATAGACTTATAAGAACAATAATGCAACTCCCAAACAGTATATAAAATTTACATATTATATAGGAAATACAATAGTAATAGCAGAATTTAGTTCGAAAGATGAATAAAGGTATCATTCACTATCCTTAAATATTTAGAAGTCATTCTGGTATCAGAATAACAATTTTCAAAAACAAAAACTTTATACTATGTTCAACAAAACAACACTCATACATTAGGTAGGTACCTATCTATTCAGCAGCGCTATGAAATTTTTAATAACGCTGTTTGAGCGCACTATTTAATTAATACCTGTATATAAATATCGATATACATTTACTTATAAAATCTGCCTGGCAGAACGAGTATAATTGACAAGTTACAACTCATTTCGCTTGAGGCGAATAAAGTTTATTAGGAGAGTGGGATAAAGGTTTGACACAAAAAATCCAAACAGCGATAGGTCGTGTCGCTTGAATTCTTACAAAAACTATGGTGGACCCAGCTCATTTGTGCTTTTTACATTTTGATAGAAACGCGACGGCAGGTAGACGAGTCCTCGCAAACTTTGTATACTTAACGACCCCGATTTCTTTTTTTTAGTCTTATAAATTTGATAGAATTTTATCGGGATAGAAAAAGTCACATGCTTAGAACATAAGATGATAACACTTTAGTAAGATAGGTACACAAGAAATACAGATTTGGTATTTTCAGTGGTGGTAGGTAAGTTTTAAGTCCAGAAAACAATTATTATCGTGAACGGTTAAGAAGGTGAGTTATAACAAAAATTGGGATTATTTTTGTACATCGTTGAATTATATTTTTAATCCCCGAGTTATAATTAAAGGGTTTTTTTTTATTGGAGTTTACTCCTTATTTTACTTAGCCAGGGGCTAATTTTAAGAACGGAAAAAGTGATTGACATGTAAAATATAAGGTATATCTACCTTCCTATCAATACTTAATTTTTCTTGCCTCCGAAAATTTTGTTAAATATGTTTGGCCCGCTATCTAATCGCGACAGTCGACAGCCCTTTATAAAATATAATGAATATAATTTCAAAGTATTAGCAAAACACGAGATATTATTTTAAGGAAATAAGTTTTTCTTATAATATAGTAGTAGAAGACGAGCATGCAGTCCACCTGATGGTAAGTAGCTACTGCCGCCCATGGACATCTATAATCAACCCCAGATAGGATTAGATATTCCTACCTGAGGTAGGCCACAGATGCGCCGCTATCCCTGAGGACTAAGCTGGAACGCCTCGGAAAGGTATGTCCTCCTTACCACACCCTTCAAACCAAAATTCATCAGCGCTTATCGCTGCTGTTATGAGGCAGGAGAAATAGGTGTGGCGGTGGTGCCGCCGGTGTCGAACCACAAAGGGTTCTACCACCTTCTAAACAGAACTTACTTAATAATTAACAATTATATTACCTAAATGAGTATTTGCAGCGGATTTGTAAGGATAAGGATGGATATAAATAATCATAAGTAAGTAGCTACCTACTGTAATCAATAATTTTATTCAGGGCATTGCGGCAATTCATCGATAGACCACCTATTTTTGCGTAATATTACCTTACAGTGTACCACAGTAGTTCCATGAAAAGTTAACAATATTTTCATTCTATACGCCTTGTAACTTTTGGTCTATTAGTACCTAATGTTTTAATTATTCTCGGATGAACCTTCTTCAATAATAATGCAATAATATTTTATCTACCTATGCTGAAGTTTGATCTTGTGCATCTGTAAGTTTTTAGTATGTTATTTCGTGTATAAAGATTTTGTATTCGCCTATTGTATTCACCAATGCAGGCTTGTAAGGCCTCAAGAAAAAAGATGACGCAAATAATAAAGAAGTATAAGATAATTGGCATTATAATAGGTAATAACTTTACTACTTTTCGAATAAAAAAGATGCTCTGAAACGTCAAATATAATGTAGAAACTGACAGTGACAGCAATTAACTGACATTGGTATAAAATCAATTAGTGTTGAATAAATGAAATAATTGCTATGTAACGGAGGTAATTTGTTATATCCGATAAGAAGTTAATTTAAATTTTATAATAAAAACTAAAAGACACGTACGCATCTTGAATAGAGCTGTAATACACTACGTTTTTGGCATTGAAAATTCCAAAAAATGAGCTACACTAACAAGGTATTTGCACTTTCTTTTAATAAGATTACGATGCGGTTTTTTTGAAATAACAAATGGTTTATTGAGAAAGGAATAATTCCAGAATTTTCCGGAACTTAAGAACGATAGATTGTTGAAAGCGGCACTCGGTAAAGAAGTGGATAAGGTGCCAGTATGGGTGATGCGGCAAGCCGGTCGATACTTGCCGGAGTTTCAGGCGATAAGAGCTCAGCATGACTTCTTCACCGTGTGCCGTACTCCAGAACTGGCCTGCGAGGTCACACTCCAACCTCTGAGGCGCTTCAAGCAATTGGACGCTTCTATAATCTTCAGTGATATACTGGTTATTCCACAAGCACTTGGCATGACGGTGGAAATGCACCCAGGAGTGGTAAGTTTACTATAGTAGTTGCATGTATATAATTACTTAAAATATATAATAGTCAGGAAAATTTGTACAAGACTCCCTATCTACTCTTTACCTACAGTCATTTTTCTGTCTTTAAGTTTGTATATGTGTTTTGTTGTAGTCACTTACCATTGAGTTGAAAAGTGCAGCAGTGTAGAAATTGTATACATGATTAACAATTTTTAGGGTCCCGTTTTCCCAAAACCACTTCAAGACCCATCAGAGATTGACGCCTTGGAAGAAGATGGTGCTGTGTCCAGATTATCATATGTCGGAGACGCTATCACACTGACAAGACACAAGATTGAAGGAAAAGTCCCATTAATTGGCTTCACTGGGGCTCCAGTAAGTTGTTGAATATTTTGAAATGGTTGAAGATATTGTTATTTTATCAATATACATAATCACCACTTCCTTGCTTCTTTCCTGTAGATGTTGGAAGCAACTAAGAAATTAAAATTATGAGATGCGCTAAAGCATCTGTTCATCATAGTATTCCCTTCACATTATTATTTAAGTTTAAGTTATTATTGCATTTTCAATCACATTGACTATAGCAGCAGTCGAGCAACAATATCCCGGAAGCACATGATGGTCCCAGCAATCCGTGATCAATACAAGTTTTACACATAATTATGTTGCTAAACAATTTCTCTCTGTATTCACATCGTTAATGAAAATTGAAACTTACAAATAATTATTTTATATCACGGCGTGCGTAAATGGACGTTTTACGCACGCTTCGCGTGCGCAAAACCCCCATTTCCGACCCCGTAATATAAAATTTTATACAACACGCGGACGAAAAATGTTTTTCTGACTCGTGTGATTGCAGTCCTCGCCTGCGGCTCGGCCTGCAAACTCACACTTGTCAGAAAAAAATTTTTCGTCCTCGTATTGTAATGTACTATTTCATCACCAGTAAAAATCTTTAGACTTTTTTCGGTGACAAATTTCTGAAGCCTTATTCTTGATAACTCAGCATCTTTTGTTTGTGCATAGACTTTAATGATGCCAAATGTTTTAGCTCAATGAAGTGAAGTCTAATTTAAGTAATATTCTCATTCCAGTTCACATTGATGGGCTACATGGTTGAAGGTGGTGGCAGCAAGACCATGACTAAAACAAAGGAATGGCTGGAGAAGTACCCGAAAGAAGTGGAGAAACTACTCAGCCTATTAACACGAGTTATCATTGATTACTTGGTGATGCAGGTAACTGTCACAATCTGGCAAAATTATATTTCCATCATACAAAATTTAAGAAAAGACTTTTTACTCTACTGCCAAGGACGGGTTATGTTTTTCGCACATATCTTGTGTCTTTCCTTATACCCTTGGATGTAACAAATGGCTCGATGAATTTCGACAGTTAAGGTGTTATTATTCGGTGCTAATAAAATGTCAGTAGCATTGCCTTTCAACTTTTCAGTCAAATCTTAAGTGTAACAACATATACACCTTGTAAATGGTACTTTATTGGCATAAGAGGTTTCATCTGAAACTTGACTGAACTTTTTTCGGGATAATATATATATTTAGTATTACTAAAATACAAATATTTCGCAGGTTGAGAGTGGTGCTCAACTGCTGCAAGTGTTTGAATCGAGTGCTGATCATCTGACCCGTGAACAGTTTATAGAAGTATCTGCACCATTCCTGAAGGACATCAGACAAGGAGTACAGACAAAACTGGAGGAGAAAAATTTGGAACAAGTTCCTATGGTATGCTGTTGTGTTACGTACTTGTATATAATTTTCAGTTTAATTAATATTAAATTAGGTTGCAACCTACCTAATAGTTTTTAAGGGAAATGTGTTTAGTATATAGAGACATAATTGTAGGTACATGTCTAAATAAATGAAAACCACTATGTATGGTTCACTTTGATAAATATAATTTATATTCCTTGCCATATAAAAAATTGCATTGCCTTATATTAACCATATTTTATTTTTCGATTGCTGTTATTGAATATTTTAGATTTGTAGTAGAAAACTCAAGTTATTGTATGTTCTTACAGTAACTCTGATATATGACTTAAATTTGTTGCATATAAAATTCCCATAATTTCAATTTTTACAGACTATCTTTGCTAAAGGCGGAG
Organism: Epargyreus clarus clarus; assembly: GCA_014595695.2. NCBI lineage: Eukaryota > Metazoa > Arthropoda > Insecta > Lepidoptera > Hesperiidae > Epargyreus > Epargyreus clarus. The sequence continues at coordinate 893,411 of JACTTY020000126.1, read as the reverse complement.
GACATTCCTTAGACATACAAGCCCATTTGGGCTATGAGACTGTTGGGATTGACTGGACAATCGATCCCACTGAGGCAAGGAAGATTGTTGGCACCAACATTACCTTGCAAGGGAACCTGGATCCACAGGACTTGTACAAGTCCCCGGTATGTATTGACAAATATTTTTGAAGTTATACATCTTTTTGATGACCCACATGGCGGAGCGGGTCTAACGCGCAAAGAGTTTCAGGTTCGATCTGCGGCCAGACATCGGAATGATGAATTCTGTTCTGGGTCCGGGTGTTTGCATATTTGTCTATGTCCATGGCATCCACGACATAGGGAATCTTAGTGTGGAGCTGTGACTGTAGAAGCGTCTTTTTCTTGCATTTGAGAGAAACAGATCAGTGTATATTTTCAAGGGATGTTTGGTGTTGAGGGACGAAGTGTGCGCCTATGTAACACATAATTTTATTAGAGTTAGAATAGGATCAGTAGTATAGATTAGATTAGATTAGATAGATTAGATAGTATTTTTCACATGAAGCAAATTTGCGGGTGCTCATGCAATACAAATTTATTATGATTATGTTCCTTTTGGTCTTAAAGGTCCTATGATACGAAAGAAAAGACAGAGATACAAAGAAGAAGAGTATTTATGTTTGCAGTATGTCATGTTAATACACATTTTTTAATAAGAACATTTGTGATTATTTGATGTCTTATCTATGGTTGTTTCATGTAGGAAATATTAACAATATCCTTTTAAACATTACCAATATAATATAAATAAATTTAATTATCTACTAAGGAGACAATCATGTAATCATTACAGGAGGAAATAAGAAGACTGACTATTGGGATGGTGAGGAAGTTTGGTAAACAGAGATACATTGCCAATCTGGGCCACGGAATAACACCCCAGACTCCTCTCGGGAGCATGGACGCATTTACAGAGGCCGTACATGAAGCTTATTAGATGAAATAAAACATATCTGGAATTACACATTTATTGGCTGTTGTATGTAGTGAAACTACAAATATTTGCTTAAGATTATTTTTGACTGCACATATTATAAATTATGAGTAAATGCTACAATTATGTTAAGAACTTAAATTGTGAATGAAGATTTAGCATTTTGACTGGTTGCTGGCATGTCCTCGTCGTGACTTCCAACTGACTTCTTCACATACTGAAACAATGAAATATATTAATATATTACTTTTTATGTATATAGTGTATAGCTAGCCTTATTTTTACCTTAAAATTAATTTAATGGCAATTGAACAACTATAGAATCGAAACAAACTTATTAAGATTTTTAAGTATTATTTTTTACTTTTTCAACTATTTCAAAGCATTTACAATTATGTTAAAATATTTATATTTTACTTACTTGTGGGTTAATTTGTATTTGTTCATCCATTTCTTGAATGTACTGATGCAACTTAGTGCAGGCGGCCATTTGCTGTTCCAAAATGCTTAGGGTCTCCGGTGAGGCATACTTCTCAGGGCTGTCAAGGAATACAACCATGCCATCCTTCTGATTTATCATTGCGTAAATTTCACCTTCTTCAATCTAAAAAAAATAATTCATTAGCATATCTTCAAAGTTATAAAGCAATCATACCAACAAGAAGTCATGAATTGTCGAGATTTATTCCAAATACGATATTTAATTTCATTAATAAACATACCATATTTAGTATGTAACTTTCAGCATCAGCTGGTCCAGATAACTGCACACGAGATGCGACATCACTAAGAGACAGTGTTATGAATGTTTTTGTCAGGCGCTGAATGCTTTTCTTATATCCTGCATTTAATAGCTAAAAAATAACAAATTAAATATTATCATAATATCCATAGTGACTTGACAAAATCTGTATAGCAATTGATAGTTGTGTGTAAAACCAAAGAAAGGTAACTTCATTAGAGAAATCAGTAGTTCAAAAAAACATTGTCATATCTTTAAAAATAGTTAGGTAAATGTGTAGCAGCTATTATTGCATTTTAATGTATTTCTGTGTATTACATGTATTCCATGTAGCATTTAAAAGTAGCAGGACTTACCTGATAGACCAATCCCATGTTTTTGTCTCTGACATACGTCTCCCTATTTTTAATCGTTGCATGGGGTGTTGTAGCGATCTCATGGTATGCAACAGAGAGCGGTTTGAGGAAGCGATATACTACTTGAGATGTGTATTTAGGCATTGGTAAAATCTGAAAAAATACAAAAAAAATATATTGGTGTCATTTTGGTAGTGGTATTAATGTTTATCATCTTTAAGATAAGTAAATATTCAATCAGAATAAATCATAGATGTTGTTTCAGTATTTTAAAAGTATAAAGAAAATAGTTCATTACCTTCCTGTGTAAAAGATACGAAATCAATAGGTATTTCTTGTAAGCTTCCAACATTATGTGAGACACCACTATAGCAGGAACTGTCACAACAACTTCGAAGAAATACAGTGCTCTATCATAGTTCTTCAGAGCAGTATATATCATACCTCCATAATAGTAGTACAGTAAGAAATGTTTCGAGTCACTGTTTCCTCCAAGCTAAAATGTGTTTCGAATATTTTAATATTATATTGATATTGATGTATTTACTTGTAGGAATTTTGAGGGTTCTTATTGTGGAAATAAATGTGGAAACTATGTTGTCTTTTTTAATACTACCTTCGCTTCTGTGCCTATTCCTGTCACATCGGTGTCTAGGAATTCGAGAGCGGGTTTCATACATTTAGATAAGAGACACAGTTGGCAAAGATCTGCATGGATAGAAGTCAGTTGTGAGTCAAACAACTGAATCTTCCTGATGGCTCTTTTAAGGATTTCAATGCCTCTGATGGGCTGCTTTATTTCAACAAGATGGTCAGTGAGCAGGTGACATAAATCAGCATCTGTAATTATCAATTAAAAATTAATTAATAGGACACTTTTTTCATGCCGCGAGAGTAAATGCCAGCACGCACATCCCACCCACAACGAGTCTATTGGAGTAGCACCTTAAGTATTCATATTTAACACCTGAGATGATGTACATTTTATGTTAGCAATTTACTCTAGCTTTATACACTTGTAACATGCGATACTGCATAGGTTTGTGTATGTTCCTACCACTTACATCTCATTGCTACATGATGTCGCAATTGGTCACAAATCTGGGTGCAATGTCATATGATATGTATCTGTTTTTGCTCTCAATGATTGAAATTAAAGGATTTGTGAGACTACTATTTCCATTTCTTTATTTTCTCGATGACAGTTCTTTGTATTGTTATGTCCAAATAAGCAATGATATCGATCACATAAATTTATTATATGTGTTTTGAACAAACACAAATACAACAACTTATGTCGTAAGAAAAATAAGACAATTTACTAACGTTGATACTGCTAAGCTTGTATATTTTGCATATTTTCATAGTGTTATGTCCTATGGCATATTGCTCTGGGGTACAGCAGCTGGCATAGATCAAATAACATCTTGTAATAAAATATAATATTATAAGTATATGTAATATAATATTTTAGTTAATAAATTTGTACAAAAGTATCCAGCAGTAGTTTAGTTTCTTACATTTTGTAAACAAAAAAAACGTATCTGTTATCATGTTACATTTATCATTATAGCTCCAATAGTAATCATTATGCGTAGCACATCATTACCTGTCCATGAAAAACAGTATTATCTGTGTGACATTTTAATGTTAACAACTCAAAATTACATGGGTGTCGATCTGTCATCGAGATAATAAAGAAATGGAAATAGCATAACGTAAATGTGGAAGGGGTTATAGGCAGAAATTTGTGAAAAATACATACACAAATCAGGAGAGAATCGTACTTGCTCTCCATTGCAATTAGTTATGAATTCATGAATTTGTTGATACATTGTTGACTTGTCAATATCACCCTGTAATACAAAAACTATTATTTTTACACTGATCATATATTGTTGATGACATTCATCATTAAATTTGCTATTGACATAGTAGTTATATTGCACATATTTGTTACAATCCTCCATATTAGAATCAGAACTGAATATATTCGTCAAAAAAAATATTCAGCAATGCAACAGATTATGGCAAACTTCTATGATAAGGTATGTTACCTTTGTTATAAATAATATCAAACAACAATATAGTGGAGAATTGTAAATATATGTAATAATATAAATACACTCAATAATTCATAAAAAATCATGAAATTAAAATGGTTATAGGTCCTACCTGTGGGAGGGAGAATTTGGCGACAAGCACAGCAAGTACGCCAAGAGAATGTTGTTGAATATCCAAAGTCTCCAGAACTGTGTTGAGATGAGCGCCGTTTCGTTGCAACACTTCATCCGACTTGCCTATAATGTCACATAATTCGCGATAGCTACCTGAAAGACATACAATCTTTAGTATAAAATTCTCTTTGCGTATTTATTATTATTAATCATGCAAATACCTGATGCAGAAGTGGTCCTGACGTTATTCACAAATTGTTCAAGGGGCGAAGCCATTGTAGCGAGAAATTATATTAAAATCAGCTTTTTTTGTCCGCGAGAAGTGAGTGGATGTAGAAATGGAAATTAACAAAATTGTCTTCCAATTTGCTACATTCAAAACGCCGACAGAGCAATCCAATTATCCAATACAAGAAGACAAAACCTGAAGTGTCCTGAAGAACAAATTTGATATTATTTGACAATGACGTTTGACGTAAAATACAAATCATTTTTGTTTTTTTATGATTCAGGTATCCTGCATATTGTTAACACTCAGGTGATGAATCTTGAATTATTTTTGTATTACATGATTATTGCACAATGTGTAAAAAATATAATTACATAAGTTTAACATAGCACCACGTCTAAATTATAAATAATTGCATTGATAGTTATTAAAAATTAAGGCTCAAATTGTGGGCGTCAAGGGTGGCTGTCAAGTGTCAAAGTCAAGTTTTCTGTCATTAAACCTCAATGAAAACAGTACGTTTAACGTTAAAAATAAAATTTAGTTTTTGTTGTATGTAATTGTATTGGATTTAATGAGATAACGTATGAAAAGAGCAGTCTTAATGATTTGACTTACTTTTAGACACAGCAGTACAATATGTTTAACTGTAGAATGCGGCAAATGGAAGAAAGGCATGTTGCCAATCAAGTGGACTTGATGGTGTGGAGCAACCGGCTTGATTTGTTAGCTCTAAGTAATTTCAAAGGTTTGTTTAATTTTATACCTCTTTCTCTGTTTCTTCTCTTATCTTCTATTTCTTTGTATAGGATGCATTGACTTTTGACGCATTGAGTTCCTAGATGACTTAAAATAACTTAAATCCTATAATGGTATTTTAAGGTAGATTCACTTGTGATTCGACTCCGCAGCACCACTGTACACCTGTATCTGGCTAATAAAGGCAATGTTTAGCATCACTGTTTACTCGAGACATACCAACTTAGTCCCCAATAAAGGTGACATCTATACCCAACCTTAGGTTTAACTCTATTTTTTACTTGATGACATCTGTAATGTTCGTAACTAACAATATTTGCCAGTTTTCTTAGTTTACATGAAAGTATAACATATTTTGTTGTAGGAGAAGTACAAGTCCATAGACTGCATTGGCAAAAAGTGTGGAATTTACCAGCTCCCAAAGAAAATGTTACTGTTCAAGCAATGGCATGGAGACCTGATGGAAAGGTGGGCCACTAATTTTCTTATCATTTATAAATAAGATAACCAAACAAGGAAGGTAGAACCCATTGTGGTTCAACTCCAGCGGCACCACCGCCACACCTATTTCTACCTAATAACAGCAGTGTTAGGCGCTGCTGTGTTCCGGTTTGAAGGGTGTGGTAAGGGAGACAGACTTTTCCGAGGCGTTCCAGCTTAGTCCTCAGGGGTAGCGGCGCATCTGTGGCTGACCTCAGGTAGGAATATCTAATCCTATCTGGGGTTGATTACAGATGTCCATGGGCAGCAGTAGCCACTTACCATCAGGTGGACTGCATGCTCATCTGCTACTCTTATATTATAAAAAAAAAGGAATAAATAGAAACCTATACACAAGGTTAATCTTTCAAGTCTGCTTGCATGGCCACATGTTAAACTATAAGGATTAGTTAAAACTGCTGAAAGGAGTTATGGGGCCGTTTTGATCAGCATACCCAATATAATCTTTTAGAAAATCTATTTCGATAGTTGGAAATGATACATATAATCACTCGATCCCTGGCTAGAAAAATACATAAACTTATATAATAAAAAAAATTAAACAAAGTTCTAAAAAAAATATTATTTTTAGGCATTAGCAATTGGCTACAGTTTTGGCAGTGTTTACATAGTGGATATTGAGAATAAAGAGATTCTGGATAAATATCACTTTGATCAGGAAAGCTCTGATGAATTATTTGAAGTGAAGAACTACGGGATTACCTGTATTACATGGGCTGTTAAAGCTGGGACTTTGGAGACAGCTACAGAATATAATTTATATGTAAGTAATGTATTAATAAAAAGTTACATAACTTTTGTTCAAAATGTATCAAAGACAATTGTTGAACTTTGGTAATGTCTCATGTACTCTTATTTCCTTACTCTGAGTTCTGTTTTTACTATTAAAAGGTAGACCTATGAGTAATATGGTACGACATGAGAGGTACCGCCACCATGTGAGGCGACAAATATAGTCCTCAGGAGTTGAAATGTTAATTTAATACACTTCTGTACCACTGTTGTGTATGAAAACTGATTACAAGTGTCCATGGGTGGCAGTAACCAATTACTACGTTCATTTGATCTTATAAAAAATCTATTATTATTTTAACTTTGTTTTATAAATTGATTGGGTCTGGTGACCTTTCCCTTTAAATATACATAAACACTGATATAAATATGTAATATTTAAATTGTATTTATTCTTTTAGGATGATGCATCAATATTCCTGCAAAAACCACCTTCACTAAACCTTCCTACATATAAAAATCAGAGCTCAGAAGACAATGCCAAATGCTTTAAAACAGTACAAGAACATACTCAGTTAAATATGTTAATAATAGGGTATGGAACTGGTCATATATACATGAGTGTCTTCGGTAGATATCCCTATGGCACAATGCATCTCGCTCAAATATCAAAGGATGATTGTGGAGAATATAAAGTTCTGAATATTAACTTATCTGATGACTTTAGTCTTATGCAAATTCTATACTTGGACAGAGTGAACAAAAATATTTATTTGGCAGTCATAAACACCAGTGTGCTATCGGCTTTTTCTGAGGAATTATTTGCAGTTGCAAACAGGCATGGACAAATTAAGCAACTTATTTCACACCTCAACCAAACTATGACGTCTATAACAGAATCGTGGGAACATATTTTACTGGAAATGGACACTAAAATGGCCTCTTATGCGTCATCAGTACCAGAAGGCGGAGTTTCTGCAGATTTTCTGGAGTTATTGATGTTAGGTAAGTGTGGTTTAATATATCACAATATTTAATGATGATAGAACTCTTAGTTGCAAGTCTGCTTCGGCCTCTACTTAACACCTATTTATACTTAATAGCGGCATGTAATGCTGCTGTATTCTGGTTTGAAGCATATTATTGCAAATTATTCTGTTTTAGCACATAGTGTAGGAATTAGTATTACGTAGAACTCCTGTTAAAATAAATTTTTTTTTTAATAATATGGGAGCAGCAGACAAGCATGCAGTCCACCAGATGGTAAGTGGCTGCTGCAGTCCATGGACCTCTGTAATCAACCCCAGATAGGATTAGATATTCCTACCTGAGGTCGGCCACAGATGCGCCCCTACCCCTGTGGACTAAGCTGGAATGCCTTGGAAAAGTCGGTTTCCCTTACCACACCCTTTAAAACAGAACACAGCAGCACCTAACACTGCTGTTATTAGGTAGAAATAGGTGTGGCGGCGGTGCCGCCGGAATCAAACCACAGAGGGTTCTACCACCTTCATTTACATCATTGTAATTTCCATATGTACTACAAACTTAATATAAATAATCCACAGGTGTACCTTCAGATGAACTGGAATTATTTCTCTTGCATGGACTAACTGCAAAGGGTTTGAAGAAATTTGGTGGATCAGTAGAATTGAGCTATTCCACTATACAGAAATTAGTTCTAAAGCAGCTAAACATTGTTGGACAATGTCTTACCTACCACTTAGCTGAGCTCAGAGGTTTTACAAGGATTCCAGATAGATATAAGGTTTGTTCCAATCTTAGTGATAAGTAATGTTAAGTAAGTGTTCTTGGGTATGGAAGCTTATTAAAAAATTAACTTACAGTTATATAGAATAACACCTCATTAATTTAAAAAAAAATGTTCATTTATTTTTCACTGTTATTTTTCAGATTTTGGGGTTGGATGAGGCAACTGTGACCAATTCTATAAGAGCTTGTTGTGCGTTTTTGAACAAATGTCTAGAATTACAACAAGTTATTGATGTATCAATGAGGAACTACAAAGCATTTTTCAGATGGCTTTTTGTAGTTATCGTACGATTATTGGACGAACCAGCTTCAAACGAAATAATCAGGATGACTCAGCAAGAGCTATCGCATATTTCCGATTTCTTATACAATTTTGATATTGTCCCGGGGGAAACATCTGACAAGGTGTCAGAGAAACCAGTCAAGTTTAATCTCGAAAGATTGGCTCAGTACCTGCAAGACCAAGATTTAACCCTCTTGCCTGATGATGAGGACAACCCATGGCATAAATTCCTCAGAGAAAACTCTTGCCTTCTGAAAGGAAATGATACAATCTTTTCCATGATGGAGTTTCGAAAGTTTTCACTTGTACAACAACAGAATTATTTAAAGAATGCTATAGATAAAGTATTTGATGTATCTGGAAAAGATATAGGAAAGTACTTCTCTGTTTTGTTTAATATCAAATGTTATGATGATGTTGATAAAATTAATAACTGTGAGAATTTTAAAGCTTCCCAAATATTCGATGCTAATCAACAAAAACATATGATGGCATTTACTAATACTAAATACCCTTCTGAAGGAATACGTTTCGTTTCCCTTGATGTAAAGGAGCGACACTGTACTGCTAAGGCTGGTAAATATTACTTTTCATCATATCTCTTACAAGATAACAAGCAACCTTTGGAAGAAGAGCTGGCAGTATTGGATATAGAGTTCTATTCTTCAGAGTATCTGTCTGTACTGACAAAACATCCTCATAATCCAGAAAGTACTGTATTCATTCAACTTCCACTTAAAATTGTTTTGGACAATTCAAGCGAATTCAATGTAAAATCTAAGTCTTGTATATTTAATGATAAGATACCTCGGAAGAATGTTTCTCCACTGCTGGATCAAGGAGTTTTTAAAGTGCTGGAGAAAATGGACGGGTATAAAATAGCAGTTTCCGGAGGTCGTAAGGTTGCGGTGGTGTTATCAAATAGCCACAGGAAAGTGCGAGTGTTCGAAATGGAAGTGAACGCGGAAGACGAAGATGATGAAACGTTCGATATTACGCCGCAGTCACAAGACCTACTTGAAAATGACAGCCATGACGCTTTAACCCCGGAAAAACTTGACACAACTGCGGAGAACGTAACTTTTTGATATTAGTACAGTTTGAGGCAAACAAAAAACAAGCAAGCAAGACGGAACTTCGTACCCAACTGCCTCTCGTATGTCGCGTCAGTAGGATCATTCGGGTCTCGAGGGTACCCTCTTTGCCCGGGCAAATTTTCAAGGGAGTGAATACCCCCCGGATTTGTAATATTCTTTCACAATAATATAATATCATTAAGTAATATAATAACTGACAACACTAAAATTATACCAAACAAAAAACAAACGTGTCAGTATTTACGTCATCAAAGGTCATTGACCTACAGACCTAATAATAAATGTCCGCAAGGGAATAATAGCACTGTAACATACTTATCTATGCACGATAAAAAATACTGAAGGATAAATACACTTTAATAGAAATCCATTTATTGGTAGCTTGGTAGGTCATGTTTAAATTGTTTAAGGTACTTTATTTCAAACCATTAGTTTGGATATGCGCCAATATTGCAGAAACATGTGTGGGTGACGCATGGATAGATCCTGACAAGTGTAGATACTATTATTGGAAATGAGGTGATCGTATGATTTACGAATTACGTTTCTATGACATCACACTACAATCTTGTAAGATATAAGTCAAGAATAAAATTAATCAAGAAGTTTGAAATTGGCCATGAATGCTGCACTGGTTTGAGTTTTCCTGAAGCCCTAGGTTATAAAGAAACAGCGCCTATTTAAGGGAATTCCTTTTTGTATTGTACATATTGTAAAACGTGGTACACTTTTAGTAGAAGTGGAAAAAAGAGATGAAATTTAAAGTTTGGTTACAATAAAAAAATACTGTATTATTTTTGTTTTGTTTGGGGCTACTTCCCCCATATGAACAAGCTGACTTTGCATAAATTTCTCAAACTTTGTAGTTTCTAGCAACTATTTGTTGGTAATTTAATGTCAAATAAAAGAAATAAAACAACAATAAAGAATTATTAAAATACAATAAAAATGTTTAATTTATGTTAATATCAACATATTTACAAACAGACTAATACATAGAGAAAATGCCATTTCCATAAAATGTTTATAATGTCACAAAATCTTGACAACAAAATTGCATATTTCAATTTCTATATCAACTTTACACCATTATTGTTAATGAGACAATTTTAAGATACATGTGATATCTGACGATTAACCATTAACTTCTTATTTGTATTTTTCATATTTGTTCTTAGAATAGATTTAACTTAGAAGATATTGCACTAATTATATTTACAAGAGTTATATTAAACTTGGCTGTGGTGATTTTATCTGAATATTTTCAAAAACTGAATTGAAGTCAGTATCTAAACCTTGGTTGTCGATGCCAAAGAGATGTTCGGAAGATACATTCCTGCTTGGACCTGGTGCCGGCTGAGGTATTGTTGTTGTGGTGCGATTGTAAATTTCCTCACCATCTTCGTCTTCATCTTCAACTGGAAATAATAAGGTACAAATAAAAAAATATCAAAAATGTTTTTATTGCATAAATGTAATCGTAAGCCTTTATATTTTAATATTTTAAAAAGACTCCCAGATTTTGCATTCTGCGATACGAAACCCACGCATATTGTTAGCTGCGCGTCGACAAACGAGCTGAAAGCATGTCTCTTTTGTACAAAAGTGCCACATTTCGAAAACTAATCTGCGTTATACACACAGACCTATATCTAAATTTGTACCCAATTTAGATATAGGTCTGTGGTTATACATTAATAGAGCTTGGTTAATATTGAAGGTGGTAGTGAAGGTGGTAGAACCCTTTGTGGTTCGACTCCGGCGGCACCACCGCCACACCTATTTCAACCTAATAACAGTAGTGTTAAGCGCTGCTGTGTTCCGTTTTGAAGGGTGTGGTAACGGAGACAGACTTTTCCGAGGCGTTCCAGCTTAGTCCTCAGGGGTAGCGGCGCATCTGTGGCCGACCTCAGGTAGGAATATCTAATCCTATCTGGGGTTGATTACAGATGTCCATGGGCGGCAGTAGCCACTTACCATCAGGTGGACTGCATGCTCGTCTGCTACTCTTATATTATAAAAAAAAAAAAATATTCATTTTTGTCTTAATTATTTAAATATCACTTAAAAATAATAAGTGATTATTTAACAGTTTCAAATATTTTTATTTGTTATTTCGAGGAAAACGTTTTTTGTTTTAAGTTTTAGATAGCATTTCTATTATTTTATTAAATTGCATGACGATTTTTATTATGCTTCCCAAAATTTTTATAGTGAAACATGATTAAAACTATTATTTTTTGATTTATGGTTGTTTTATTCCATATTTAAAACATATTTTTATATTCAAAAGTAACTTATCTGCTTATAACTCTAGTATTTAGTTTAATATAAAACTACGTAAAACATTTGACGCGGCTTAAAAATACGCTTCTAACGAAGTATAATATGTAATAATTTGATATAAGAGAGTATTACGCATTTTTTTTAATTAGTAAAAAAATGTTATTTTGATTTGTGGTAGTTTTAATTTAAGCAGTAATATGTGTGATAGGTGCAGTAAGCAGTGATAGGTGTATTCGAAAAGCTAGTGGTCATTATTCTTCACACAAACTACACGAAAATTGTTGTCTGAGGTATTAATTCTGGAAAGGAACCTCTGATATGTGTTGTGCAATGTTACGTGCATATTAGAATAAATTATCACTTGCTTGAATATTAAAAGAAATTATACTGGAAACCTAACACACCTGATAATTTTTGTTAAATTAAGTTCTGAATGATGTGTGAAGTCTATCAACCCATACTTGGCCCGCTCGGTCTACATGAATATGGTATGAAGTGGATAAGTAAAAGGTTGGCAATTATATCCTAATCATGTAAGTGATTAATGATAAATAATTAGGTCTCTCTATTCTCGGTCTTCTTATATCCTGATTTGAACTTAAAGGTGATGCATATTCTCGAAAGATATTTTTTATATTAATATTTTAGAACAAACAATAGGTAAGCAGTTTCGTTTCTGAGAATGAATACCTGGAAATACTTGTTGTGTTTCTTTCTTCCATTCCCTTCTCAATCGATAATAAATCACCGCACAGCTGATGATCACGATGATTGATACAACAATAGCAATAAGTTTAACAGCATCGGTTGCTGAAAATGCACTGCCTCGCACAATCATCTCAATTTCCCCTACGGATATGCCTGATCCATCTATATTCTTCGACACACATTTGTAATAGCCTGATTCGCTTGGAGAGACACTCTGAAATGCAATGCAAATATATGAAACAGTTGAAGATCAACATTGACAAAGATAATTATACTGCCCAATGCCCATGAGTAATAATCTACCAATATTCACACACCAATCCTTGATTTGTTAATTTTTCTAGGCAATAACTATCAAATTTCAAACTTCAATAAGCAGAAATTGTGTAAGGTTGATGATTACTAATAAATATACTATGAATAAAAAAACTACACTAAATTAATTTGAGTAATATTATCACATCACTTTGCACATAATAATAAATATTATAACTCACATCAATATGTAATTTCCCTGAAAGAACCTCATATTTGTACTTCCTCTCGTCAAAATCATTACCGGGCCCAATCACTTTGGTTTTATCATACAGCCAAAACATGAAATTGTGGGCATAATCATTGCTATTACAATTTAAGACAGCCGTGGAACCAGCTGGCACTTCGGTGGTAATAGTACTTTTAATATTTGCAAGAGAATCAGTGTAAGATGCCATGTTTTGGTAAATTCCTTTTTCCTTTAGAGGATTATACTGTTATATCACCAAAAACTAACACTATTATAATATGACGCGACCGTGCAAACATACCAATGTCAATGAATCGGTGCCAAGTTTAAAATTATCACAGTCACATGTTATCATTAGACATTTCCTACACTATTACACTTAGTACCTACTGCTTCCGTTCGAATGTTTTATCAAATGCATGAACACTTCAACACAAAGAACTGGGAGTAGTAACCACACCGGAGCCATCACCAAATATATTGTCAGGTCCGACTTTGATTCCAATTTGATGCAAATTATAATTTGTGCTGCCATTTTCAGCCCTATTGCGGCGATGTACCACATGTTTTTATTTATCGTGCCCCTGAACCTTTCTAGACCATTCCGGCAGTGGGACACCATGTGAAAGAGCACGTATATCAAGAGGATACTGTCATACACCCACATCGGTATGAACACAATAAACCAGTTCCAGTGAGTCCTCGATTCTAATCTCAAACACAGAAGGATTAAGAAGACGAGGAATATGAACCACGTAAATAGAGCTCTATGAAGAATAGCCATGTTTTTCTGAGGCCGGCTGTTTCTGTGCTATTTTAATGTCTTCGAAATTGTTCTATTTATTACTTCCAAAAAATAAATATATCTGTAAAATATTTCAGATTTTTCTGTTTGTCAAGTGGAACATGTGGACTGTTTAAGTTTCTCGTTTACTCATCCGTGTTGGGATAGGAGAATGCGATGTAATTTGCTGACGATTTTTCGACGTTAGTAGGTCAAATATAAAAATTGATATCATGAGACAATAACTTAAGATTTACTCATAATAAACAAATCGTATTGATTACGTCAAATTTAAAGTTACAACAATTAGCAACAATTTAACAATAATAACAAAAAGTTAAAAGACCGAAAATGATTGATAATTTGACGTTGACAAATATGGAACTTGAAAAAAAATTCAATTGTCATGTTGACAATTTATATAAGGGTGTCTACGCGGTAGCCGGCATGTCGGATAGCCTTTTTATTAGGCGACGGTAAGAGCACAACGGTCAGAGAAGTAAAAGAAAAGGGAATATGCACATTTTAATTTTATTACTTTAAACCACTTATCACACCGTTTTAACATAGTAAAAAATATAAACAATTTTATTAGTGTTTGAAATATTTTTTTAAAAATTATTTAAAGTATCAATAAAATTTGACACATTTGAACGCCACCATTTTACGCGCTCTTTGAATGACGTCACGTAGCGTGATTTGTATTAATGTTGATGATAACTGTATGCACATAAAGGTATTATTAAACGTTTTCAGGTTTCATCGCTATTTACATCATGGGAAAGGCTAAATAACCACTTTATAAATATTTCCTAGAGTTATTGTGCAAAACCAGTACTATAAATACTTACGTTTTACCTGAAAATAAAACGTTTATTAAACAGTACTGTACCGTTATTCGACCTAATAATTATGAGAGTGGCTTCCGTTTCCGCTTGTTGCTAGTCACTTACTTCCGGTCCGCCGCGCCCTCTATACCTAGTTTCCTGCAACAATTGCTTGTTCATTTCCGGTCAAAAGCAGGTTTGCGACACCAGCGCCACCATTGGCAGGTTATACCTTAGATAACGTTTTTACTTCATTGCGTCTCTTATAACACCAGGCAGCTTTAAAAGTTTAGGTCGAATAAGGTAAGTATGTTTAATAAACGTTTTATTTTCAGGTAAAACGTAAGTATTAAACAGTACTGTACCGTTATTCGACCTAATAATTATGAGAGACGTGTTTATTATCGCCTGGTAGTGCTGGAACAAGCCAATGTGATTAAGTGGTGAATAATTGCTACAGAAAACCGAGGTCTAAAAATAATGTTTACTATGTAATAGTAATTAGTAACAAAAACAATGAGTAACAAAAAAAGTGTCTTAGTGTAAATATTATACGACAAGAAACTATAACAATGTTCTAGAACAACTTGTCCTTAAACGAAATAGGTGTTATTAACAAAGATTGGATTGCTGATCAAAAATATTTAACTTAAAAGAATTTAACTTAAGTTTAAACTTAAGTCGTTTCAAAAGTGATTTATAAACGATTACAAATGTTTACAGATGGACCAGTATGGTCACAAGAGACATCACGACTATGTAATATTTTTATGTGTTAGATGATCTCAAGTTACCTCTTGACATGATTTCACCTAAAGGAAATTGTTCTACCCATTTCTTGGATGCTACAGATGACCTAATACTACCTGCTATAGCCTGTATGCCGGCTTCTAGTAGGAGCTTCTTAATCCAACCTGATATGATGGTACGACTAAAGCCCTAGGTTAAGGTCAAGAAAAGGCTGTAAGGTTTAGCTAAATTCCTTTTAGTCTGCAGGCTGATTAGCGTTTAACCCAATAAACTGGGTATAATGATTTGTCGTTAGCGTTAGTCCTTAATTTCCAAGCTGATTGTTGATAAGTATAGCTACTATCCGTTTTTGATCCAAAAAATTACCTGAAAATAATACAATCATTTTCCACAATGCAACGTTCCGGGGAAATGCTTAACGATGTTAAATCGTGTACACGTCGTCCCGAGCACAAATGTAAAATAGTAGCAGTAATCTTCGACGAATCGTACAAATTAGCGTTATCAGGGTTCTTGTTACCAAGATAGTGAACCAAAATATCAATATCCAGATAGGAGATTTGGTTATTTTGGGTTTGGCTAACGCAATGGCCTTAACAGCTTTTACTAAACAGCGGAAATTCAATTTATCCATATTACTTATTAGGTTTGGTAAAGTTAGCAACGACAAACTTGTGAAGTGTGAACCAATATAGTAATATATGACAAGCCCCTCTTCTGATGCAGATTAGCAAGGTACCTAGCTAGATCCCTTTGGATCGTAAATATTGGCAGGGTTGTACTTTGCCCAAGTAACCCAACTTTTCCAAGCTGGTCGATAAGTGTTGAGCGTGGATTTACGCCACCCTGAGGACAGTAATAATTTTGACTGAGGTGACCAATTTTTGTTAAGAACTGGTCCCACGCCCACATTTCCAGACTTCGTCCATCACCTGGGGAGGAGGCATTCCCGTTGTCGGGTCGATTAGTAGTTGGGACAGATTACGTATACTATACGGGGACACTAAGGTTTTGTTCTTCAAGTCTGGTCTCCAGAACACATTCTTTCATCTGGGTGCCACTATGAGGAATGTCGCTGAGGCGTCGTTCATGTAGGTTAGAACTCTCGGTTCAAGATGCGGTGGCGGAAAACCCCACGCTAAGGGGAAGTGCCATTCTGTACTCAGAGCATCGTGGAGGGCCGCAGACTTGTCCATTTAATCGAGACTGCAATATTCTGGCACAACATGTGCTATGCTAGATGCAAACCTGTTTGCGTGCCCCATTTCTTAAACACTATTTCCGTTAAACGAGGTAGCAAGTGCCACTCCGGAGGAGCTTTCTTGCGAAACAAATGATCGGCATGACAATTGTAGTGCCCTGGGATATGGTAAGCCGACATATGTATTCCATTCCGATCCACACAGTGGCGAATTCTTTCGCAGTGAGGCTTGTGAGATCAGCAGATTTTCGTGCCTCCTTCTCTTCGGAGGTAGGCGACCACTGTGCTGTTGTCGCACTGTATGATCAGGGTTTTCTATTCCATGAGCTCACCGTGTCCTTGTAGCACGCCATAGATAACAATAATTCCCTTCTGACTGCAGTGCAAATCCTGTTGTGCAGATGACCATTCGCCCCACATGCTCAGGTTGTCTAGCTTGGCTTATGGAGTTTCTTTCGCCGCTTCTTCTCCATAACGAAAAACCTTGCGAAGTGGTGGTAGATATAACGACATTCAAAAAGTGCTCGGTAAAGAACCTATTTTGAATAAAGAAATTTGATTTGAATTGATTTGAAAATGCCGCGGGCGTCCGACGTGATATACTGAGTTGTCGGTGGAGTATGTATAACAGAATTTCGTGTGCAGTTCATTAACCATAATTCTAGGTCTGATCGAATTTGAAAAAAGATAAAGGTAGGTGGTTGATTTTGGCAGTTTCATCATTGTATGACTACGCTTGAAGTAACCGATAATGAAGGCGACCTCTTACAATTACAAAACTCGCGAAATTCATCATTCCCATGATCCTCTGTAGATCTCTGAATTTCGACTTCCCTCTCGCTCACATGGTTAAAGTTTCCGCTTCTATTCGGGTGGCTAACCTCTCCGAAAAATATTTCAGGTTGCTCCAGGAGTCCCAAAATACGCCAAGAAATTCTAGAGTCCTCTGTGGTGTGAGGATAGACTTCTCCGAGTTTATTTTCCAGCCCAGAAATGCTAGCGCATGCATTGTGAGTTCCATATGCTGGCGTAGTAAGGCTGGGTCCTAATTTACCAAAAGGAAGTCGTCCCAATATATTAGGATCCGAACACCTTGCCTTCTAAGCATTGAACGATCCAATTCGATAGAGAGGCAAATGCTTTCGGGGCAGAGCCGAGTCCGAAAGGCAGGCATGTCATTTCTAGTGGCGTGTTGGCATACATCAATCGCAGAAAACTCATGTGAGATGCTACTACTGGCAGATGAAAGTAAGTTTGGTAGAGATCTATTTTCGACAACCAGTCGTGGTGAGGCTGTAGTAAAACCGGAACACGTTGCACATTTATCAATTAGAATTTTTGTTCGTGGACAAATTCGTCTAACTTCTTTAGATTGAAAGTTGGTCTTATGTGCCGTAGCTTTTGGGTCGTAGGAATACTGTCATAATGAAACTGGGAGAGAATCTCGCCACTTTGAGTACATCTTGCTTTAGCATGTTGTGTATTATTTGCGACATTTCCTGTGATTGTAGTGTTTGATGTTGAAATTTTGGCAGTTTAAGCAAAGGTTCTTGCCTTGAATGGTGTCCGGTAAGCATTATTATTTTGAGGATGTAGGGCGGTGCCCCCATCAACTCCCAGCGGTGGTAAAACAACCGAAGTTGGCCCGCATGAAAAGGTTGACTCGGCGAGTCAATACCTCTTATTAGTTTGATCCCTCCTATCCCGGCGGGATATGGGAGAGTGGGTTCTCGCAGCTTTTCATGACGTAGGTTGTCCATGTCCTCGCGTCAACTTGCTATCTCTTCCCCGAAAGGAGTCCCGATTTTCTTGCCTTCTTGTTTTTGGGTGCACGCTATTTCTGGATGAGTGTTGGGTTTTCCTCCGAGGAATTTTGGACTCTCGAGGAAGTTCCCGGATCGTTCTGCGGCGCAGAGTTGCGATCCTTGTCTATTGCCCAAAACATTTTTGTTCACGCCTTTTGAGCACGCACAGCGTTGAGCATGAAGGTGGTACCTTCCGCAACGTGGATTTATTGTAGGGATCACTGACGGCAGGCAGGATACCCTCACGTCTGTGCTGGACAAGATCAGCTCCGTGACCACACACTAACTGCATAATATCACCTTGGAATATTCACCCTGTGGAAAAATCTCGCTAATGTTTGCATGCACGCTAACGTAATTTAAATCAGTTTCATTAAATTGTGTCCAGATAAGAGAATTATTCATATCTTTTTGAAGAATTTCAAATTGTTTTAACAGGACATAAATTAAGCCTGCAAAAAGCGTTCTGAATGTAAGCAATAAGCTTTGAACGATCATAACGCTTGATTTCGTCGTTAGAATCGTGGTTAGTAAAAACAGGTGAGCGTAAGTACTGTTTTTGGAGCGAAATGTCCTTCAGTTTCGGAGTATGTCCTCCGAAGCACGTGGAACAGTTAGTTCTTTTATCCTAGTATGCATGCATTAAGGAGTAGAGTATTTACACTGACGTCACTTTGGTCGGTTTATTGTTGACTGACTCTAAACTTTCATCAAAAAACTCGCCAATTATATAAGAGTCTACACGATCATCACTAACTATATTATCTCGGTTGATAGTGATTTGAAGAAATTTTATTTTGAAGCACACCAACTGCGTGAATTAATTAATTCGACTTACGGTTATGATGAGAGCGCCTCTTACGATGTTTTTCGACTTCGTTTGATGATGAGCTCGATTCAGAAGAAGAGCTATTAGTAGATTCTGTACTGGACGAACTATACTCGCTTTCTCTTGTTAGCCGCCGGTGCTTTGCTCGGATTACGTTCCCTGGCATCCCTAGTAACGTCGACACTCGATGTACGCGCAGGCGGACTGGTTTCCTCCATCCCTGGAACTTAGAGAAACGCCGAAACGGAGACAAAAACCCGTTAAGACGTTCACACAGTTAAAACAACCGTAACTTCGACTACATACCAAAAATAAAAGCATTTTATTTTTATTAAAAAATAAATAAATGAATAAAGTTACATTTATTGTAATATAGGTATGCTTTAGTCATTTAAAATCATTCGACATAACCTAAAAAGGTCAGAGAAGCAAGCTAAAAATCGCATGCTAATGACAATTATTTAGAAGTAATTAATTTATTAAAAGAAAAAGGCTACTCACCTCCTTTTTTATTTATTATTATAACTTAATAGAAATAACACTTTACCGAACGAAAACTTCGTTAAATCCTTAACTTATTCATTGGCACTCCAACAATTGCGAAATCGCAATTTCTTTACACTGTAATTAAGACTAGCAAAAAATGAGACGGCCCAGTGCTCGTAGTCGAGCCAGCTAGCGACCGCCTCGGCCAAGAACAGAACAGCCAATGAAGTAAAAACGTTATCTAAGGTATAACCTGCCAATGGTGGCGCTGGTGTCGCAAACCTGCTTTTGACCGGAAATGAACAAGCAATTGTTGCAGGAAACTAGGTATAGAGGGCGCGGCGGACCGGAAGTAAGTGACTAGCAACAAGCGGAAACGGAAGCCACTCTCATAATTATTAGGTCGAATAACGGTACAGTACTGTTTAATACATTATAGAGTGTTTTTTTCTTTTGCAAGAGATGCGAAAATACGAAAAATGTGGTGCAAGATTATAGGAAACAGATATAGTATCTCCAAAATCGCATTAACATTTGTATTTACTGTAACAAACAATAATTTTAGGTAAATGATTTTAAAATATTGCATTGATCATCTACTTCGTTAGGTACTTATCGACTTCTACAACAAACACTATCATTTGAAACTCACAAAATGCATTATAATCTATTAATATATTATAAAGATAGATGAAGATAGGTGATAGGTTGAAGGTGGTAGAACCCTTTGTGGTTCGACTCGGGAGGCACCACCGCCACACTTATTTCTACCTAATAAAAGCAGTGTTAGGTGATGCTGTGTTCCGGATTGAAGGGTGTGGTAGGAGACAGACTTTTCCGAGGCGTTCATGCTTAGTCCTCAGGGGTAGCAGCGCATCTGTGGCCGACCTTAGGTGGGAATATCTAATCCTATCTGGGGTTGATTACAGATGTCCATGGGCGGACTGTATGCTCGTCTGTTATATTATAAAAAAAAGAAAAAAAAAGAATATTAACATAATAAGTTATGATCAGTTAAATATTTCCGAATTGACCTATGCATAAAAAACAGTTTATTCATTTTGCATATTTTAGGTAAATAGTCCGATTGTGCTTTGACAAAACTACTTTCAATCATTGTTCTTGATTATTCCTAATAATACTATCTAGAAAAATCGCACTAGGTAATAAATAACACTGTAGGAATATAGACAAAAACAATTTTTCTCTCAAACAGTTTGAATATCGACGCCGATAAACATCGTAATACGCTATGTGACGTCATTTTTCGATTCTACCAATGGGAATGCGTTTTGCAAATTTGAATTTCGCGCGCATAATTTACGATTTTTGAATAAAGTTTTAAACAATTTAACACGAAATAAAGAAAAAATAATGGTTTAGATGTAATTTCAGGACCGTAATGTACCGAGGAAAAAAATAACAAGCAAATCTAAATCACATGCATATTCCCTAATGTGAGAATAAAATAAGTGGCATGGTTATCAACCAAATAGTATAGTAACTTATATAGGTTATTTACTAACTGATAATATCTACACGTTATCCGCTTTCAGCTAATCTCTGGCAAATATTGCGCAGTGTGGAAGAATGTAATGTGCCTCATTTTACGAGTTTGCTATAAAAAAACATTTTAAAACCTTTCATTTTTTGTAAGAATTGTATTTTTGCTATGCCATGTCTGGTCGCGTCTTTATTCAGCATGCTTTATATGTATTCTGTGATAGAAAAAATATTTTATTATAGTCTGTGCTGTGGAGTTTAAATAGGGACAAGCCAACAACGTTAGACTTTAGTATTCACGTCAAATTTTCTTGTTTACAATTTTACGTGTAACATGAAGATTAATACCGGCTAAAATATTTATTAATAAGTATCCAATTAGAAAGTTAAAATATTTTATAAATGCAATCAATGACGGCGGGCAGTGCTAATTACTTTGATCTTAGTACTAATAAATTGAAGATGAATTAAATATAAATTATTTTAAAGTCAATAAAATAATAATGCTGTTGCAAATCGCATTAATAGTTTCAATAAAATAATAATGCTGTTGCAAATCGCATTAATAGTTTCCACTGTGAAACTATTCTTCAGTCCACTGTAGTATGTATATTTTAGTGAGAAATCCTGCGGTGTGAATGTGAAATATTATTTGTTATAATATATCTTATTTCGTATTATTTCAGTCACTCAACAGATTTTGAGGTGCATAGAAATTGGCTGGCAATAACCCACAATGTCTCTATAGATAAATGGTACTATGAGTCGACATCAGAATGGACACTGGACTATCCCCCATTCTTCGCTTGGTTCCAATATGGTTTATCGCATATCGCCAAAATATTTGATCCTGAAATGTTGAAACTGGAAAATTTGAACTATGATTCTCAGATGACAATTCTGTTCCAACGATTATCTGTGATTGTACTGGATATAGTGTATATTTATGGAATCAAAAGGTATGGTATTGAATATCATTATTAAAACTAAAAGTGCAATGTCTAGGGCCATGTTTGAAGAATTTTATGTGGTAAGCTAAGTTGACTTTCAAATGCAGTTTTAGTTACATACCCAACATACCAATCATTTATGTGCGACTGACGGCTGTATTGTATTGCAATTTTTTTTTTTTATAGTATAGGAGTAGCAGACGAGCATGCATTCCACCTGATGGTAAATGGCTACTGCCGCCCATGGACATCTGTAATCAACCCCATATAGGATTAGATATTTCTACCTGAGGTCGGCCACAGATGCGCCACTACCCCTGAGGACTAAGCTGGAACGTCTCGGAAAAGTCTGTCTCCCTTACAACACCCTTCAAAACAGAACACAGCAGCCCGAAACACTGCTGTTATTAAGTAGAAATAGGTGTGGTAGTGGTGCCATCGGAGTCGAACCACAAGTAGAACACATATACTTCATATGACTCGACTACTAATCAAAGTCCTCTTCTATTCCTACCACAAGCCCTTAGAAGTTAATTACTGAACAAAGGCCTCCCCCAACTGGAGAAGTTGACACATGTTGTCCTATAAACCCCAAGTTTATTCAAATAACTGTTTAAAGTATCATTTAATTGTATAGCTACTTTTTACATATAACGACCTGCATGGCGGTGCGGTCACTATACCAGTCCGACACACAGAGTGTCCCGGGTTCGATCCCCGGCCAGACCGATATCTAAATGATGAATTTAGGTTTTTGTTTCTGTGTCTGGGTGTTTCTGTATTTGTCTCTGTCCATAGCAGCCACAATACAGGGAAACCTAGTGTGAGGCTGTGAGTGTAGAAAGTGTTTTTTTTTAAATTCAATGATCATTTTCTTGGTATTTCCAGCTGTTCAACATTAGTAAGCAATGGCAAGGCTCTTGTGTTTATACTGCTAGTATCTAACCCAGGCTTGCTAATTGTGGATCACATTCACTTTCAATACAATGGATTCTTGTATGGTTTTCTACTTTTTTCAATGTCTAACATGATCAAAGTGAGTATATCCTACACCAGTTTTTTTATAACATTCAAATAAGAAATGATTTCACAGTTCATCTGATTGTTAGTGTCCCGGATATAAGTCCGTTTTTGAAACATATACTGTGGAATTTTAGTTACGATATGATCCACGGGGGTGTTGTATAAGCAAACATGTAAATGATGAACGTTTTTGTGCAAATGTCAAAACTCATACTAAGGGCACTGTAACTGGAGTTTGCTCCATATAGAATACCTGAAGTTGATTATAGATGTGTTCCTACTTTTGAGGACCAAGATGATCCTCATGTATGTCACCCAGCAATCTCATACTTCCATCGAAACATGGGAGCTGCTATGTCTCTTAGCATGCTAAGTCATAGTAGATGCTTGACTAGAAAAGGGTTGGAAACAACTGGTTTAATATTACAATTCTTTGTCTATTACAATTTAACATTTAAAAAAATATATAATTTCTTTTTTCTATTTTCAGGCTGAATACATTCAAGCTGCCATATGGTTTGCAGTGTTACTAAACATGAAACACATTTTCTTATATGTGGCACCTGTTTACATAGTATTTTTGTTGAGGTCCTACTGCTTCATTCTGTCTACAACAGATGGTGTGCACACACCATGGCATTCATTCTCTATAATCAATCTATTTAAGCTGGCTGTTACAGTTGGATCAATTTTCATAATATGTTATGGACCTTTTGTGGACCATATACCTCAGGTAAGAATTGTAAAAACCGTTATTTTTTTCTTACATTATAGAAGTGTCTATAACAAATACCAGACAGCATTAAAGTCCTATCTGAGATTGGTTGTAAATGTGTGCCTGGCCCTGAGAATTAAGATAGAACACCTCATATAAATTTCCTTACAACACTTCAAATCAAAACACAGCAGAACTTAATCATACATTATTGTTATACAGAAATGGGTGTGGCAGTAATACCTCCTGATTTAAACCTAGAAGGGTTTTATTATGTAAATTAAATGTTATTATGTGGCTTTATATATATTTTTTGTTGTAGATATTATCCAGACTATTTCCATTCAAAAGAGGACTGTGCCACGCATACTGGGCGCCAAACTTCTGGGCTCTGTATAATATTGCTGATAAAGTATTGCAGTATTTGTGTAAGTATATTTTTAGTATATTTTCATATAAATAAAAGATAAGCTTTTTTACTTGAATTGGATTAATGGACACTCTTCTACAGTTTTGTCTATGCTTCTTAAATTTGTGATATATGAAAAGCAAAGTTATATACAAATTATAATTCTATTGTAATGCTGAAATATGATCCGTTTGTTTTCCCTTATCTATTAATTATATTCTCTTTTAGTGCCAATGTTTGGATATTCCGTTCCTAAAAGTGAGGCTTCTATGACTGGGGGACTGGTGCAAGAGTACAACCATACAGTGTTGCCAACTATAAAGCCAGAGATAACATTTGCTTTAACAGCATTGTCTATGGTGCCTGCACTTATAAAGTTATGGCACCTTGGAGCTGACAGAAGATATAGAAATTTGAGTTTTATAAGGTTTGTTTGTATGGAAATGGTTCATGCTATGCAATATTGTTATTTTGCGAAATAATTGTAATAGCTTTAAAATTGCGAACACTGTTAATTTTTGCTTAATCTATTAGATTAAGTCAGTCAAGCTTTGTAGAATCAGCTCATTCTATATAATGCTATATACAAATTAGAGCTTCAAATAGTACTTAAAAAAAGGTTTCAGTAACTTGAAATTCAGCTTAACCTACTTAACTAAGCATGGCTATTCAATAAGCTCAAATTCAAGGACTCACTAGCTAAGTTTTTTTTTAATATTGCATATAATATCTAATAACTATACTTGGAGTTTGTGGTTTTTCTGTAATAAGTAGTGTAGGTAGAATTGTGAAGTATTAATGAAATATTTTAAGTAAAACATCATTTTAAAAATACATTTGTTTTTCAGATGTATGATTGTATGTGCCACATGCTCGTTTATGTTTGGCTGGCATGTCCATGAGAAGGCAATACTTATGGTTTTAATACCACTAAGGTAATTTGTAACACAATTATAATTAGTAGATTATTAGATTATACTTTTTATCTATAGAAAATATTAACAAATTTCTTTTTATTTCAGCTTCATGTCAGTGCTCGGTGAAGTGGATGGTAGAAACTTTTTGATAATGTCTACAGTAGGACATTATTCACTCTTCCCTCTTTTGTATCCAAAGAATCTTCTACTAATCAAAATATTTATGTTACTAACACATTCCTCAATATCATTTTCAAATATACCCTCACTATACGAGATTCCTAGAGTGAAAGGCGCTAAAAAACCACCTCCTAGGGGATTCTTGATTCTACCTGGTCTTAATAGAATTGAGTCGTTATATCTGTACGGATTATTAGTTATTTGTATGTATGAAAATGTATTACATTCCATTTTAGGTTTAGATAAAGTTTTACCATTTTTGCCATTAATGATAACATCTGTATATTGTGCTATTGGCATTTTTTATTCTTGGATTTGTTATTATCACTACTTTATAACTTTCAATGTATGTAGAGTGCCTATCATGGTATCTGGTCAATCTAGTTTATTTGCTAAGAAAGTTACCTAAAATATATTATATTATTTTATTATAGTAATATATTAGAACAAATTATGGACAAGTTTGTTTTATTTTAAGAGTCCCTAGGGGTAGTAATGCACACTCTACGAACATCCACATGTCGCATCTATAAGGCCACGATTACATCGTCGGATATTGAACGTATTAACCACGGACCGTGACAGACAAATTCATATATTTTTATAGAATACTAGTTTTTGCCCGCGGCTTCGCCCGCGTTTAAAAGAAAATAATATAACATACTAACATACATAAAACTGAAAATTCGTACCTTCAACTTTGCTAAGGATCATCACTTGATCAAATGCATAGTTTATGATTCAATCCTTACTAATATCGATTCAAATAATCGATGTTTTGGGTCCAAAAGATCGATTCTCCGATTAATCGATCTTAGATCGCCATCCCTAGTTCCCGTGGGATTTCCGGGATAAAAACTATCCTATGTCCTTTCTCGGGTCTCAGACTATATTTGACAAACTTTCATTAAAATCGGTTCAGTGGTTTGGGCGTGAAGAAGAGACAACCAGACAGACAGACAGAGTTACTTTCGGATTTATAATATTAGTAAGGATAAGGATTTTTCAGGCACGGCCCGTATGTTATGTACGGTAAACGTAAAATAGAAGTTATTTTTGTATTCGTTTTAATATGTAACGGGTTTTAATTTCTTTTTATCCGATATTTCCACCTCGTTGCAGGGCTCGTGGTAACATTTAAAAAACCGCGTCGTAAAAAAATTACGTTTAAAATCATATAATTATATCTAGTATTTATACGTTTATACACACTATATTGGAAAATACTATTTTTTCTGCAACGACACGTGTCTGACACGCTCAGTACCTGTATTACCGATAAATATTGGTAAGAAAATAATCGCATCTTACCATAACACTAGAATTAGAAAACCTCCCTTATAACAAGAAAATTAAAATGCCAGTCGTGTTGACTCGTCTGAAAGCCGTCGTCGGCGGTGTCAATTACCTAAAGTACATCGAATATTTACTTAATACAAGACAGGCTTGAGAGGACACGTACACGTGTTTACAATGAATAAAGCGAAGCATATCGATTTTATATGAATAATGAATATTCATAGGGTGAAGACGAGAGGAGTTTGATTGCATGTTCATAGTTTTTGATATTGGACGTCTTGGGGTTTCTTGGTTGTTTGCATTTTTGAAAACTGAATGACTTGAAGTGAACACTGGTTTTTCTTTTTTTGAAACAAATATGATATAGATAATATTAGAAGTGTGTGTAGATAAGACACTTTTTAAAAGGACCATAATATTGACTACATAAAATAGGTGCAAGTAACGATGCTATTAAGATAGTGGGCATATTGTATGACGTAAAGGCAACATAATCAAAGGTAACGAACCTGCCATTTATCATTATTCAAAGAAAAAAAAATCGTTCATTTTTCTGATTTTTTGTCAAAAGTCTCGAATTTCTTTTAGCCATATAATATAAATGAGCTTAGAGATTTATTAAAGCTAAATAACAAAAAATAACCCAATCGCCCTTTCGTTTGGACATAAAATGAACTCTAAATTAATTGCTTTTGATCTGC
Source organism: Epargyreus clarus clarus (assembly GCA_014595695.2). Lineage (NCBI taxonomy): Eukaryota > Metazoa > Arthropoda > Insecta > Lepidoptera > Hesperiidae > Epargyreus > Epargyreus clarus. The sequence goes on along the minus strand of JACTTY020000126.1, from coordinate 865,927 downwards.
GCATTAAGGTCCGACCCTCGCGTCGTGCTAAGTATGTCTACGTTTATTTGATCACATGGCACGGCGCACCCGATCAAAGCGGCCCAGCTTTGTGCAATCGTCTGTGTGCATGAATTCAATGAATTCATACACCTGACATACTTGCTGATTCGGATATACTTACTGGCAAAGGGGTCAGTTTTAAAGTATGTCACATGAGCATTAGGACGGTACATATGTATTGTCCCCCGCTGTTTCACGCGCGAAAGTGTAAATACTCGGGAAATTTCGTAGGTTTTTATTAAATTTTTGCACTGAACCCTAATTTAATAACTAACTTAAATTTAATATCTAGGCACCGTACCCTGAGTTCACGAATGATAAATTCGAGGGTGATTATATCATAAATTTATAACAAATATGAAATTGTATATAGGTACTGATGAAGAGTTTGAGGTTAAAAACTTTTGAACCTATCGCGAATCGCGAGGTTCTCCTTCAATGTTTGCAAGTAGTACCTACCTACCTTATTAATTTATAATAAATAGGTATACAGGGTGAATTTTTCAAATAGGCCTTCAGGGCTAAATCTGAAACTATAAGGTGTAGCGAAAAATGCTGAAAGGAGTTACGAGGCCGATTATGATAAAAACTAAAACTGCATCATTAGTTTGAATTTGTCACATGACATTACTTCCCAGAATTTGATCCTTATAAGCGACACTATCAGATAGTTGAATAATATAGACGGTGTATTTTTTTCAAAATGAACACGTTCGATTCCCGGTTAGGGAAAAGATATTTTAAAAAAATAATGATGCAGCTTTGGTGTTCATCAAAATCGGCCTCGTAATTCCTTTAAGCATTTTTCGCTAATACTTATAGTTTGGGATTTGTCCCTGAAGGCCCGTTTGAAAAACTCACCTGTATATTTCACTGAAAAATTATGTTAGAGATGCGTGTCTGAGCTTTTAACCTCGGATTCCTGATCGAGAAGAACCATTAAGCAGTAGGTACGCTGTCACTGTTTTTTTACACAACGAATTTAACAATATAATTAAGTATATTTATAGATTAATAGATGCTTTTTAATAGTCAATGTCAGATTAAACCGACTAACAAACCGGAATAACGAGATATTTAATATTCCCGCGGCAGCATCTATTCGAAACCTACGAGTATGACAAATTGTAACATTTTATAAGTTTTAAGGTTCGGAGTTTGGTGCACTAACATTAACATAACTTTATATTCAGTGGCGTCGAGCGCAACTTACTGGTGACGCCGTAAATTTGGCAAAGTTGTGTTTGCAAGTTCGATGATAATTTCAATCCGCGAGTTATAGCCGCTCATGAATTACATTTTTAAAAGACCGGGCACATTCTGTATAATTTACGTGCGAGCATTAAATTTAAAGTTTTAAGATAGTAGCTACCCAAATACTTTGTATGCTGTCCTCGTAATTTCTTGAATAAGCGAGTTAAATATAATAATAAAATATCGTACACAGATACGTATTATAAAAAGTATTTTATTCTAAAAGTGCCAAAAGATCCCTCGAAACAATGATAAAACCTTAACAATTTAATGTCAGCATGGTGTCAATTGATGACAGACGTGTACAATTGACAAAGTGTCACATTTTTATATTAAAAGTTGTATAAATACCTATATATTTACTAAAATAATAAAATCAATAATTATATTAACTCATCACTTTTATAAAGCTGAGATAGTAAACAATGGCAGATGACGAAGAAGAAGGAGGCTTTGGAGGTTTGTACGAAGATGGACATTGGGTATGGGATGAGTCAACGAAAGCTCTACTGTTTGTAAGGTTCTTCAGCTAAAGTTACTTGATTATAAATATTTTTATGTATAGTCCGCGCCGAACTACTAGTCCGCTCTGAAGTTGTTGCGAGCAGGTGTAGTCATACAATTTGCTATGGCGACGCAATTCATTTCTATATTCAGCAATAGCTTAATGGTTGGATCTCAGCCTCAATCGGGGGCGAGGTCCGAATCCAAGACACTCATGTCTTAATTTTTCAAAATTATGTGCGTGTTGAAAATAATAATTTGTTTTGACGGCAAAGGAGAAGTTCGTGAGGAAATTTATACGTTAGACCAGGGGTTCCCAATCTTTTGTAACCCGCGGCGCAGTTACAAGTTTAATATTCTTTCACGGCGCCCTGTGCCCTGGCCTAGCTAACTATTTGAAGAAGACAGTCGAAAGAAATAGGTAACTACAATAATAGTAGTTACCTTAGGTTGATCGAAACGAAATTTAAAACACCACAATATGAAATTGTACAATACGTTATTATAAAATAATTTAAACGGAAAACAACAAGAAAGACTTGAGGATAACAAAAATAAAATACGATATGTATTTAGTCAAATCAATGTGAAGGGTGAGCTAAGTGATCTCCGCGCAGTTTTTCAAAGCGGGGAATATCACTTGACACTGCTATTCTCATTTCTTGCTCCACATTGATCCGATATTTGTTCTTTATCACAGCTACATCTGAAAACCCAGCGTCACATAGATATGATGTTGCAAACGGAATGATTTTTTTTAATGCTTTGGATGTTAAATTTGGATATTCATTTTGAATCGATGACCAAAACGCCAATATTTGTGGTGACCAATGATTAGAGGATCGACTCACGGCGCCCCTCTTTACTTTCTACGGCGCACCAGGGCGCCGCGGCGCACACTTTGGGAACCCCTGCGTTAGACAGTTATTAAAAAAGTTTTCAAATGTGTATGAAGTCTTCCAATTTGCACCTGGCCTGCGTGATGGACTATTCCCTAATCCACTCATTGTGAGATCAAACTCGTGCCCATAAGTGGTGGGCCAATAAGGAGTTGACGACTCTTGTTTACATCACAAGATTCACTATTTTTTTTTTAATAATATTCTATATAGGCATTTCATATAGGTAGATACTTCATGTAGTTAAATTAAAGTTATAACATTTTGGTGATTTTTTCGTAGCGACTTACCTCCACAACTTATTGAAACAATTCAAGTGCCTACTAAAGCTCCTACGGGAACTGTAGAGTTCAGAGACGACGTCGATTTGATTGAACAGGTAATAACATTCAATGAAGTTTAAATATATATAAATTAATTTTAGAAATAGGGAAGGTTGCTTTAGTCGTACCAGCGCTTAAAATTAAAATGTAGTTAGTTGTGCGAGTAAACAAAAATAACAGCACCATGTCGGCACCATTGAAATAAATATATTTTAAAAAGTTATGTCGATGTTTTCACTCAAAATTTAAGTTCATCAGTAAGCAATTTCAAGGAAAGTGCGATTGTTAAGTTAATTTCTGTGATTATTTTCTATTTTTGACACGTTCTACTATTCATTTAGTCATAATAAAATTGTAAAAAATGTGAAGGGTACGTCAGTAATATTATTTTAAAATTTTGAAGTGTAGTTGCTTAAGTCGTACCTATAAGGATTTCTTAAGTCGTACCTTGTACGGCTAAGGCATTGTTAGAAATTATTCACATTTTTTTGTTTTTTTGAGCTAAACATTATCTTTTCTCAAAATAAGATCCTACACTTGCAAGCACCTCCTGCTTGGATCCTACACTTGCAAGCACCTCCTGCTAAGGAGTGAAGGAAAGCTTTATTGAAACTTGGAAATGTGAAATTGGGATTTATTAAATATGAAGTAAATACATGCAGCAGCAAATTTCGGTACCCATTCAATAAATCCCGATCAAAATACAATGTAAGCGTATACAAATGGTTTTAAAATCTTTTAAAGTTATCGCAGACCAAATGGAAACACCAAGTGGGTGCAATTACCAGTGGTATTACTCTAGGTACGACTTGGGCTATAGGTGGTACGACTTAGGCGACCAGGCGCCTAAGTCGTATCAAAGGTACTTTTTGGAAGGTCGTTTAAATCACTATTTAAATAAAATATTTTTATTTCGTTTTAAATTCTATATGATACTTTAATAACCAAAGATTAAATTTACGCAAAAGGTTTTCCTTCCTATAAATTACCCAAAATAATACAGAATTTTTCCCTTAGGGGATATAACTTGAGCAACCTTCCCTACTATAAAAGTGTAGGTCTATATAGTAGTAGTAGTAATGAGGGAACTCAACTTTAAAATAGCATTAGAAGCTCTATTTTCAATTACATTCGATATTACCGACAACTTGCTACTATATAGATATACCTACTAGATATAGGGGTCCAAAGATTCCGATGCTTAAACTATTTCAAAGAATTTACTTACTCTACCTACTCTACCGTCGTAGATACGGTTTCGGCGTCGCTACCAAAGGAAACTAAAGCCTGGCCAAGCAGAAATTATTACCGTGCAGGTAACTGGTTAAGATAAGTAAAACTTTGTAATATGAAAAGTAAAATTTAATTTCAAAATAATTACAAAATCGAAATTAAACGTGTTAATGATTGTAACAATTTCTGGAAGCAAGGTTTCATTTACATTATTTTGTAACTGACGAACTTTTTTAGGAAACTTAGTTTTATATGAGGTCACAAATATTATACGAGTACATAAATAAGGTAGATGCAGTTATTTATGCCTAATAACATCAGTGGTAAGTGCTGTCGTGTGAAGGGTGAAATCCGAGGAATACGCATCTCTGACTGGAATCAGGTAGTACCTACGTACTTACTCTTATTCGTTTTGGAATTGATTATGGAGGTTCTTGGGCTGTAGCAGCCATTTACAATCAACCGGACGGCATTTTTTTACTATATCTACATGAAAAAGGCCCAGATAGGTCTACATTCTATTCAGTACCAAGTACCTACCTTGTCCTTACATATCCCTATTCCTTAACTTTCCATTTCTTTTGTGCAGGATATAAAAGATATCGCTCTGTACACAGCACCTGTAAACATTTTAAGCCCCATGTTGATAAACATGTTGCATCTGCCGACAACTGAGAGATTTATCAGAGCACTTGTTCTCTACTGTCAATATTATTTACAGGCAAGCTGAACACATTCAATACATTTAATTTTATTGAATTAGAATTATAAATAACCAAAATAAAAAAATAGTTCGAATTTGTTATTTCATTGTTGATTTAATCATATGTACGTAGATTAAAGATTGCGTTATAATATTTAGTAACAGTAAGGTTTAGTGGAATAGTAGGTTTGGACGATGTTGTCGTCAACTCATTATTGTCAACATTGTCCTATTGCTGGGCCCGGGAGGCACGTGTCAGGTAAAAGAACAGACTGGTAGATTCACACATCCATGAGGACCTTTTTTTAAGAACTCAGGCATGTATTCGTATGTTTTCTTCGTCGCTTTAGCAAGTGATAATAAATTAATTATTTATAATACGCATATAACTTCGAAAATCTAACTTGCCTCGGATTCGAACCTACGACACTTTGATTATAAGCTAGCACTAAGCTGTCACTGCTTTATATTTTACCTAACATGAATAGATTAAGTATATTTCTCTTAAGGTAATATTATAAGTAGAAGGTATTTTATATTTCCCAGATTGCAGATGAAATGGCAAATAGAATTATAGAGTTGGAGACGAAAGTGAGAACGCCCCAGTGTGAAATAGTTGAAAATGAATACAGTAATAATTTATCAGATTTACGGCTTTTAGTCGCCAAGGAATATAGCACAATGCTCATAGGTTAATACCATTTACAATACTTTTTTTGATTAGTTTATTAAAGTATATGAAGGTGGTAGAACCCTTTGTGGTTCGACTCCGGCGGCATCACACCTATTTCTACTTAATAAGTTAAGTTTTAGGCGCTGCTGTGTTCCGTTTTGAAGGGTGTGGTAACGGAGACAGACTTTTCCGAGGCGTTCCAGCTTAGTCCTCAAGGGTAGCGGCGCATCTGTGGCCAACCTCGGGTAGGCATCTAATCCTATCTGGGGTTGATTACAGATGTCCATGGGCGGCAGTAGCCACTTACCATCAGGTGGACTACATGCTCGTCTGCTACTATGTTATAAAAAAAAAGTAATATTAACTTCAGTCTACATTCATGTTTATAGAGCCTTAAAAGAGCCTTTTTTAAAGAAATTAATATTCTTATCTATTAATTTAATTATTTATCTACAATTTTAAAATAACTAGACATCTAGGCAAAATAACTTATTTCCATATAGGTATGGCCTAATTTTGGTAATTCTTAAATTCATTTTCACAATACCTTCACTAAAATCTTTAACTTGAATATGAAAGTGACACAGTTAATACTGAAAAAAATTAGACTGGTATGTTTTAAAGTTTCGTTGTCTATTACATAAATGCTCTATATAAAAGTTAAGCTTTAATATTAGAAACACCGTATGTTTGAAAAACAAAAGTGCACAAAATTGCCTCGTAATGACTACGTAATCCCATAAATTCTATTGTCTTTTCATAGCAAACACTGTATATAAGACCACAAGCTAGTTCTAGTTTTAACGATTACATATTTTCATAGCAAGCACCCTGTATATAAGACCACAAGCTAGTTCTAGTTTTAACGATTACAGGTGGCGGTGACACTAAAAAGTTCCACCACATGGGGCCGCAGAAGAAACGACGATCATTATCAGACAAAGATGCGCGCCTTTTCGAAACTTTATTACGCGTGTGTGTGCAGATTGTTTGGCTGGCATTGGGGCGTAGATCTTTTAATCAGATAGGTACGTACATACATTTTTTTTCAAATATTTAGGTATAGAATACCTACTGCTTTCTTTAGTTTCAGATTCAATTTGTAGTCGTACTTGTTTCCAATAATTCAAAACTTAGAATTCCACTTACAAATAAGCCCATTATTAATATTCAATCTATCCAAGTTTTGCCTACCAATTCGATCGAAATTTGATGCTTGGTAGACTGTAGAAATTATCAAGCGTCACTTTTTGGTACACAAAACATTTAATAAATAAATTATTAATAAAAGACGTTAGTGTGATAGGTAATTCTTATTGACAACTATACCTAGATAATTTTTACTAGACAAAAGTGTTAAAAACTTTTGTGTTATAGTTTGAAGGGTTTTGATGAGTGTATTTACACTAAGCTAAACGACTTAGCCGACTGAACGTAGCCGTCAGGTTTTATCTCTCTAATTCTATGGAGTTGATTATCCATGGGCGGCAGTAGCCACTTACTGTCAGATGCATGCCCTTTCCCTACTATCTATCTAGGTCACAAATTGTCACAATAGGTCATAACTGTACGACAGATAAATTTGACGTGGATTATTTGATTTCGAGGAAACGTTATTAAACATGATCACGTCGGCGTCATTCGATATGACTAGCCATTAAATTAAATGGCTTAGCAGTATTCGTAACAGATGACTGAATAGAACCGTTTAGTTTAGGTCCCTTAAGGTGATTAATTAGAGCAATTTATCCACGTTTATTTCGCTGAAACGGCTACACGTATCTGGAAAATGTAAGAAAAGTTTAACACAATCTTTTAATTGATAAATAGATTTTAAAAATACATTGTCCAACTCTGTGTCATGACCCTTAAACAACAATTACCATTGCATTCGCATTTTTTCTACAGATATGATTGTCAACTTTAAATCTACCCACAATTACACTACGGTAACCCATTTAAATCTGTTTGTATTTTGTAATTTCTCTGTAAGTGATTTTTTGTAAAATCTTATGAGAAATGTCTTTAAACGTATTTGATAAGAGCGAGAGAGAGAAAGTAATAAAAAAATACAAATAAATTATAAAAATATATTGAACCATTTTGTCTTGTGCCCTTTATTGATACTCATTTTGTTTGCTTTGCTTATCAAATAAAGAAATTTGGCAATTTCTGTGCTATACTCTGATTCATAATTAGGTGTCCAAAATGTAAACAAAGGTGTTGACCTATCAAGAAAATACGTTAGAAATGGTAGTTTTTATTTTTGTCGATATTTAAGTAATACAACAATAATAAAATAATAATCTAAATAAATTAAGATTAATTCACATTTTCTAATATTTATATCACCTCAATTTCGTTCCATACAGTAATAATAATAAAAAACAAAATTATGGTAGAAAATTAAAATGTGATAATGGTAACACAATCGGAATCCAAGACATTTCTTGTGCTGTCATTTTTAAGTTTCGTAACTGATATTATTCAATCTCGTGATTGTGATCAAACTCTAATGTTTTCTCGTTTACATAATGTTTTTGTTAAATTGTGTATATTTGTTAAATTTTCGTTTTTTGTTGAGTTTGTTAAAGTTTGTGTTTCTTGTTAATTTTGACAGTGACATTTCTTTGTTTACATTTTGGACACCTAATTATGAATCAGACTATAGATACAAATTGTCAAATTTCAGAGTACCTTTGTAGGCAAAAATTGGGTAGCTTGATAGCTATTAATAACGGGCATTAACCATATATAAATACTAGCTGACCCGGCAAACGTTGTGTTGCCATATAAATAAATAAAAATTAAGGGTGAACAACCATTATCACTTAGGGGTATGAAAAATAGATAGAGCCGATTCTCAGACCCACTGAATATGCATATAAAATTTGGTGAACATTGGTAAAGCCGTTTCGGAGGAGTACGGTAACTAATATTGTGACACGAGAATTGTATATATAAAGATATAGAAAATTCTCGAATTCTTAACTTTAGATAATTTACAACTATAATAGGTAGGTAGGTATGTGTTTATTTAAGGTACCCAAATGATTTAAAACGTTCTTTTTATCTACATGAGTAAGTACAGTTGGTATTAGCTGAAACGACTTTGACGACATTTTCGTGCATCAAGAGGACTATAGGGAGATATCTAAAGTAAAAATTGTAATATTGGGTGCGAGTATAACAATAGTCTTAGCACGAACTTTTTAAGTATTCAACGAAAACTGTTACCAATTATTATTTTAATAATTTCACCTATTCATAGAGTTGGAAATGAATCGCTTGTTCAAATCCGAAATATTCAACTCCGTGGAGCACATGTTACGAACGGGTTACGTGTCGAAAATGGCGGCGGAGGAGCGCGCCGTGTTGTTGGGGTATTGCGTTCGACACGATAAGAAGCTTAATACCCGCTCCCCCCTCATGAACGACGTGTTCTGCCACAGAGACATCGACTACCGCATGATGGGATTAGGAGTAATCAAGTGCACGCAGTAAGTCGGGCCGAAGAATTTACATTATATTTAGTACCTTAACACATGATAAAATGATGATAAAATTATATTAAGAAAATTGTTTACATTTGTCCTTTTACTTAGAACACAATAAGTATACTTAGTACACTAGATACACTTATATCATAGATATACTACTAATAAAGACGTAGATAGGTTACTAACAAAACAATCGGCGCTTGTTGGTGGCACAATTGCGAGAAATGCACACTACTTTACAAATATTTTATTTAAACAACACACTAATAAATAGTCAAGAGGAGCAAGTAGGACAGCACGTCTAACTGAATTTGTTTAGTCTTTATTAGTAGTATATCTATGACTTATATTCTATTTTTCGGGATTATCAATGATATCTACAATAGTTAGGTACCACACATACGACAGATACGTAAAATTTGAATCGTTATTTTAGTATACAAAACAGATATTGTTTTGTTTATCATAGTGTCGTAGTTGCGAATGTTTCTTAATTTTTACAAAGAAAATAGCTGACCTGGCAAACTTTGTGTTGCCATATAAATAACAAAAAAGTTAAGGGTGAACAACCCTTATCAGTTAGGGGTATGAAAAATAGATAGTAGCCGATTCTCTAGACCTCGAGACCTACTAAATAAGCATATAAAATTTGGTGAAAATCGGTAAAGCCGTTTCGGAGGAGTACGGTAACTAACATTGTGACACGAGAATTTTATATAAAGAAATCCTTACTAATATTATAAATCCGAAAGTAACTCTGTCTGTCTGTCTGTCTGGTTGTCTTTTCTTTACGCCTAAACCGATTTTATTGAAATTTTGTATAAAGATAGTCTAAAACCCGAGAAAGGTCAAAGGATAGTTTTTATCCCGGAAATCCCACGGGAACTAGGGATGGCGATCGATTAATCGGAGAATCAATCTTTTGGACCAAAAAGTCGATTATTTTAATCGATATTAGTAAGGATGGAATCGTAAACTATGCATTTAATCAAGTGATGATCTTTAGCAAAGTTGTTGTCCATGAGCCCACGATGGTTTCAGAGTTGGTACGACCAATTTTCGTCAGATGGCACCACTGTCATTCCAATGAAGGTAAGAAGTTTCAATTTAATGTATGTTAGTATGTTATATTATTTTCTTTTAAACGCGGGCGAAGCCGCGGGCAAAAACTAGTAATACATATCAAATCAAATCAAATCATTTTTTTTTATTCAAAATAGGTTCTTTACAGAGCACTTTTTGAATGTACATAAATAAAGTTTGACCATTTTCCCGAAACTGGAATGGAAATATCTCTATAAAGCTGAAATAACAATAGCATTTTGTGCACCGAATATTATTGCTTTGCTTATCTTTGGACAGGGTGACGCCACGACTCCTTTACATGATGCATGCTGTAGCTGGCTCCGAGGAGAATCTGACGAAATTGGGAGTAGTCTTAGGGATTATTGGCATGTCCCGGACAGCTTTTGACACTATGTTGAGACCATTGCCAACTGGCACTGATACGGGGAAATCTAAGGCTTCTATGTTAGTACTGTAAAATCTGTAAAATCACACTTAACATAAGTATGATAATAACTGCAGGGAGAATTTTATGATCGAGGATCGATGTATACTTACCTCGATCATAAAATGAAGAGTAATTTATGTAGCTTATTCAATGCAAAAGTTTATTATACCTATTATTTATTGATATGCATAAAGTAAGCAGTTACATGAATAGGGTCATAATATTATTATATTCTACAAAATATATCTGGTTTCACCAAGTTAAAACTTACTTAGAAAGTTATATTTATATACCAATGATAAATATAAGAAGCAAACATACCTATGTAGAGTCGTCTATAATTATTTACAATGTTAATTAATAAGCAATGGTTGATTTTGTAACCTCATTCTAATTTCTAACTTGATTTAAAAGAGAACATTTTAAAATCGTGCATACAATTGGCCACATATTTACTTGCAGACACCAACTTTTATGGGTATAGCGAGGCAAAATTGAGGGATTTTCCGTCGATGGCGTGACGCACGTCAGCCGGAGTTCCAGACGTATACTAAACGGCTCTAATTGGGCAAACAATACCGTAACTAAACGGAAATCCGCTGATTCATTTGTTAATTCACTTTACAGGTCGTCTACAAGCTACAGTTCCAAAAGCAGTACTACTAGTTCTATGAGGAAGAGTCAACTTGCTACCCGTAAATTGTACCCCGATATCGCGTTGCCTCGAAAAGAGTCTAGAATGTATGTTGATTATGAGGTTTCCATCTTTTCCAGATAACTTAAAAAATGTATCACTACCACATTACTATCAGCCAATTTCTGTCCATTGATAGGAACGGGTTTCAGAGAGAAGGGTTGAGGCTAAGTACCTATAGATAATCAAACTATGTGAATTGATGTTCAATCAATTGAACGATGAAATTTCGATCCAGGAAAATCAAGCAATTCAATCGGTGGATTTAAATCTCATCCATAGTTTAGCTACCTTAAACATCTTCGATGAAAACGCGAACTTATGAAATCACCAAAGTAATTGTATAATGTGAAATGTTTCATTTATTTATTCTTAGAATGGATTTCCCACCATCGTTTCCCGACGAACCTGAGGATATCAAGCCTTGCAGTGAGACGCAGCGTCGTCGCTGGCAGAACAGGCTGATGAGGCTACTCCATCCACAAGGGCATCCTCGCTAAATTACAATCTCGACCCTACGAGTATACCTTCATTTTATACATTGTTATAAATAAATTTTGTTATACTCCATGTTTACGCAATTCATTGTTTTGTAAATTAATACCTATTGTAGGAATGCGGGTCTTCAATCTGTTATCAGAATTGAGATCATTGTCGAACATACTATTCCAATATAGATTTTTAGACTACGTGTTGTTTCGTTGCGATGTTTTATTTTATTCTTGGAGATATAACTTCGACTAACCATAATATATCTTCAAATAGTTATGATCCGAACCGGAGCGTCAAGTGTGGGATTCCTGCTCCAATACCTAATAGAGATTACTTATATTACTTACTAGCTGACACGGCAAACTTTGTACCGCCTCAAAATCTACTTGTCAAATTACATATAAAATATAGCCTATGTTACTCGTGGATAATGTAGCTTTCGAATGGTGAAAGAATTTTTAAAATCGGTCCAATAGTTTTTGTGCCTATTCATTACAACCTAACAAACAAACAAAGTTTTCCTCTTTATAATATTAGTATAGATAATACATTATTATAATATGTTTGTTCTCAAGGATATGTACAGTGTGTGTTCTTACTCACAAACAAAAACATATATCTACTAATTATACAATGCGTCGGGATGCAGCAGCCAGGATACAGAAAGACCGAATTACTTATATATACGTATTTAATCAAAACAGAATATTACATGTTTTTGATTAAATCTAACCTAAATTAAAACTAACTATCCTAAGTGGTGACTTGCTGGGGCAATGTTAGCACCCAGAGTGAATTCCCACGTTCGGGACTATACAGTGGAAACGGAGTGGTAGTGCGGAGTCAGCGTTCCCACGGCACGGAGGCGGTGCAGGATCGGATGTTTTCTACATAATTTTGTTAAAGGTGAATTTCTAACTATGGTGATTAAGGCCAATATATAACATACTCGTATCTATGCATGATTGTATCTATTTTTGTACATCATGAGTAGTATTAGTAGCTATAAAGGTTATTGGATCTTTCTCTATCAGTTTCTGACAGCATAATTGTAGGCTGCCATTCGTTTAGTAAAGTGATATACGGTGATAGTAATTCTTTTGACCTTTGAAATCAGTTTTGCTGTTTCATATAAGTACCTAAGTATGGACAGACGTGCTTCGCTCGACGTCTACGATATCTTAGATAGATATATGTAAGCTATTACACATTATTTTACCTACATAGCTGTAGTACGTGTCTAATTAGATGGGCAAACGCCGTCGGGATCGCGGACGAGTGCTATTAGCGTACCCGTGGTCCCCGACAAAAGGCGTCCAGAGGAACACCGTGGGGTTCCTCTCCGCTACCCCCGCAGCTGAGAGGAACCCATGAAGGGTTTCCCCACGAAAAAAAAAGGTGTCTAATTAGATACATCTTACACATTACAATATTAAAACAACACTAACCGTGCGATATGTTGATGAATATGTCAGCAACTATTTCATAACTGGACATGAAGTTGTCTTAATTTTATTATTTGTGTTCTAGCTAATGAAATTTTTACCACATCTCGGTGATCTTATTTTTAAATCTATAAAAATTGTATATAGGTAGGTACATTATTTTTGATATAAATTAGGTAACTCTCTAATCTATATATGTATGTTATACTGTAACCCTGTAATACATTCTAAAATGTGAATACAGTAGCATATAAAAGCGATCTATTAAATGCTTAGCAATTTCAAAACCTGTGAAACTCAGCTAGTGTACCTACCTTGCAGGAAAAGTTCCACCAACTTTTTTATTTAAGTGTCATTAGATGTGGATTTGCAATACTAATGAATATTTACAAGTTGCTAGGATAAAAGTTTTAGTCGAGGATGGAGTGAGCCATTTTGAAAGTTCAGTCACTGTTTACTTTTAAGTTTACGTAGATAAGGAGATATGCGAAGACACTTATTGTATAGTCCACGCCAAACTGCTAGTCCGCTCTGAAGTTGTTGCGCGCAGGTTTACGAGTAGTTGGCATATATATGCCGGCAGCGGACGGTAGCCGGGAGGGTCTTCATCCCGCTAGTATCTGCAATTTGTTATTGCATCGCGACTCGTTTCTATATTCGGAGCGGACATGCAGTTTGGCGCGGACTATACGTATGTAAGAAGAGTACGAAACGCTATAAGGGTGTAAGGTGTAGCTTTATTTATCGTAACACTAACAGAAAGTTAAGGTACAAAGGGCAAACATAATAATACTCCGATGTTAATGGGTTATAGATTAAATTATCGTCTAATTGTCAAAATATTACCTGCTTTGAAATCTGACGTAAGACCCATAATCAATAAAAGACAACACAATATTGATGATTACTTTCAACTTAACATTAAATTCCATCCCATATTATATTATGCTTATCCATAGAGTACCCAACAACTAATAACCATACAATTTTGTTAGTAAAACTATGTTTCTGAGTGACTATGAAACCTAAATATAAGCTAACTTGTAAAATACACACGTTCGGTGGCAGTGAGCTGTGAGCTTTGAAGGCGCCTGTTGGACTGTGAGCTCGCTCATCGATGAGTTACTAATGAGTTCATTCCCTGCCCGTGTTCTGGAAACTCGGGCAAGGACGAACAAAATGTTGACACGAAACAGGTATTCTAGGGCTAATTTAACGTAATGGGGCATAGTTTGGACGTTATATTTATCGGTTAAATTAATTCTTCGTTTATTATAAACGGTTTTCAAACTTTATTCAACAATTAGGCTAGTAGGCCTTTTCCCCGGGGCTGCGCTCGCAGTCAGAGGTATGCAATATAATAATTTGATAATATTGTCCAAAAGGTCATCAGGATAAAGGATAAATTTCCAATGATTTACTTTATCGAGATGGCACGAAAATCATGTCGATGTTGTTGGGACTCTTCTGAAAAACTGATTTAAGTAACACAAAAGTTGAATCGCAAGAATTAATCGTTGAAATGTGGAATGAACTTCCTCCTGAGGTATTCCCTCAGGACTATGACATGAGGCTCTTCAAGAGGGGTGTAAAAAGAACTCTCTTTCAAAGCCGGCGATGCATTGGCTTCTTTGGTGTTGCAAATGTCCATAGGCGACGGTGACTGCTTTCCATCAGGTAGCCCGTCTGCCTTATCGTTAGGTTAAATATAAAAAAAAAGAATGAAACGTCGATATCGACTGAACCATTCTTACGTGTACCGAATATCACATTAATTGGGTGAGTGACACGTTAAAAGTAGTTTTATCTATCTCACAGAAACGGTAGGTGCTTTTTTCTGGATAAAATGTACCCAATGTCCTTTTCTGGATCCCTAAAAATGTGTGTACAAAACATGACAATTGGTTTGGTAGTTAAGACGTGAAAGCGTAACAAAGAAACACACAAACTCGCATTCGCATTAATATTATTAGTTAGGATAAATACCTACTCATAAGTATATGGACACATCAGTTATCAAGTACACAAGCGCTGTTGTGTTCTAGTTTGAAGGATGTGGTAAGAGAGACATACTTTTCCGAGGCGTTCCAGCTTGGTCTTCAGGGGTAGCGGCGCACCTGTGGCCGACCTCAGTTAGGTATATCTAATCTTATCAGGGGTTGATTACAGATGTCCATTGGCGGCAGTATCCACTTACTTGCATGCTCGTCTGCCACTTCTGTGTTAAAAAAAAACATGTTTACATAAAGACTATCATCATAAAATTGTAATTTTCAAATAAAAACACTTTATGTAACACAAGCGAATAAGTTAAGTAGTCAAAACATGTTTTGTGCATCAACTTAATCCATGCAAGTCGCGTGGAACATTCCGTGTGTAGATAAAGTAAACTAATATTTCTAGGCAGGTCATAGCGGATTACGCTGGCAGTAAACATTTACGAGACGTTCCATCCCTGTGGCATTCAAGGGAAGTCTAATCAAACTTGCAAGTCCGAGGATTTAGAGCAATGGCATTATGTATGGCGTTAGGCTTACGCTGCGTACATGACTTATTCTGGTTATCGTCATTCTCGTGAATGCATGACTTATTTACACTACGGGGATGGTTGTTTATCTTTGGGGTTAGGTTTGTTATATGTTATCGATTTATCTCGTTGTTTCGATAGGTCTTTGTCTCGGAAAAGACTTAGTTTCGCTATATCCTCTGAAACTGACCTGAAAATCTCTAAAATGTTTAGGACGGTCAATTTTTTTGTAAGGTTGAAGTAGTAAGCGAACTTGTATTGCACCTAATGGTGAATGGTCATTGCCACCCTAGGATTTTTCACAACTATATCAACAACCAAAAGCAAAGCACAGATGCTTTGCCGTTCTCAATCCCAATCTATGTCAGATGTTCGTCTTATATTATGTAAGTAAGGCATCCATTCTTTTTAACGGAAACGGAAGAACTGCTTACTTCAAGGTGCACCATTGGAACCTCCCCAATTGAACAGTCCTAGTCCTGCAATTTAAATAATTGAATTATAATTTAAAACTAATTCACTCATTTAAAGAACATTCGTTTATTGCGTTTAATTCCGTAAAAACACCAAAAGATGTAGAAACTTCCAGTCATGTAACAATCACTTGCCTGTTGCCAATAATTTGTAAATATCGTATTATTTTTTAATACCATATGAATTAAATTTGCGAGTTACTGATAAAATATTAGCATTTTGCTATAAATTCAACAACGCCGACAACGTCACGCCCGTGTTTGTCAGTGACACGTAGGAAATTACTAGTTCAAGCGAACAGGCATTTTTGAAGGCAAGGAATATTAATACTGAGCTGAGCTGTTTAGTTATAATGTTTAGTGTTACAAAAATAAAAGAAGAGTTACAAAATTGAAATTAAAATAGATACATAAAGTTACATATTATTTATCGTCATCAATGCGTAAGGACATTTATAATGAAAAGAAATGGTCTTAGGATTTTCATATGATAGAAATTATTATGAGAAAAAATAACGCAGTATTGCATTACCAATACAATTTTTGTGTCGTAGTTTTGTCAATCAATCACGTAGATTTTAACGACAAGATATCATCTCGCTACACGACGACGTGCGATGTTGTATCCTCCAAATGATCCAAATGATCCTCCAAATATGATTCATACCAATTATATAAAAAAATATTATATATTACAATAGTTATGGTAATAGTAATAACCTTTAAACATAAACACGTAATTTTAGAATATATTTAAACGTAACAAATTATTTTCAACGTTACGTTATCAAAAATCTTAAATAACAGGCGCGGGTCGCAAAACTGATTTACAATTTCATCAAACTTTATAATATACTATGTGATACCATTTCGTAGTTAAGGTATCAATTTCAAACTTTCGCGCCGTTCATTTCCTTTTCAAATGTTATCTAAACTTTAAGTAAAATGTTTCGAAGTCAATGGTTAGCATTATTTAACAAGTTTAATAGCTCCGAATACATTTATTTGGTACATTTACGGAAACCTACGTAAACCTGCGAACCTACTTTCATTATGTCTTAATTCTCAAAACCTTTTTGTACCGAATCAGCAGAGGTGTAATAATATGTCGTTGATGTTTTTCTTGAAAATTGTAACAAACGAATGTATAATTTACTTGATGGTAATTGACTAATGCCGTCTGTGAACAACTGTAATCAACCCCAGATGGGATTAAAGTCCTACGTGAGGTTTGCCACAGATACATTGCTATCCCTGAGGACTAACTTGAAACCTCTCTGACTCTCCCTTACCACACTTCAAACCAGTAGGTACATAGCAACGCTCAAAATTGTTGTTGTTAGGCAGAAATAGATTGCTAAGTCTTTAGAGGAGAACCAAAAAGATCTACCACCTTCAAAATGTGATGCTAATGTCCACATAATTTGTGTATTCATGTAAACAACCTCGTCTTGTCCTTTACTACCGTATTACTAGGAAGGTCACCGAGTTAAGACCGTGTACTTTATTAATGTAGACGTAACATGTTCCATCGTGTTGCATAAACGATGTATCGCCCGCCTAGGAGAGCTCGGGGCGTTACATCCTCATTACTGATACACAACTTCGTGCCATTTACCTGCTCTTACTTATCATGATCAAAGTCACGCTTAGTGGATTTCTTTCTTGCTGGTTTTCGAAGATAAATGAACATGTAGTACTAATACGAGGTACTTATGCTTACCTATGTATAGTTAATGCATTGTGCATTCAATCTAAATGTATATAACTCAAAGGTGACTGACTGACGTAGTGATCTATCAACGCACAGCCCAAACCACTGGACGGATCGGGCTGAAATTTGGCATGCAGGTAGATGTTATGACGTAGGCATCCGCTTAGAAAGGATTTTGATCAATTCTACCCCCAAGGGGATAAAATAGGGGATGAAAATATTACTTCGATACGCGAGCGAAGCCGCGGGCAAAAGCTCGTTAAAAATATATGTGATACGGCAGCATATTGATGTAAAATCAATTACTATAATATCCACTACCCATATTTTTACATACGCACAGATTTCTAGTGACATGGGCGCAATTAACACCGTCAGAAATGAAGTGTAAATTCATTACTTATTTATTTTGTCTGGTCGGGGTTGAATCCGGAACCCTCTGCGTGGCAGACCAGTATTATGTCTAGTGTAACACGCGAACTCCGCGTAATAGGTTGATGAATAATTTGAATATTAGTTGAATTACCTATGTAGAGAAAAGTATATTACTTATCCAAAGGTAATGTTATAATACTTGGTCATTAATATTAACCACGAAGGAAATTAAACAGAACATTTTATTTCGAAATATTTTATTGCATAAATCTACAAATTCACCCCAAAAATGGTCCGTACGTTCATAGCTAGAATTAAGGTAAAATACGATTGCTGCAGCCAATTTTTTACACTAATGCGCTATCGAAATGGTTTATATATCAATAGATTTTGCAGCTTAAAGTAGCTTTCGGTTTAATTGTTACAAAAAAATGCCATGTGCGAGTAAATTGCATACGAAGTTTTCCGTAGGTACAATAAAAAATGATTTTAACCACCATACCACCATACCATTTTTATTATATGTATATGTACCTACCTGTATGTATAAGTATGTAAAGGAATCTTTTGTACACTAATTTGTATACAAATTTATATATTTATAACTATACAAATTTGTACACTTTGAACCGTCAGTTTAATTAAACATTCTTTACAATTTTCAAGAACCGATGACAATACACGATTTTGTGTCATACCTTTTTATTACTTTTATTTAATTGGTGTAGATGGCTATGGGTGGTCACCACTTAATTTGTCAAGTAGGTAGTCCTTGACGTTGGAATGTCCTTGGACTATATTCCAATTTTTATGAACCACTTAGGTTTACAAAAAATTTAAAATGCATTCAACATATACAAAATGTAAGCGTATCACCCAGCCCGATGAATTAAATGAAGGATTCGCACGCGGAAATCAACGTTGAAAATAAAATGCATGTGCTGTTACATAGTAAATAATTCCTGTGGGAGCTCTGCCATCCGCACTTGCAATAAAACGAACAATGCAATTTAGCTAGTGCAGCATTCAACCGATGGCTCCTCTAAAAGTTGGTTGTTTCTGCCGTTCACATCCGACGATTACCGACATCGTAGTGTGAAACAAAACACGGATATGTATAACACCGCTATGTGTAACAGTCATGTTGTAATACAGTTTATAGTTTTTATAGTTGAAACCATAGATAAGTAAAGATTACTCACTCCTAACAAGAAAATGTACTCAGTTTTGAGAATTGAAATACTTGCGTAAAAAAGTTTCGCCACGTCTCCGTGCTAAAATATCTCTGAAATATTTGAAATAATTATTTATTTATTATGTAAATTACGCAGTATTAGTTATTTATTCGTAAATTTTCTCTAAAAATGTTTTTATTTGTCAAGAATTCAAAAAAAGAACTTACTAATAAGCCGTTTGTGGCTTCATTCAATTTCAAGGCGGCGAAGTATCTCTACTAATCTATGGTTGAAACAGTTAAATCTTATGTTTATTCGTGTTAAATTTGATCTAGATAGAGAATGTCCGAATGTAATAGGATTCTAATGCGTGGTCCATAAAGAATATAGGTAAAATATATTTGAGATGGTTTTCTTTATTTCAAAAACATTTCATATAATTCTAGTACTAGACGGGACCGGTTGAGGAAAATTAGATTATTATTAGAATAGGATTATCTAGGACTATCTACCAATTAGTAATAAGTTGTTGCAATTCGAGATGGCGTCAATGTGAAGCGGGATCTAAGTTTATGTATGAAAATCTTAATTTAGTATTTAATCTATTTGGCTTATGTGATACGCAGAAAAGTGTCGAAAGAAAGTAAACCAATTACATAATATACGAAGGCACTATTTTCCTCATAAGAGTTTATGTAACCGCCAAACAAAATGCTTCGTGGACATATCGTTAAGCTCGCCTTCAAAATAGACTAGTACAAATCCGAAAACACGTAACGTAGTTTCATAAAATGCAGCGAGGTCCGATTTGCGGGGATAGGGTATAAAATTTTCAAAGAGTATATACGAGTACCTACATATACCTACGCGCACTGTCCGCGGCCCGTGCATAAAACATGCAAATTGGACCACTTCACTGTGCGCCTAAGTTCACTAGCTTTACACTTTTATGTGAAATTGAAACTCATTGTTCACGTCGATATTATATTTTTATTTCACTCCGAAGGATAATGTTTTTCGAGCGTGTGTAGGTGTATTGTATAGTACATATAAAGAGTCTATATATGTACGCGCACTGTCCGCGGCCCGTGCATAAAACATGCAAATTGGACCACTTCACTATGCGCCTAAGTTCACTAGCTTTACACTTTTATGTGAAATTGAAACTCATTGTTCACGTCGATATTATATTTTTATTTCACTCCGAAGTAAAATGTTTTTCGAGCGTGTATAGGTATATTGTATATGTACATATAAAGAATCTATATACATATGTACGCGCACTGTCCGCGGCCCGTGCATAAAACATGCAAATTGGACCACTTCGGTGTGCGCCTAAGTTCAGCTTTACACTTTTATGTGAAATTGAAACTCATTGTTCACATCGATATTATACGTATTTTTACACCACTGCAAAGGATAATATTTTTCGAGCGTGTATAATCCGCGCCAAACTGCTAGTCAACTCTGAAGTTGTTGCGAGCAAGTGTAGTCATACAATTTGCTATGGCGACGCGACTCATTGTATATTCAGAGCGGACTAGCAGTTTGGCGCGGACTATACTTACATACGCTGACTGTAGGTATATATACATATACCTATGTATTTATGTTTCATTCTTCAGTACACCCCGAAGCCCAAAAGGCTGGATGGAATTTTGCTGGAGTTTGGTTCGTCGTGATTGCAGGTGTGACAAACGCTATATTTTTCAATAGTCAGCTTTTTTGTTTTGTTTTTATTTTTATAACTCTCTCGTTATTGGAGAAAACAAACAGCATTAAATTTCAATTACCTTAACACTTATTTTTTATAAAATCGAAGCAGCAAACTAACATATAGTCCACGTATTGGTAAGTGGCCAATGCACCTTTGTGATCAATCCCAGATATATCCTACATATTTGAATCCTACCTGAGTTCGGCCACAGATGCATTTTGTAACTAGATTAAAATTATTAACCAGCACTACATAATTAAACGCCTATTTGGGTAGAAATTTTTAAAGACTAAAACATGATGAAATTGACGTCGAAGTAAAAATATGTAGGTACTTATATAAAATAGAAACCTTTCGTATCATCATGCAAATTGGACCACGCTGAGCGTCTAGTTCACACTACACTTTTATGTAAAACCAAGGCATTACTCATGTAAATATTGTTAAACGAAGCACACCTCTGTTAACTTTACATAAGCCGCTATCGTAGCTCGGTTTTGTAATTTCATTAATTTATATTAATCTAAGTTGATTTGCAAGTCAAGTGTCTTTAAACTGAGGTTTTCGACCCTACTCATAACCCTTAGATTTTTAATAGAGTTAAGGTGGAATTGTACATGTAACTTTGGTGTAGGCACTGTGTTTCGCGTAAGTATTGACGTTAGTATGGAATATTGACAGACTGATAAGTATTTGGGTCGAAGGCTGAACAGTTAAACGTTTTCAGTAGGTTCAGAATTCGGTTGGAAAGAGTTACATTATATTAAATTCAATCGATTTGTTTATACACCTAACATTATTCGTGTAGTCATATCACCAACAATTATCTCTACTATCTCAGATGCGACTCCGTAATCGTAATAGAACCCGTATCTTTAATTAAACAGTAAGAAGTAATCTGTGCGTTACACTTAAAATACGATGTGACCTTTACCCAGGAGATAAAGTTTCATGTCGAAGGTGGCCGGAGATTATCCTTGGCGGGGTCTCACGTCGACTTCATCAATTATCCCCGCTGCCCCTCCCCTTCAGGCTAGGGATGGCAATCTGAGACCGATTAATCGATTATTTGGGCAAAAAAATCGATTATTTTAATCTTTCTTTTAATTTCGATCTCCAGTAATGGATCCATTCAGTGAATCGATCTTTCATCCTAGAAAATCGAAACTCGATCTTTTCGAAGTTGGTTATAGACATTTTTGCTGACAAATACGTATTTCAGTGCTTGTTTGGTCCTTTATTTTCCATTATCTTCAACCTTTTAAGCTAAAAAGATCGAAGATCCATTTTGGGAGAATCGCTTCTTTGGGCTTCGATTTTTTTGAATAGATTTATTGCACTTCGACTTGAATCGATTCAAGAATCGATATTTTTCGGAAAGAATCGCCGTCCCTACTTCAGGCCGCGTAAGCACCCGATGTCTTGGTACCAGACACGCCTACGAGCGTCTGTCATGAAAAAACACGTTGCACATCCCAAGTGATTGATGTATACCAGCTCTGTTAGGGCTAAACACTTACTTACAATGAATGTTTTGTTTATTTTTGGGCATACCAACTTGAAAGAACTATTCTTTTATTAATAGATATGTGTATGAATTTGGAACCCTGTGGAGCTCTATAGGTCATAATAATTCTGTATTAAATTAAGATAGGAATATAAGCGAAAACAATTCTTATACGCATTATGTACTGACGAATACGATATTATTTATAATTTGGTATCAATTTTGTTCTTTTATTGTCATATCCATAATCTCATATATTACGCTTGATACCTATAAGATAAATTGCTTATTTTGCTTATTCTTTTATTTTCGCCTGGGACAGTCTTATGTATACGAAAGGTACTAAAACACCACAGCCAAAAATGAATTTAATGTTTTTTTTATAATATAGGAGTAGCAGACGAGCATGCAGTCCACCTGATGATAAGTGGCTACTGCCGCCCATAGAAATCTGTAATACCCCATATAGAATTAGATTTTCCTACCGGAGGTCTGCCACAGATACGCCCCTACCCCTGAGGACTTAGCTGGAACGCCTCAAAAAAGTATGTCTCCCTTACCACAACCTTCAAAACGAAACACAGCAGCGCCTTACACTGCTGTTATTAGGCAGAAATAGGTGTGGCGGTGGTGCCGCCGGAGCCGAACCACGAAGAGCTTTACCACCTTCAAAGTAAAACTAATTAATCAAATCAATTCCTTAGTCTTAACATTTATTAAGAAGCTACGAAAGCTTTAAGAAATTTTATACTTAACTCAAGACAGTAGACAGATCTGAAAGTTTCAGTTAAACTCTCTTAATTCCCTGTTGTTAAGACTAAGTTTAAGTAAAACAAGATTAAAGAAGTTATGAACTTTACAGTGATTATTTCACTTGTTACAGTACATCTAAGTAGATTTTTTATGTTTTTAATCTTTTAATACAGCGGTCGGTAACCAGATGTAGGAAGACCCAATAAAACCTAATTGTGGAGACTATTTTCTTTTCCCGTCGACAGTTATGAGAAGAATCTATTTCACTTTATTGTTGATTACCTTTTTTCACTCACTACAGAAAAGCCCTTAATTATCTCATGTAGCTTCAAGTAGCAACCATGTACCTACTCAAAAAGTTTACCGACCGCCACATGCTTTCAATAACTAACTAGTAGATATTGTTCTAACATGTAACTGCAATGTACCATACTACTTCGTTCTCAATCACTCTATCAGAAAACATTTCAAATGAGTGCTTAACCTTTAGCAAATAACAAATGATATTTTTGTGAAAAGCAAATAGTTTGCGAACAACCAACTTGTGTAGTAAAAAATAACCGAAGATTTTCTGAATCATACTGATATTTTCGTAAATAAGTCTGCTATTCAATGCTGGAATTTCCGGTGACGTACACTATGTGAAGTATAAACAGTTAAAATACAATCAGAGAGAATTTACTTCGGTTATTTAAGAAACTTCAATAATTACCAATAATGATCAATAATAATAAAATACTCAAATTAATAATTTGACAATAAATTTGAATTAAACTAAAATTTTAACATTTAAGAATAAAAACAAATTAAATATTAATTATAATGGAATTCCAATTGACGACACCTTACGTAACCCACAAATACAGGAAATACAATCAAAATGAGAATTTAAACGGTTTTTGAGAAACCAAAATTAAAAATAGGCCAATCAGTACTGGCCAGTAGTAATCTCTACGAGCACTGAACAAGAGATAATCATTGCTGCATTGTTTATTGCTGCACAATGATGGCTGGACGCTGAACCGTCGCTGAAAACAAATTGAATGTATTAAGCTCCGTGCAACTTTATTCCCCATTTATACTGCGCGCTTTACGATATAGTTACCACACTTTTCGTTGATGGCAAGGCCGTCCTATATAATGTTAAAATAACTATTTCAACAATGTATTGTTCAGGGATTTATCTAGGCTATTTTTAATTAGTTTGTAGCAGTTATGGGATAGTTGTCTGACATATTATATATTTTAGAAATTTTAAACATAGCATAAATTTTATCCAGGAAACTTATAAAGCCAATTATAAATCAAATATTTGAGAATAAAATAAATAAAGTTCACCTTGACGTCGTCACAGAATAGTTATTTAAAAGTAGTAGTAAGATTATCACTAAGAAACGTACATGTATATTGTATGTTATAAACATAACACATACTAACATTTAAATTATTTTTATATTTCATGTGTCCCAAAATATCTTCTCTAGAGTAGACAGCCTGTCTTTACGACTCAATGTGCGTGTTATTTTGTTTTATGCCGGAATTATTGTGCTAGCCTAGCACTAAAGCGGGTAGAAACTGCAACACCGAGATGTTTGATGTGCACAGTACGAATAACCAACGAAGCCGTATTCGCAAGAATAACCTAAACAGACTTGGGGGTATGCAACAAACAGTACCACTCATTAACACTCACCAACAATATAATACGTTCTCATACGTGTTCACGGATATATCTTTTATATTTTCCGCGTAAAACTGCTAGTCCGCTCTGTATATAAAAATGAATCGCATCGCCATAGCAAATTGTATGACTACATCTGCTCGCAACAACTTCAAAGCGGACTAGCAGTTTGACGCGGACTTTACTAACGTACATTTACATACAAACATCCACACACAAGCGCGTGTGGAGCAATCTCATAGACACACACACACAAGCGCGTTCATATAACTACACTCATACACATATAAGTTAAATACTATATTTTATTATAGGTAAATATAGTTAAACATCCATATTAATATAGGATAATTATTGGAGTACATTTACTAATGAAAATCTTTATTTATATTCCAACCCGCATTAGCTTTGTAACGTCTTTGTCTTGGAAGGAACGAATGAAACCTCTACTCAGCAGTTGGACTTTATCTGGCTGAAGATGATTATGATTGTGGTAAATCAAAAGATACAGTATCAGAGACCTTGTCAACACGTAAAAACCCTTACCAGGAGTTTTTACGTTTTGACAAATATGACAGTTTTGGTATTTGTTTACGTATTGGCCCATACTATTTCCAAGTTCTGACACTATCCGCTAGGGGCGCTGATTGGAACTTGTATGGGCAAATACGTAAACAAATACCAAAACAGTCATATTTGTCGAAACGTAAAAACTCATGGTAAGGGTACTGAGTTCGAAAACGTAATAAGTTATGTCGTTCACAGCAACACGACCTTTTCTTAGATGTATACCAAAAACCTCCATCGCCTTATTTGAAATCTTTTGGGAAATAAATGGATCCGTACCGTATGTAAATTGCATACCATCGAAAGTTTTTATTGAAAAACTTGAGGAACTGATGAAAATGGACCGCGACGCGAGATCACTTTCCTCATCTTATTAACGTGTACCAACTGTGGGGCAATTCCCTTATTGTTTTTTTTAACTAAGCAATATCTATTCTTCGAGTTATTACTGATATTTTTACATTAAGTGCCCTATTTTTTATTATTTCACCCAAGGTGTACCTAATGGCAGCATAATGAAATTGTTGATGTATTTTTTAATTGTGTAGGTATAAAATGATGATTTTAATTAAAAATAATTTTGAACAAAATTATTTGTTACCATTGATTCCAGCATTGTTGAATCCAACAGTGGTTATATAATTAACGGAGTAGAAATATCGCCAATTAATAATACAGTAAAGTATTTCAAATTAGAACCTTATCTATACTAATATTATGAAGAGGAAACCTTCGTTTGTCTGTTTGATTGTAATGAATAGGCTCAAAAACTACTGGACCGATTTTAAAAATTATTTTACCATTCGAAGCTACATTATCCACGAGTAACATAAGCTATATTTTATATAAAATATATTTGATAAATAGATTTTGAGGCAGTACAAAATTTGCCGGGTCAGCTAGTTTTAGATAAAATTGTTAATATTGCATAGAAGATGCTGATATTTGCAAACCAAAACCTTTATTTCTCCACCACTTTTATTCTAATTACTACAAATCAACTGTTTCACTTCTTTCTTTTTAACATACTCATTATGTAAGTACTTGTCAATTGTCTACAATAATTCGTATTAAAACTCAGGACTTCAACAGAACGTAACCGGTCACAAACCTCTTTATCGGGGATCTTCCTGCAATATTTTCAGCAAATTTATAACCTTTAAAGCTAAAGGACATTACAAGACAAAGGCGAGACAGGAAGGATGGTTCATTTGTAGTAAAACTATGTTTCCGTTTACGATCGCATCGCCAGCGCCTTGGCAAGTTCTGCCCGTAAAGGCACTGTTTCTCTGCATGACCGTATGGGGTAATAACACTCATATACTCTCTGTAATCAGCTACGGAAAGATAAAATTCACTTACTGTTTCAGAGTTTACCAAAGGAGAATGGCGAGTTTGGCCTTAGCTGTGTATATCGTCAAACTATTCATAAAAAAAATCCTTAAATAAAGTTGTACTACAAAGCGTTATTAAATATTTTTGAACTAGTTGTTTAGATAAAAATTAAAAAAAAAAAACACATTTTCATTCTTTACGATGTAAAGACTCTATTGAGAATCGGAGCGTACCGTACAATCTAAATTAACACGTTCCATTATACGATCGATATTTTACAATATTGAACCCTTTTCATAAATAATAAAAAACTATATAAATATCCGTTAAATTATAATATCAAATCATAATAATTATTTAATCAAAGGAGAGGCTATTGGCATTTTAAAAATAATTCATAAAAAAATTATCAATTTATAATTAATAATTTTATTATGAATTTTCTTTTTACCTCAAATCGAATGCCTAACACAATGACTGTCATTAGGGACATAATGAATCCTTACTAATATTATAAATCCGAAAGTAACTCTGTCTGTCTGTCTGTCTGTCTGGTTGTCTTTTCTTCACGCCTAAACCACTGAACCGATTTTAATGAAATTTTGTACAAAGATAGTCTGAGACCCGAGAACGGACATACGATAGTTTTTATCCCGGAAATCCCACGGGAATTAGGGATGCGATCTAAGATCGATTAATCGGAGAATCGATCTTTTGGACCAAAAAGTCGATTATTTTAATCGATATCCTTACTAATATTATAAATGCGAAAGTAACTCTGTCTGTATGTATGTCTCTTTTTCACGCCTAAACCACTGAACCGATTTTCATGAAATTCTGTACAAAGATAGTCTGAGACCCGAGAAAGGACATAGGATAGTTTTTATCTCGGAAATCCCACCAGAACGGACTCCAGTAATGGATCGATTCAGTGAATCGATCTTTCAACCCAGAAGATTGAAATTCGATTTTCGATTTTCGATTTTACCTACAGTTACTTTACTTATCCATTAGTTGATCATCTATCTATTTATATAAAAATGAATATGTGTCTATATACATTTTATAGAATCGGAAACTATGCATTTGATCAAGTGATGATCTTTTGCAGAGTTGTTGTCCAAGAGCCCACGAAGGTTTGGGAGTTGGTAAGACCAAATTTCGACAGATGGCACCACTGTCATTCCAATGAAAGTACGAATTTTCTGTTTTATGTATGTATCTTTAAAATGCGGGCGAAGCCGCGGGCACCACTAGTATTATATAAGTTGTGTAGATGTCAATGTCTCAGTTCAAAACTTTCCTAAGTGCATATTAACTGTCATTTATGTTTAATGTTTAGTAGTATCGGAAAATACAAATGTAAAGGTATTTGTTATATACTTACTTATATTCATTCTTCATTTAATAAGGATAAATATAATTGAACAGAGTTTCATGTTTTGAATTAAATCAAAAATCAAAATCGAAAATTTTATTTATTTCTCTACGATGTTTTTCCTTATATATAAAGTTATTGGAGCCCACCTGATAAGCAATATTACTTACTTGTAATTGAAAAACATTGGATAAGTTTTGTATTTAATCTAGTAATTGTCCTCTAGTCACGTTTTTGTTTGGTGTAATTATCAACAACATAAAATCAAGGAACTAAGAGTTTTCCAACACATAGTAGTGTTACATTTACAATGAAATTAAAACGTAGGACGTATATTAATTAAAACTTTAAATATGAATGTTTTATTTTTATATATTTTGAAGGTGGTAGAACCCTTTGTAGTTCGACTCCGGCGGCACCACCGCCACACCTATTTCTGCCTAATAATAGCAGTGTTAGGCGCTGCTGTGTTCCGGTTTGAAGGGTGTGGTAAGGGAGACAGACTTTTCCGAGGCGTTCCAGCTTAGTCCTCAGGGGTAGCGGCGCATCTGTGGCCGACCTCAGGTAGGAATATCTAATCCTATCTGGGGTTGATTACAGATGTCCATGGGCGGCAGTAGCCACTTACCATCAGGTGGACTGCATGCTCATCTGCTACACTTATATTATAAAAAAAAAATGCTTACGAGATCGTTCATTTAAGAGAGCACGAGTAGAATAAATTTTGTAAAAGTGTTGTTATCCGCTCATTATCAAGATCGCGGTATGCAATAACGAGTTGACCTCATTTGTTTTAGTGTTCCGTACCAAAACTGGAAAAACACAACATTTATGGACCTTCTGGATTTTTTTTGATATCGGATGACGTGTTTCTTGAGGCCTGCTGTTTGTAAAATATAAGTGCTGCTTTTCCGACCATGTACTCCACCAGATGGTAAGTCGCCGGCGCTGTCCACGGGCTTCTGTACTGTAGGACTCCAATCCTGCCTGAGGTCGGCCAGAAGTGCGTTGCTTCTCCTAGGACTATTTGAAATGTCGCATGTAAGTGTAGAGACACTTGGTAAGGCATGGTAAGGGTTATTTTCTTCCTTACTTGTGAAGTAGTTTTAATCTTAACTTATTAAAAGCACCATACTTTATCAAGCACCAGAATAGAGGTTTGACACTGATAATTATTTTAAGCCTCTACATAGTAAGCAGGCATTAACTATGTAGAGGCTTAAAATGTTCGCTACTAAATATGCAAATATATTTTTTAAACATTGATACCTAAATTGTTACTTTTTAGAATATCTCAGACGCAATGAAAATAATCTCAAAGGTAATATTCAATTATACTCACCACTCTGCGTTATAGTAGCAGGTAGGTATCTATGTCGTTCTGAGGGGTTTGGAAAGTGATATTTTCTTTCTACCTAAGTATTTTGGGGTAGTACCGCACTTTTCATCGGCTTCAGATGGCTCAGTTTGGAATTAGCTTTACAAAAGCCCATACAGCACGAAGTACCTGGGTGTTCATGTAACCTTTTTAGCGTTGTTAAACAAGAATCATCTCTATTTCCAGCACAAGTAGTGCATTCGAGCTATTTCCGGTTAGTTGTAGAAGCCTATGTGTTATAATGACTACTCAAAATAACATCAAGTGGGCTGCGCGCTCGGTTGCCTTTTCATAGCTATGAAAATATTTTAGAAATGTATACATTTTTTACCAAAATATACTTACATTACATTACCAAAAAGTTTCATTTTGTTTTACAAATGTTTTTTGTTGACGAGGAAATCTTCAAAAATTACCCTTGGCTGTGAGAGTGGCGCCAGTTAATGGAAGACTTTAGCTCTACTTGGGGGACTCTGGGTTATCCGGGACTATAGGGTAATTATCACCACACCTTCGAGTGTTTAGAACACTATGTGGCCACGCAGGGTAGATAGGGGATACTGTAGCTCTATTGTGGTGAGACTACAGGGACATCACTAAAGGAACCCATGAGAGAACCAATTTACAATGTTAAGACAACTGTCGTTTTATGAAAACGTTATTTTCTTAATACAAAATTATTGCTAACAAAAATGGTTGCTAAATTAATAAAGAAATTTTTCTGCACTGATGTCATCGGCATCGTTTTAAATAAGAAACCAGTTATCAGAAATCGTCAAAGCAATTTTGCTTATTACACACAGTCCAAGTAATCGTACGTGAAAAATTCTTTCGAAGTAATGTTTTTAAGCTATTGCATAGCTTTTATCGCGGGCTTTGAGCGCGGCGACCGAATCGAGAAATTCCGTAACGAAAATAAGTAACACCTTTCAACAACTCGGTTGCCTGGAGACTTGATATCCAACTATCAAGTCTCCAGGCAACCGAGTTGTTGACTGTCAATAGAAAAATATGGATATAATTGAATAAAGTATTATTTTACATTCCTTATTATTTTATTTGATATTGGCGACGAGATGTCGAATGAACTAAAAAACAATAAGGAAATACGAGCCACATTACGTGGGTTAATGAAACGAACCGAAAATCACATTTCGGGAATAGAAAAAATTGACATTGAAGAAATAAATATACGACTGAATTCTTTACAAGGAAATTTGAACAAATTCTACGCGATTCAAGAAAAAATTGAATGGCTTACAGAAGAAGAAAATTTAGAAGAGGAATTAAAATACAGGTACGAATTTGAAGAAATATATACAAAGCTAAAATTTAAATTTTTGAATGTACAAAAAGAAAATAATCGGCTAATACCTAAATGTTCTTTTATATCAGCAAGAGCGGAAGTTTATTTGATAAACTGTTAACTGTCAAGGCACGCTTGAGACGTACACCTAATACAAAAGAGTTATCACCTTATCAGTTAATGTTCGGCAGAGAGGTAAGAACCTATATGCATGCCTTATTTAAGAAATCCGCCCCACTATCCAGATTACATTACAATGCACCGCCAACGCAGGAGTTCGGACAAGGTGATAAGGTACAAGTCCGCAGTTACACTAACCCAAGAGTTAAATGGGAGTTCGGAGTCGTCATCCGAAGATTAGGTAGACTCCATTATGAAGTCAGAACTGAAAATGGCATACTGGTGCGCCGTCACCTTGACCAAATGCTGCCGGCGCCCCTGGTGGTGTAAGTGAAAATAGCGGTGGAGGACTGTTGGATATCAAGTCTCCAGGCAACCGAGTTGACTGTCAATAGAAAAATATGGATATAATTGAATAAAGTATTATTTTACATTCATTATTATTTTATTTGATAACCTTAATTCGTCAACTTGAACACAGATGGCAGTAATACACATTTTTTTATAATCCGTGCAGAAATCTTAAAATTGCGTGAAGTATATTTTATATTCCCATTATAAAATTCAAAATTATATTACCATATTATCCAAATAATATGTTTTATCAACATAAGCTATGTTGAATTCTGGATTGATAAAATAACGTAAAAGAGTGTTTGTTATTTTTAAACGTACAATTACAACTGACAGACTTGACAGCACAAAATCAAAACGCCATTATGATTTATGGTACAAATAATTTGTGTACAAAGTGTTTTAAATATGAATAAACAAAGTGCATTTATTAATGAAAAATGCGATGTAACATTCTGTAACATTCGGCCAAATGTCACAGGCACATCGCATTGATCCATTTATATTGCTGGTTGTTAATACTTTATGTCACTTATTAAATACTTTTCTATTTTATATTTTAGAATGTTCAGTCTTGCTTGGAGTTATGAAATGTCAGCTAATAATTGCAATGTCTTATATAATGGAGATATGATAAAATAGTGGATAAAGATGTATTAATGTAAATGTTGATGATTATGGAAGAATATATTGTATTTCTGGAATTCCTTCTGAGCGTTTTCATAGCATAAAAAATGCTTTGCAATAGCTTTACCGCGGCAGTCTCCGAGTGCCACACGTATTTTTTTTGTGATATATCTACCTGAGAAATCTGCATAAAATATTTTTGAAGGTGTTTTAAGTTTGAGTGGCAGTAATGCAGTATTAAATAATTTATCTACGCTGGTCATTCTTTTTTTAAAAAGATTTACTCGTAGTTAAAAGCCAGGTAAAAATAAAATCGAACTAAAACTATCGTAATTACTAACCCTAGATTTTGTACAACTTTATTTAAATAGCTTGTACGAGTAGCATCGTTGAATAATGACTGTTTTTGTTTACGACGGCTTGTTAAAGTCGCTTGTAAATAACGAAATTGCTGCTATTTAGGTGATCATTAAGTACCTACCTATTATCTTGTCGACACACCAAATTAAATTGCCCCAGCACTTATAAATTAGACGGGGTTATTTCAGTGATGACGTAGCAACGGCTTGTTTAGAATTCCCTCGATAATTTATTACGCACACATGTCCGACCTGACGTGACTAATACTTACTAGGCTACTTATTAATAAACATACAAAAAATAAACTGCCAACTTCCTTTTGCGTGCTTACGAACATAAAACTTTTTTCGTGTGTATCCCAACGAAAACATAAATTAGGTAAATTTACTACGCTTCATGAAGAGAATCCCCCTTATTACAATATGTTCGTAACGACACCGAGGGTCACTGCGTAGTCAATCTCCCCCATACGAATTCGAACCGGCTCCAGATCGTCGAAATTATCAAAACTTTTTAACTTACAACTTTTCCTTAAACGAATAAAGCGGGCGAGCTTCCTTATTCGCCGGAGCTTTCGTGGTGCGAGCCATTTCGGGCGCGCTTTCCTTGTCTAACGCAAAGGATTCATATCAAGGAGCAAAGCGAGCTTCGGCGGAGTCGTTGTCTCTTGCGGCACCGAGGCGGTCCGTCTAGCGGCGAGTCAGTTCCAGCCAGTTCTCCTCATGGCGTTGGTGGGTGCGCACGTCACGGCACTCGCCCGACACGTTGCGAACATCGCGACGATACTCTCCCAACTAATAAATCACGCGATCCGAACAAAGTAAACCCTCACGAACAGATTATAACTCGACATGAGATAACAAGGCCGCGACGCGACTACGGTGATTAATAGCCAAAAGTCCGTTCAACTCGAATGATTCGAACGGAAGCGTAATCTCTGTAAGACTCGATTTAGGTGCGTAATGTAAACAGATAAACATTGTTGAAGTTACCGGAATTGTTTGTTGATTTAAGGCATAGTAGTCGGTCGCATTGCACGGAGTTGCGGCGCTAATGTAGTTGGATTCAGTGTAATTTTAGTGCCAGGTGAATGTGCCGGTTGTTTGACTGGCCGATAGTTTGTCGGTAGAACTGTCGGGATGGCCGGTTGGCAATGGATTGCGGGGATGCTGTGGGTGGTGGCGGCGGCGCTGGCGGACTCCTGGACCGCCTTCCAGGAGCAGCCGTGCTGCCGGCCGGTGTCACATCATCGCGTGCGACACCATCGAGGTGAGTCATGTCACTCATTAGTTCATTACTGTAATAGTTGCAAAAGTTGTTATCGTTAGTTAAGTGAGGTTAAATACTAATCTTACTTTGGAAATAGTTTTTAAAAATTTTGCTTGAATTTATTATGTAGTTAACTGGCGCTCAAAACAAATCATAATTTGTTGTGAATTTATTGTAAGTTAAAATGGCAGATATATTCAGGCAGGCATATTCTTTGTTATATTAATGTACGTGATATTATAAGTTTGGAGCTGCCTATCACAAGTATATTTACCAGGTGGCTTCCACCATTGTTTTGCAATGTATTAAAAATTGTAGAACGGCTATTATAATAAATAAATTAATAACTAAGTTATCTGGACGGGTATTAAACTTTAAGCGAAGTTATTTAAGCACAACAAGATATCACATAGAGTCTAATGACTAACAGCTGTATAATCAAGCTTATTGTTAAAGGATTCTTAGACGACGTTACTGTCCTATTTAGACATTTGTTATCATATCACAAAACAAACTTTGTAAAAGATAATAACTGACACATTTTAATACTTATTATAAGTTTTTTTTATCTATATTTTATTACCAAATTTTACAATTTTGTATGCCGGCTGACTTACATATGAGGTTAACATGATAGTCCTCAGAAGTGGCAAACAACCACTTTGTAAAGCGTTTACCGTTCCGGTCTGGCACAATGGGTTTTGGGTTCGATCTCCGACCACACAAATATCTAAATTATTTTTACAATTTTGTTCTGGGTCTTTGTGTTTGTCTGTGTGTCCATGGCATCCGTAACCCAGGATAATCCTGATGTGAAGCTAGGATTATAGCAACAATTACTAATCTGTTACGAATTTCAGGTAGAACCATATAAATAAATAAATAAATAAAAAAAACCATTGTTCTATATTGAGTTGATTACAGAAGTCCAAGGACGGCACAGTACCTACTCTTAGTATGTGTTTTTACAAAAAACACTGTTTTTTTATTTGTTTAGGTATTTCCCATACATTTCCAATCAGTTCTGATACAGTCCGCGAGGGGCGCTGATTGAACATATATGGGCAAATACGTAAACAAATACAAAAACAGTCATTTTTGTAAAAACGTAAAAACTCATACTAAGGGTACTGATCATCTACCATCAAGTGGTCTGCAAGCTCAATTCCTACTACCAAGTTATAAAAAAGCATTAAATGTTAATTATAATCATTATTCCGTTAATTGCGTTCCTATATTTCATATTTCATTACAAATCTGTCACTCGCATAAGCATAGTAGGTAATTTGTGATTGGCAGTTTGCTAATTAAGTACATAATTACTAAACTGCTTTTGCTTAAAGACTTACATTAATATCACGATTAAAGGTATGTTTGGAAGTGATGTAAATTATATTATATTAGATCATTATATATGAAGCTAGTAGGTATTCATTTAATTGTCTTGCAATCTACGGAATCTTGCAATAAGTGGAACTTTATCGAAACAATAAAAATCTTTCATAAATGTTTTTGTTTACTTTTCCTAGCAAAATATTAAATTGTTATGGGATGATCAAATCTAATACTTGAATAATGCACTGTAAATATAATACACACTGAAGATAAAAACCCGATTTCATCATCATCAACCCATTACTGTCCTACTGCTGGGCACGGATCTCATTTTAGAATGGAAAGGATAAGGCCATAGTCCACCGCGCTGGCCAAGTGCAAATTGGTAGATTTGACATAGGTACTTTTGAAAACTTTTTATGATTTCTCAGATATGCAGATTTTTGTCCACTTTACTAGGCTATCACTGCTTAAACCTGATTTCAAAATTACTTATCTTTTAGGTATTTTTGAACCGAAGTATATCACAAAACACCTATAATTCTTAAGCAGATCAAGAAGTCGGTCCTCAATGTGGACGCTATTATGAATAGGTCAAACTCATTTTCCGTGTATTAAGCACATTTCCATATCCGAATAAATATTTAATTTGCGAGGGAAAGCTATTCCCGAATTCTTTTCGGGCATCTGTAGGTTAAATGGGGACAATTTGCCATCATTAGCAGTAACAAGAATTCCCTGTTCACGCGACGACATAAAACGCAGCATATTAAAATTTCTACCGTGTTTTATGGCCCTTGGAAATAATACAATTATAATAAATTTAGCAATTTGCTTTACAGCAGCTTTTGTTTGCTTTTATGTAGTTTTCAATAATTAAAAAGGTTTCATAACTTTTTGAAACACATAAAATGCTCGTTATGGTTTGTGGTGCCGATAATAAAAGTAGGATTTTTATTTATTTTTTTAAATTAATACTGCACTAAGATTGGGTTTAAATACATTCTAAGGTGGTAGACCCATTTATGGTTCGAAACTGAAGATACCACCGTTGCTGTGTTCGGATTTGAAGGGTGTGGTAAGACGGACATACTCATCCCAGTCCTTCCTATTTAGCCCTAGCGGTAGTAACGCATCTGTCACCGACCGTAGGTAGGATCCTTATCTTATCTATGGCTGATTACATATATCATGGGCGGCAGTTGCCACTTACCATGACGACGGCATGCTCGTTTGTTTTTTTCTATACTATAAAAAAATAGAGCATACATACTTCCATGGACATGATTGAAAAAAATAATACGAGCAGGTAGGTACCTACTAATCTGTATAGCTGTTTGCACTTCCGTTCATCTTTCAATAATCCACGCTACTCAATGCTTCTGTGTGTACAAAACTCCGCACAATAAGATGACAATCCTTAACAGAAATACAATGATCGAAGGAGTTAGGCAATCGGCACTCTTTAGGCTTAACAAATCCTGAGCGACGATATTTACTGAATCACACGAAAGGACCACACGTGTAAAATGAATAAAACATATCGTAAAAAGGAAAACCTCGACTGCTTAAAAATGTAGCCTATTATTCCAACAGTTTAGACAAAACTTACGTATGTTAAAATCCGTCTAGCCGTTAGGGCCTCAGGGCGTGCTAAAGAACATTACGTCGAATGAGACATACGCTCTAAAACATGACGCATAAAAACACTTACTGAATATTTGGACGAAA
This sequence comes from Epargyreus clarus clarus, assembly GCA_014595695.2. Classification (NCBI taxonomy): domain Eukaryota; kingdom Metazoa; phylum Arthropoda; class Insecta; order Lepidoptera; family Hesperiidae; genus Epargyreus; species Epargyreus clarus. The sequence goes on along the minus strand of JACTTY020000126.1, from coordinate 828,970 downwards.
CCAACAATTAAATACTAGCCAAGTTTCTGTTACTAGATTACGAAGTATTCCGTAGCCATAATGAATTTATTTTAAATCAAATCAAATCAAATCAAATCTCTTTATTTGTGAATACAGGTATTAAAAACACAGGTATTAAAAAGTTACATATAGTGCGCTATATTCCACCTTGTCAGGTATACAAATATATATTAAATTAAATTATCAAAATTTATAACAGAAAAATAAAGAAAAATGTCATTATAATAATTTACATTCATAAGTATTAATTATTAATATTAATTTACTGGTAACAAAAACAAAATTGGATTTAATTTGTGGTAATAAAGTTTATTTTTACGGATTCTTAATTCAACATGAAGGCGAAAATAGCTCCAAAATCCAAATAAAATAACATATTCTATTCAAACAAATTTTCTTTAAGTGTCTTTCTTTAATTCTACTATATTCAACGAAACGTCATGGACAATACTATTTGAAACCCTTTTCTTAGGATATTTATCTTATGTTTTTATTATCTTGGAATTCTTTTCATCCCTTGGGGAAATATTTATATGAAGCGTTTCATCATTTTTTATTTTTCGTACTTATGTTCTACGAATCGCTGTATTAAAATAGAATGACTACATCATTCTACTCATTTATAGAGTACATCTATCTACCTTTGTAATTTTATCTAAACAGTGTCAATAGTTTTCTAATAAAATAATTGTAACATATGAGTAAATTTACACCGGCTGGCAGACAAAAGATCAAAAATTGTAAGATTTCTGTTTTTGGATTTAACTACGGAACTCTTAATATCAAATTGGCGAACAAATTAACCGATTATGATGGAACTTTTACGAATAAATAGAAAATGTTATAGAAAGTTCGCTTCACTAATTTTACCTGCTACCTGAGGACGGCCACAGATGCATTATCACACCCGTCAAACCGGGACATAGTAGTGCTTAACACTTCTGTTATTACTTATAAGGCAGAGATATCTTAGCAGTAGTGCTCCCGAAGTTGAAACAAATATATCAATATTTTGTATTTAACTTCGGATCAGCGACAGCACAGGCGTTCAATAGCATACCCTTTATTTGATTAAAATAACCTTTCTGGTTATTTGAGCCGAAGTTACACAAATATTCAGACGTAGGAAAACTTTTATGAGAAAGGCGCGAGCACAAAAGAAGTTTGCGCAAAATTCGGTCAGTATTTCCGGAGCTTATTGCTACAGACAAAATCGTTTTTGGCTTATAACTTGATTTGGAAGATGTGTTTATATTGGATAAAGTTTGTGCTATTTGAAAAGATGCTCAATTTACTTTTATAGACATGTATTCACGATTATATGTTTTATTGTTTTTGTTTTACTTTCTTTTGCATATTAACGTATACTTCACTAAACCGTAATATTTACATTCGTCGTCTGTCCGATTGTCACAGTGGTCTTTCTCTTGAAGCTTAACTAGAAATTTATACAAAGCGTGTAAAAATATAATAATACTGTTAAATACTTCATCGCAGTACGGACCTCTACGTGTGCGAGTTCACCTCGCACTTGACTGTTTATTTTATTTAATAATCATAAAAGTAAGTAAATACTGTTTACAGTTCTTTACTTAATACATTAGTTGGTTTTCTTACATTATTTGTTTGTATTGTTTGCATAACAGTAAGAATCATAAACAGCACCTTATCATCGAGCTTAATTTACCTTGTTACTTGCTTATCTTTAACGTGATAGGGGCTGTGCCGTAATGTTATTCAAACAACTGTCGGTTTATCTTGGCGAGTTCGCTATAACAAGGATTCGTTAAGAATTCAGCTTGTGAGAAGTCAGGAGCAAAAAACATCTGAATGCACGATCAGTTCCAGTCGGCCGGGCAGGGGCCGGGGTAGAGGATCACTCGTGTGACCACAATCTTTATTAGGATATTACAATGTAACATAAATATCCTTCATTGTATTACTTTTATATGGGTACCAGGCGTGAATATATTGATACGACCTACTTATACAAATATGTATATATACACATTTTTATATGTTTTCATCATAATAAACATTAAGATTGTTTGAATTACCTATATGGTGAGTAAATAGGTAAGTTAACGGTTATTTTTACCATACACATGCCACTTGTAAACATTTAAATAATTCTCATCAAATATTGCACATAGATGCAATAAACCACACTGATCACACATCAGATCTGTTCCAAGATGTCAAATTATGGTATTGTCATTCAAATTACATACATGTACGAAGTTGTACTTCGAAACGACAGTTCAAAGTAGGTAAAAATTGACTTAATAAATTGTATTACTTTGTTTGCTAGTTAGTTACTAAATTGTTTTTTTTTACAAATGAAGAATGATATTTTTAAGTGTGTAACTAGGTAATAATGTATTTAGTACTGCCTGACACGTTGTGAGTCGGTAGAAACCGTAATTTAAATAAAAACTCGATCATTACGTTTTAGTTGGTTTCAGTCCCTTTCATGCAAAAACGGCCTTAACTTTTTTTTTTCAACTTTAAATAGTAAGTGTGGTACCTTTTTGAAATCTCTATTAACTGGACATATTTTTTGGTGCAACGTACACTTATAGTCCAGTACAATTTTTTTTCACCGCAACGAGTCAAAGTTGAGGTAAAAATAGTAAAAAAATTAAAATCTTAAAATATCCCTATTTTTTTCATGGTTCCTTTACATCTTTTAACCAATTTACATTTCAATATGATAGACCAACTATCTGATAGTATTTAACAGAAAAAATAAACACTGCATCACCAAATTTGTACACGCAGTTAACGAAAGAAGATGAAGAGGGCTGAATTTCTCAAAAAATCTAAAACAATCGATAGTGCAAAAACGGTGACACTTTTACTAAGGTATTTTTTTTTCCCAGAGAGGTCAGACCCTCACCTATGTTCTCCCCAAGTTTGTCGTGGTACTTACGGGACACCCTGTATATGTACTGTCAATGCTATTACAATTAGAAAACCGTTCTTTTTTGTATTATAGAAAAAGGTGTTATACAGTAATCGGTAACCATAGAACGATTTACAAATAGGGTTGATTTGCCATAATTTATATTTTTGCAAAACTTTTATTCAAAAGTGTTTGTAACTGGATACACTGTATAACTCGTGAGTTAACATGTATTTCTATTTTACATAATGGAATATTAAGACTAAATTTTAACAGATAATAATATAGAAAGTACACAGGAGTACATATTTTTTGAACTCTTTATATTAATTTTGCAATGCAATTAATTTACCAAGTAGATATAAACGATTTAGTATAATTATCTAATTGTAAAATTAATAGGTAGCAACATAATTTATTGCCTATAATGACCGGTTTCGGCCATTATAAGCAGAAGCGGAGAGCTTGACATCTATGATCGAAGCTTGGCGGAAAAAAGTGAGAATAACGATTTACGATTAGTTACAATTAATATATTTGTGATTTGTGATTGGTTCAGACTCATCTTGTGTATGTTTCGATAAAAACCGGCCCAATCCAGTTATTCCCAGAACAGTCCCGTATTCAGTGATGAAATATGGCATCACCAAGGATCACTGCAAACCGGCTCGGCGCTCTCGCGCAGGTAATTGACTCGCCGCGCGCGACTCTGCTAAATTAAGCCATAAACGAGCTTCAGTAATCGAACTATGAGCCACGATACACCATAGTCTGTTTAATGTATCGCTCCATCGGTATTTCTATTACGATTTTATCTTATAAACTCACGGCATAATGGTAGTAGGTAATTAAGCCACTAGTCGATTATTTTTCTTTTAGTGTAAGTGGTATTAGTTTGGTTGTTTATGTTAATAGACTTACCAATAGAAAGAGGTTATGTGTTTGTCACGTGTATATTTAAGTAGGTTTATATTTTTATGCATGGCCAGTGATTATATAGCACTTATTATAGCACTAATATAAATAAGCCTGTTTTGCAGACGTGAGGTAATTATCTATTAAATTATATTTTGGAGTATGAAATAATTTCAGTAAAATTAATCACATTTTTTTACTCTAAAACTTCTTGAATATAAGTTAATTAAGAAGATATTTTTAGCTAGAACTAATGTCTTTTTCTATTATGTTGAATTTGAGTTATGCCTAAACGTTGAGAAGAATAGAGTCGTCTTCTTATTGAATAACGGCCGCTTGTCCATAAAACTAACAATAGAAAAGTAACGGTCGGCTATAAAACCTCAAACAATATGACTATTAGTCAGAAATTGCGAATGCTTACATTTGAAATAAGATATTTTTTACTTTTACCGTTATTTGACTAATAACTAACTTGACTATATTTTATAGTCTAGAATAGTCTACATACAGATCTTATTAATTTAACAAAAACTATTGTATATTATATTAGTGATTTGTTAACATTGTAAGGCAAAAAATATTTATATAGGTACCTACTTTAATATATGATTTAAACATTATAAAAAGAAATATTTTAATAAGTATTAATACCCACTTACCTTTCACGGTAAAATATTCGGGATTAAAAAAAGAAGATTATGGCGGGAAAGACGGATAATGAGAATGGTATGGATGTAATTAGTTACTAAATATAATTAACTGGATTTAAATTTTGAAAATACACATTATAATTGTCGCTATTAATAAAAATGAAAGAGATACATGTGGACTTATACTCAATTATGTAAAATGATATTTTATAAGTTTTAAACTAATTTATGGTTTTAATACGTTATACACATAGATTAGTAAAGACATAGATTAGTAAGTAAAGATCACTCACTCCTTACAAGAAAATGTACCCAGTTTTGAGAATTGAAATAGTTGCGTAAAAAAGTTTTGCCACGTCTCCGTGCTAAAATGTCCCTAAAATATTTGAAATATTTATTTATTTATTATGTAAATTACACAGTATAACACCAACGCCCTCCTTAGCACATTGGTATGCAAACCAGACAGCCCTCTCTGGGCCCGCTGGAATGATGTACACACGCGAGCCAACAAGTGTGTGTGTACTTAGAATTTAAGTTTTTTGTTTTAATTGTCTTTACTAACATAGGCTAAGTTGTCTTTAACACTAACCCCCGTGTTTTTACGTGTTTTTATTTGTTGTACACTAACATAGATTTAAGAAAATATGTACTAACCAAATCTATGGACTGTAAAAAAAAAAAAGGTCTGAAATAAAGAAATTATTATTATTATTATTATTATAAGTTATTTATTCGTAAATTTTCTCTAAAAATATTTTTATTTGTCAAGAATTCAAAAAAGAACTTACTAATAAGCCGTTTATTCAATTTCAAGGCGGCGAAGTATCTTTACTAATCTATGGTTATACATTGCGCATTTTAAATAAAACAACGTGAATACATTATTAAAATAAGTTTATCAAAAAATGACGTAATAATAATGAAATACTATTACATTACAAATCTGATCGCGTTATTTCGTCAAGCGGAGATAAGCCCACGCATTAGGGTCCATAATTTAGGCGATTAGCGAATGTCACTGTGGTTGACAATTGAGCGTGACGATCTATGACCCTTTGCACGCACATTATATGCTTATGAAGTTATAATGACTCACAATGATTGCTAATTGTTTTTTGTTTAATTAAATTTTACATAGACAAGAAATATTTATTGGTCACCATCCTTATACCATGGATTAGTAGGTTTTTGTTTAAGTAAATTTAACATAGACAATTATTCGTCATCTTTATAATATTCCCGCGCGAAATACAACTCGAAACGTCAAAACACATTTTTTACTTTTTTATGCTAGCTACTAAAATGTTAACAGCCAGTGACTATACAAATGTAACTTATATTATGAAAATAGTATCATCATCAAACGACAACATAAAATAATTAATTAAAATATTACATAATATAATAATACAATTTTATTAGAATAATTTTCTAACAATATTAATACACGAAATTGAAAATCTTTGATCCCTTTTCATCAAATATGACGCGTATTAATATAGAAAAATATAATTATGTAGGCTCTGTGTACCAAATTATTCATTTTAATGTAATAAGTAATTCCTTAGTATACATTCATTTTGTCAATTTAGTAATAGTTAAAGGTCAACAATGTTAAATGTGAGTGAATTGGCATACAAAGTCTATGTGATAAATAGTACTTGCCTACCATCTATATGACATTGAACATGTCTACGAAAAAACGTCCCTTGTAGTTTACTTTGAGGATTAATGAGCATCAGGCTTAGGTCTCATAATAAGCCAAAGTAATGAAGTCCGTACATTCTTATTAACATTCCATTGTTCCTCACGTCATTAACATACCAACATGATGACAATATTTTTGTCATATAAAATATGAGTTATTTGCTGTAATTACCTATAAACTTTGCTAAATATAACGAAAACGAAACTCATAAAAAATTCTATAAATACTCTAATCCGATGTACAGATTAAAGAGTATTTTGTAAGGTTAACCTAAGAGTTAAAAGTCTACAAAAAGTTGACCAAATATGTTATGTATTGGAAGATTTTTTGAAGTTGTACCAAAACAAAGACCATTTTTAGGCAAGATAGAAAATCCATTGTTTTTCGGTTTAGATTCTATGTTATGAAGTTTAATTTAGAAGAATTTAGAATTAGAATATAGAATTTAATTTAGAATATTTAAATTTATACAAGTTTAATTTAAAAGAATTTAAAATTAGAATATAGAATTTAATTTAGAATATTTAATTTTTACAATTGAAAAAAAATTTAAATGCTCGAACAATTCCTATAAAAAAACGATTATCCATAATATCAATTCGATATAACCCGAAAAATTCCAACGCATTTACTTAAAACTACATACTACACTATGACTATACTCAACAATCTTGCCTCCTGAAGCTGTACTAATCCCGAATTTTTGACATAAACTTGAACAGACATACACACTTCCCTATCATGTTGAACCGTTTTAGTGTAATCGTTCATGTAGGAGTATGTAGCCGTGGGGGCCGGTAATAATACGTGTCTGTGTCAACTTAGCGTGTGGTCTGAGCTGATCGGGCAATCGTTCTGACAGCAACCGCTCGGTGGTTTGCTCCACTTGGGTCACGTATAATCCGAATTCAATATTGTATAAATATTTGATATTTTATTCATGTTTGATTTGTCGTCGTATTTTAAATTGTAAAATAGAATCTTTGCCTTCGCCAATTTGCATTGAAGCAATGCACTAAAGTATGTTCCAAGCCTCTCCCAGTGAAAAGTAACCTGTGTCCAGTAGAGCAATATAAAACGACAAAACCATACGTCATCTTTAAGTTAAGTGATCAAATAATGATGGAACAGACAAAATTCTAATTTATTATAGGACCGTCAAAAGTTAGTTAATTGAAGTAGAAATAGCTAATAGTGTTGTCTCCTTATAATCAAAACAATATGTCAAAAATAGTTCGATTTATCGTGTTATAATCTTGACTAAAAAATTAAATTTTGCTAATATTAACAAATAATCACTGAATTTGTGTCATGTATTATTGCGAAAGTGTAGTCTCTTCTACACTCATATTTCTCTCTTTGAGACAAAAATCTTATGCAACCAAAAATAAAAATACAAAATTGACATCAACCAAGGTACGGTACGAGGTGGAGTAAAACTGCGATAGTATCGGTCTCTAATATAAACCTATTTACTGTAAGCCCCTATTCACTCCTCTAAACCGTTACTCGACTAAGATATAATATACTATACTAATAAGTACGCCACAATACAAACGTTTAGAAAGTTGCTATGGAGATTAAATATCTATTATTCCTTGATAACATTTTATTGCGGTTATGATGACTCATTATAAATTAATACTAAAGCGAACCTTGTCATCGGTAATTAAATGCTTTTTATGTCGAAATAATTCTTAAATTAATTTAATGTTGTTTAGTAATGTCTTACTACGTCTATACGTCTATAGTGATTGATGTTTTTTTTATATTAATAATATGCGAGAAAATAATATGTATAGACAAATAAAAAAACTAGTGTTTAAAAATAATACAGCGGTGCTACATGTCTAAGTACAGTCAGACAGTAGGTAACTTGTGGGGTTTCATAGTCAAATACAAATACAAATACAAATACAAATCGTTTATTTGCTTAAATGTGGTTACAAAAGATGAAATGATTTTATAGATATCGAATCTCACATTTACCATTTTCGGTGTGCAAATTATTATTAGTTATAATTAATTACATTAAGATTTACAATAATTTAATATCATTATTCCGACAAGTATTAATATAAGTTACATATTTACGTCAATTTGCTTCAGATTACATTAGGTACACGAGTCAATAAATATAAATATAATATCATCTTATTCTATTTATGTCAGTTAATAACAATAATAATGATATCTCATCCCAAAAATTCTTTTATTGAGTAAAAACATTTTTCTGATAGCCAGTGATGAACATGTTTTTTGAATTTTAACAATTGTAATCTCTTTAAGTCGTCAGGGAGTCTATTGTAAATCTTTACACACATGTGGTATGCGTTCCTTGATCGCATAGCGGTTCTACTAATTGGCAGATAAAGTTTTTCGGGATGTCGCGTTAAAAAATTACAATTATCCTTCTTTTTATCAAATAGTTGCATGTGGGTTTTTACAAATATACAGACTTCATAAATGTACATACTTGCTAAGGTCAGGATTTTAAGGTCTTTAAAAAGAGGCTTACAGCTTGTTTCTGGAGAGACACCACATAAGGCACGAATACAGCGTTTCTGAGCTATAAAAGCTTTGTTATGATCTACCGAATTTCCCCACAGCAGTATGCCATATCTCAGATTAGAGGCTACATAACCATGATATGCCTTAAGAGCTGTTGGTAAGCTACTTATTTTTGGAAGACGCCATAATGGGTACACAAATCTACTTATTTTAGAGCACAGTTTATCTATGTGTTCCTTCCACGTGCAACACCGATCTAGATGTATCCCTAAGAATTTAATTGAATCTGTTTCAGCTATGGTTTCACTTTTGTATTTTATATTTAAATTAAGTTTATTTGAACCTCTGTTTCCGAATTGGATATATTTAGTTTTTGCCACATTTATTTGCAAATTATTATCATTTAGCCATACTACTATTTTATCAATTGTTTCATTAATTGTCTCATTGTAATTATCAGAGAGATTGTCAGGAATAACTAAAGCTATGTCATCTGCGAATAAAGAATATTGATAGTTTGAAGTTTTTGTAATGTCATTTATATATATGATAAATAGGAGAGGCCCTAAAATACTACCTTGTGGTACGCCTACTTTATTATATTTTATGTCCGATTTAAAATATTCTTCTTCAAGAGTGATAGGATTAACGCTACTTATTTCTACATATTGCTTTCGATCAACTAAATAGCTTTGAAGCCAGTCTAATGGACAACCACGGATACCGTATTTCTCACATTTCCATAAAAGAAGTTCGTGCGAAACAAAATCAAACGCTTTACTTAAATCAAAGAAGACACCAGTTGTTCTTACTCTTTTATCTACGCTTTGTAAGATACTATTAATAAGGTTAAAAGCTGACAAAGATGTGGATTTATTCTTACGGAACCCATTTTGATCCGGTGTCAATATATTATGTTTTTCAATAAAATTAGCTATTCGGACATATATTGCCTTTTCAAATATTTTGGAGAGTACCGGTATAAGAGCAATGGGCCTATAGTTGTTTAATAGTGATTTATCTCCTTTCTTATATATAGGTTTTATTACTGACGTTTTGAGTTTGGTCGGGAATATTCCAGATGTAAATGATAAATTTATTAAGTGGCTTAATATTGATGAAATTAGTTTTGATACATTTTTAATAACTTTGGTTGTTATATTGTCATATCCAACTGAGGTTGTACTATTAAGTTTCATTATAATTTTCAAAACTTCTATGTCATTTGTCGGTGATAAAAATATTGAATGGTTATTAATGTCCATTTTATGGTTATATGTCACATTAGTAATTACGTTACTTTGAGTCAAGTTTATAAAATAATTATTAAAAAGATTTGCAATATCAAGTGGTTCGTTCAAAATAGTATTATTATAACTAATGTTTTTAATAAGTTTGTCATTATTTATCATGACTGAATTGTCTTTAATCACATTCCACGATGCCCTGCATTTATTTTTAGAACTTTCTATAAATTTTTGATTGCATAATTTTTGAGCTGTTAGTAAACATCTTTTAAAAATTTTGTTATAATTAAGATATTTTCGCTTACATCCGAAGTTACGCTGTTTATAGTACTGATATCTAAGATTCCGTTTCGTATTCGATGATACTTTGATACCTTTACTTATCCAGTACAACGTATTGGTCTTTGGTTTTAGTTTAATTTTTTTGATTGGGAAGCAAAGATTGTAGAACAGTGTAAATAGATCATGGAACCTATCAAATGCTTGGTCTGCGTTGCTCTCGTCATATACTTCAGACCATGAGAGTTGAGAAATGCATTCGTGGAATTTTAACATGTTATCCTTATTGAAGTCTCTACGTTTTATATATTGCGCATAAGGAATGTATTTTTTTGTTTGTATCGGGACTGTTAATAGTTGTCCAGTATTATGGTCTGACAGGTTAAGATTTAGAGTTTCGCCTTGTGCGTGGGGAATGTTACTCAATATTTGATCTAGGCAAGCACAACCCCTCGTTGGTTCCTGGATGTGTATAATAAAATTAAACGCTTGAACCACTCTAATAAATTGTTCCTTTATATTTGTGTCTTTTAAAATATCAATATTAAAGTCCCCTGTTATCACAACTCTATGTTTTGTTTTACGGCCTAGGTAAAATAGAATTTTTTCAAGATGATCAAGAAATAATTCTACGTTACTATTTGGTGTGCGATAAATACAGATAATTATAAATTTAGCGTCAGAAAGTTCTATACCACATATTTCAAAATAATAAGTTTGCCTTAAATTTGTCGGAAATGATATTTTTTTAAATGCTATGTTATTCCTACACATTATACAGACACCACCACGACGATGTTGAGTTCGAGAGTAACTGTCGGAACAAATATTGATATTATCGGATATATATATTTTGAAGCAAAAATTAATTTGTTTTGTCATAATCACGTTTTCTTACACGCTTTTAAAATAAATAGCAGTTTTGCTCAATAAACTCAAAGTAGAACAAATTCTTCAAAATTTCATACTAAGTTCTAAGTATAAAACATATCTTGTTAACAGGAATTTTCATTTGTAATATTACTTTTATGTTGTTTTTTTCAGAAATCATACGGGTTCCATTTGAATACGAAACTCTATATCATAAAATATCATAATCATAGAAAAGTGATTAGTAACATCTCGTACGTACCTAGATGATGTAAAATGATTCAGCTATTTAATTGCAGCGTAACAACGGAATGCGAATCAAATTGCTGGGAAGTGGGGAATTTGGTTAGAAAACTCGTTAATTGCAAAAGAAACTGAATGTAACTTTATACTATGTAGGTAATGTTGAGAAATGATAAAAAACAAATGTTTGTACTTACGTACGCACTTAAGAAGTTATATAACGAGACAAAAATATCTCCAAAAATGTATCCCGCGTGCCAGTACCCTACATTTGTAACAGATAGGATAGAATTAAATCACATAAATAATTGCTAGTAATATTAACACTATCTATATTGGCAATATTAAACTAAAGTATAGTTATCGCTTAATTGCCAGTCCGCTCTGAAGTTGTTCCCAGCAGGTGTAGTCATAGAATTTGCTTTGGCGCCGCGATTCATTTTTATATTCAAGGCGGACTAGCAGTTTTGCGCGGACTATACCTTCTTAACTTAAGACATCAATAATGTCGTTGATAGTGTTGATTACAGATTTATGGTGTCGATGTGCGCGCTAATTGTAAAAAATCATACTCATATATTTTTCCAAGAGCGTTAAAAGACGCATAATTTATTGCATAAGGTATATAAGTTTCAAGAATCTTTTGAAATTGATGGTTTTGGAAGATGACACCATAGAACAATGTTATCGGATAAGACAATACCAGTAGAATTATACCATGCTTCTTGAATCAGTGTCATGTTGCTTCCTATCGGGTGACAGCCAAGTCACAGATAACATTCAGAAGGGGAACAATTGTGACCTTTTCGCTTTGTAGCATATAGACTTGAATCCTTAACATATCAAGGAAGGAATGGAATTGAAACTTTTATCCGGACTTACGTATGTATAACGAGCTTCCGTACGACCGCGCTCAATTTTCAATTTTTACGTAGTCCCCACATATTTACGGGATAAACAGAAGCGTGTGTTGCTTACTAAAGTGCTCTATCTCGCACGAATGTTCTGTTTCATAATTACTTATATTATTTTTAAAATACTTGAAATTTTTTTTAGGTTTCGCTATAATGAAAATAATAGATGAATAATTTTTTTTTATATATAATATAGGAGTAGCAGACGAGCATGCAGTCCACCTGATGGTAAGTGGCTACTGCCGCCCATGGACATCTGTAATCAACCCCAGATAGGATTAGATATTCCTACCTGAGGTCGGCCACAGATGCGCCGCTACCCCTGAGGACTAAGCTGGAACGCCTCGGAAAAGTATGTCTCCCTTACCACACCCTTCAAACCGGAACACAGCAGCGCCTAACACTGCTGTTATAAGGTAGAAATAGGTGTGGCGGTGGTGCCGCTGGAGTCGAACCACAAAAGGTTCTACCACCTTCTAAATTAAATAATTAAATAATAATAATTAAAACCTACATTGATTCGTACTAAAAGAGGAAAATGTCCATGGATGGCAGTGACCACTTACTATCAGTCAGACTGCATGTTCGTTTTCTACTTCAAACTCATAAAAAAGGGTGGAGTTCTATCTGAGAAGTAAGTTAGAACACCACGCATAAATGTTTCTTAATTAGAAAACATTTGAAAACAACATAGTAGCACTTACACTGTTGTAACAAGGCAGAAAAAGCTGTGTGAGCCACGAAGGGTCCACACCTTTAGAGTTCTGTAGATCCTTTTTTTCACCCATCGTTAGCGACTTAACTCATCGGTCAACATTATACCGCGCAACCGGTTTCTATAAATTTAAAAGAAACGCCAGTTAATCGACTGTCTGAGAAGCTTATTCGAGCGCTAACTAAACTCGAGCCGTGGGATTCGGTGTGAGCAAGTTCAAACACGTAAATTACATTGTTGGGAGATACGTGGAGTGATTTATCTCGGGTGGAGGCGCGTCAGTCAATCCGAGGTTGTCTGTCAGTTCGATTTACACGGGCCCGCCGCTCGCGACGCACCCAATAAGGACGCTTAACATGCTTCAATGCATATACTATTCCTCATGTTAGTTTCATAGTTTAATGAGGCTGTAAGTGTCTGTGTATTTTTGTCTGTGTGGTTTTGTTAGGGTTTGCCTGGGTTGAATGATATGAGGCATTATAACTCAGCCGCTAGCAGACTTGGGAGCAACGACGGATGTTATTAACTTTATGCAACGATCCAATTATGGAGTCGGTTACAGTTTTCCGTGAGCTGTAGTAACTTTATGCTTGTTTGCTATTTTTACAATTATAAAATAGTATCTTCTCTTTTACCTAATAGTTCCTGATAACTTTTTTTTTACAAACTAGTTGAATTTTGAATAAAGAAAGAATTAAATTTCTTTACACTATGAGTTAGGTACACGAAATTAAATAGTACATTACAATACGAGGACGAAAAATTTTTTTCTGACAAGTGTGAGTTTGCAGGCCGAGCCGCAGGCGAGGACTGCAATCACACGAGTCAGAAAAACATTTTTCGTCCGCGTGTTGTATAAAATTTTATATTACGGGGTCGGAAATGGGGGTTTTGCGCACGCGAAGCGTGCGTAAAACGTCCATTTACGCACGCCGTGATATAAAATAGATTCCTTGTCTGTAGGGACTCGCCTTTTCCTAAGGTAATAAATATGTTAATTTGCATTTTATTATAATTTAAAAACTCGTTTTTAATTTTTTTCTCAGAGATAATCTTAGAAATGACTGAATTAGATTGGACTTTCAAGAGGAGCTTTATGATTTCATATTTAGGGTTGGCTGTTAAAAAATTTAAACTTAAGGTTTTTAGACTTTTGGACAAAAAATTACAGTTTACAAATCGCTGATGATATCTAAATTTATATTAAGGATTTGAAATTTATTCTTATCAATAAATAATAGTATCCATATTCATAATGAGTAAAATTTAGAGATTAGTACACGAAATTTGATGACATTGCTTGTGGAAGAACAACTCATACTGATCATCAGATTGAATACCTATGTACGTTCGACATGCCCAGGTAAAGTCGCGACTAATCTAATGTCAATGTAAATCTAATGTAATCAATTTATTTTTAAAGCAGCTATTCTCTGGTATAAAACTACACATATTATATAGACGACTCAGTAAATCCGAGGCGGTTGTCAGTAAGTTCAATTTACACGAAGCCAACCTTGCTCGCGCGCCCAATAAGGCCCATTTAACTCGCTTCACTAAATTCCCACACGTCTCCGCACGATTAGCCCAACTTTAACTCATCTAAATGTTGATTCTGTGCCCCTGTGGAGTGATTGCCTTGCTAGACACGGCACAATTACCTAATGTCGACTCGAACTCTAAATTAAACCTTCTTATATTGAATAATTATTTGTATGCTGACGTTTCAGAGTAAGGCGTTTAAAGCGTCCTTAAAACAAATAAAGTATTGAGAAGTGTAAACCCCCATTATGTAAGTAATTATTTATTGTTATTCAATTTTTACTAAAGGTCGAAATTGGGCATTTGATATCTAGTAGGCAGAAATTGTTTTCGATGAAAGCACCTTAAGACGCACTCATATTCGTGGTAGCAAAAGTTGTATAGGTCGAACACTGTTGTATATAAATTAATAATCACGATTTTTTATCCTATCCTAGGTAATGTTCACATTTTATCGCCTATATTTCGTACAACACAGCGATACTTGCGCGACTCTATCGTCCTGTCCATACGACCAACAACATAACGTGTTGCGCCAATATCATTCCCCGTTGCAATAACAGTGGGCCTCGTTCAATTACAACGATTTTACGAGACTCAATTAAATAATTTGATACAGGAGTTGTATCGGGAGCCTAGTGGGTTCGCTTATTTGACTTTATTTGTCTCGTTTGTTCCTACCGCGCACCCGTTGGAGCCCGTCCAACAGTTTTACACAATCATTCCACTCAACTAAGCGTTGCCATAAACACAAGCCGGCAGGTATGAATTGCACAAAAAATTGAAAATAATTGCCGCTCCGTTGTTCGGCTTGCTTTTAGCAATATCAATTTTTAATTCACGCCTACATATTTTATTTCGTTACGTATTTTTCTGATCAAAGTTTTCGCTGACCTGTCACTGCCGATATCGGAGCATAAAACTCACGGTTATTTTTAACTAGTAGCTATCTTTTACATTTTTGCTACGGTACTCTTAAAATTGGACGAATTGTAAATCGTATCAATATTGTTTATTGTTTATTTGTGTTATTCATGCCTATTGCACATATGGCCAATATGGTAACGTATAAAGACAAATTCCTATTGTATTGTATCCTCTTGTCTATCTATCTCATGATTTTATAATCCCAAGTACGTAGAATTTTGTGACATTACAAAACAAAAAAAAAAAAAAACGCTTTCTACACTCACAGCCCCACACTAGGATTCCCTGTGGCGTGGGTGCCATGGACACACACATAGTTAAATGCACAAACACCCAGACCCAGAAACAGGAATATAAATTCATCATTTAGATATCTGTCTGGCTGGGGATCAAACCCGGAACCCTTTGCGCGTCAGACCGGTATGGTGGCCGCTCCGCCACGCGGGTCGTCAAACAAGACAACTAATATTTGATTTTAAATTAAACGGAGAACTAAGTTTATTACAAACCTGCACTCACTGCAAACACTCACGGGCTATTTCAGTCGCGTCGCCGGGCCCATTCCGACAAGAGGCAGTTGTACGCGAATCACACGTGTTTTGTATTTTATCCCCCCGAGCCAACATCGCGGCAATCTAACGGAAGTGATAAACGGAGACAGTGAGTGCGTACAACTCGTAGATAAGCTTGTACCAAGCGATCATATCCACACTTTGATCTGACTAAACTCTTTGTTTGTTCCGTTCAGTATAAGAAGGTACACACGTACTAAGTTTTGAAGACGTTTAAACAACATACTATTTACTTTTAAATTTAAATAAATAACACAACTAGAGGAACTAGAGAGTTATTGTAAAATAACAAATATCCGGATGCTTAAAAGTACAGTAATTTAACGAGACCTCATACGATTAAATGACACATACATTCCTATCTACATACCACGGCTACATACGAGTACATACAAACGTTCGAAAAACTTTAACCTACGTAGTCGGATAAAAAGTATTAAATCGAAGTAATTTCTTAACCGTTCCTCGAAAAATAAGCTCGTACAAAAACTCAGACTTAATACATTGCGTATGGCCTTCCGCTGGCATCGCTCCAGTCATTTCAATTTAGTCCCGCGGGAGGCGCTCTGTAAACATCCCTAAATGATAAACGCATAATTTAACGCTCGGGGGAAAACGAAAAATTGTGCATCTATTTATTTCTACGATCATAAAGACGTGAAGACGTTCTTTCGGTCAATTTATGAGCTTACAGTTAAACGTGTTGCTACGAAAGTGGCCGTTACAAATTTATTGTGCTCAAGAAAATTTATTATGTAAAATGTTATACGAGACCGGGTTTGCGTGCCGATTTAGGTCATGCGGCTCTGAGTTTATAGAACGCGGCTTGTTTTTCTAAGAATGTTTTGATTTAGGTATTAGTTAACAATATGCTTATCGTGATATTTAATGTTATCTTTAGAACAAATATAAGTTTCTTTCACTTAAGGCTATGGCCACACTAGGGGTTAATCGCCGTGATTTTTATCGAATGACTTTAAAAACGTTAATTGTTACAAAACGGCTCGTGGGAACAACCGCGCCTTTTGTAATCGAGATAACTTATTCGGCGCGCACGCATAATGTTAATAATTCATATAATTTAAGTGGCACCCATACAATGAAAGCGGACTGAAGTTATAAATGTAAAAGCAACAATACATAATATTGGTATTATCAAATCCATCTTAAGACTGCGAAAAATAAATACATAACCGAATACAGTAACTAGGCACTGTTTTGGAACTTAGCAAAAATCTTTACCATGTTTGCGGTTTTTAATCGTAATTTGTGCGACTCCAGGATGAGCGTATAAGCGAAATAGCGTTTCTTGGCCCGTCCATAAATTAGTAAAGATTTTTGAGAATTGAAATAGTTGCGTAAAAAAGATTTGCCACGTCTCCGTGCTAAAATGTCCCTAAAATATTTGAAATAATTATTTATTTATTATGTAAATTACGCAGTATTAGTTATGTATTCGTAAATTTTCTCTAAAAACTTTTTTATTTGTCAATCAAGAATTCAAAAAAAGAACTTACTAATAAGCCGTTTGTGGCTTCATTCACTTTCAAGGCGGCGAAGTAACTTTACTAATCTATAGGCCCGTCAAAAAAAAACGTAGTGCGAACTTAGCCTAATGCGTGTACAAACAGAACATCACTCGCTCAGTAAAGCAAGTCACGCACGTCGTATCTAACTTGTCACTTAATTTCGCACAACAATGTTGCTGTCATGTATTGACAGGCGAGTGGCTCCGAAATCCAATTCCCACGGAACAACAATACAGCAGAGCAGAGGTCGCTGATAGCATCGCAGCCTTCGTCGCTGCTGCACATAAATCTAGCTTTGATACGTTTTGGTAAGGAGCCAACAGCGGCCCGCCGAGCCCACTCGAGCTCGGTATGGAAAATAAAATGTTTTGACAAACTTGTTTTTAGGGATCTGCGATTATTTTTTTGTGAACAAGTGGCAATAAGTGTTTAATAAGATATTATATTGAGAGATTAACACTTTATTCGGCGATTCCTAGATGTTCTAATATTTTTAAGGATCTAAAATTCAGAATATAGAGAATATTCTTGTTTTTTTTTTAATTTAAGCTGCCTACGACATAAAGGAAAAGTTTTGAACTTTCAAAGGAATGCGTTTTATAATATATCCATAAAAAATGTTAAAAAAAATACAACCGACTTCTATGTCACTACAAAGTAAAAAATAATTCAAAATTAATATTGGTTTAGTACATATTTCTGAAGTAGGCGCTCAATATATTTAGTTGGATAACGGAGTAGGTACACAACGTGTTCAATAAAAAAAAAAACATATATACGTTCGAATTAGGAATCTTCCTTTTTTGAAGTCTGTTAAAAATAAAAGCCAATTTTTTTCAAAGTATCGGCCATGAAACTACTTAGCTGGTTTATGTTACTCAATGTCTTGTAATACTTATAAGAATTGATACATCATAAAGTTGCTCAATCAATACATTTTAATCTATCGCTGCTTAAACGATTATGTTAATAAAAGCATTTATCTTACAAAATTTTAATAAGATAATTGAAGCATTATGCCCACCAAAGTAATTGAAATTGTATTAGGAGTTCGTATAATAACCTTCAAAGACAGATATACTAAACTGTTACTAGAATCACAATAATTAAAACGTGTCTACATTTATTAACCACAATAGGATCTACAATGCAAGATAATAATCAAAGTTAATTATTGAGATGTTGGGTTGGCTGACGATCGAAGCCACGGTTCATGGCTCATGAGTTTACTCTGGTGGCTCTGTCACGTAGGTCGTCCAATGCTGCCAGAATTAATCAAAAAATCCAAATAGATACTAGTTTTAATATTCATTTTCAATAAAACTTATAATTTCTATATAAGCGTTAAAAGTATTATTTTCTTTATACAATAGAATAATCTTACACATCGAACATTTCAAGTAAACTTACAGCTGCTTAAATTTGCTTTTAAAAGCTTAAAACGCGGCTAATAAGCCAGTAAATGTTCTGGCGAGCAAGAGGCGGCAATTAGAGTTTTCTTTTCACGAGCGACAAGTTAGTTAAGTTATAGGGTTCATTTTCAAGTCGATGAAGCGTTGAAGATCGAACCTGGGACCATAGGCTTATGAGATCGAGATGGCCGCAAGCACAGGTCGTCCGATGCTGTCAGAGTGGAACAAATAATTCTAATATACTTTTTATACTTCTTTTAAATTAGGCTTTGAATCTTTACATATTAGACCTAAAAGTATTTTTACACTTTTATACACTAGAAGTAAATTTGTTTAATACATCGAACATTTCAAGTAAACTTACAGCTGCACAAATTTGCTTTTAAAAGGCTTAAAACGCGGCTAATAAGCCAGTAAATGTTCTGGCGGGCAAGAGTCGGCAATTAGAGAGTTTTCTTTTCACGAGCGATAAGTTAGTTAAGTAATAGGGTTCATTTTCAAGTCGATGAAGCGCATTCATTAATCAACTTGGCGTCCCTTCCGACGCGACGTTTGGAAAAACGGTATTTGTAATTGTTTTTGATAATAAACATAGAACTACGATTAGGAATTGTCGTTTATCATACATGTTGATTGATTTGTTCATCCGGTTATTGTTTGGTGAGGTATGGGTATTGGGTATTCGTCTTTTTATTATTTGGTTGGGTATGGGTTTTAAATGTGGATATGTTTATATTTTGTATATTATTTGTATATATTTAACCGACTATTTATGTAGGTGGTAATTGAGTAATTGATATATTATTTTAATATTTTTCAGTTCAAGCCGTAGGTATTGCCTTGACCGATTGAAATTGATTTTTGTTTATCTACGTTTATTTCTTATTTTTGTCTGGTTCATTTGAAAATCTGTTGAACCAATTTTTAACCGACTTCGAAAAAGGAGGAGGTTACTCAATTCGACCGTATATATATTTTTTTTTTAAACCTAGAATCGGGCCTAAAACAAAAATCACTTAAAATTGTAATAGATTTACGTACTTACCTATAATAAATCAAAATTTAATCAAAATGTATCTGACTTGATTTTCGCGGTGACGATGAAAAACATTGAAAGAAGTAAATTATTCAGTCAGTATTAATACTATGAATGGTTTTAAGTATAATGATTTTATATAGTCATAAAGCACTACAAAATATTATACTAGTTTTAGAGTTTCTAAATTCAAAAATTTATCTATCCTATCCCAGTTTTACCCTATATTCTATTTTTTACCGACGTTTAAATTACACCAGCGCTAATGGACTAAGAAACTTATGGTAAACAGGTGCGTCAAACCCGATCCCCTATTTCCTGCATCAATCAAACAATAAGCGACACCGGAGTTAGTGACCAACCGTTTTGTATAGGGGCATTCAATCAATTCGCAGTATTCATGTGTATAAGGCCAACACAATCAGGTTCGAACGAATTTCGATTCGATACATTCCGTTTTGTTGAAGAATGCGGACGTCGATTCTGCTAAAATAGCAGTTTGATTGCAATGGAAAAGATTTAATGCTATGTGTTACGTAAATACCTGTTTTCAACAATGCTATCCCACTGCTGGGTTCGTATTTAGTTCATAGTCTACTGCACTGCCCAAGTGTGAATTTATAGACTTCACAAATCTTAAATACTTATTTTTTTTGCGTGCCTGAGACTTCCCGAACTTTCACCCCAAAAAAAGGAATACGTGAATAATAATATGTATTCTACTATTATTTACCATTGGTAGATACGAGTACATTCACAATAAACTCATTATAAAATAAGTCAAACTTTACTTACTTTGTATACTCAATAGCCATTCACATCTAATTATTTAGTATTTACAAAATGATAGCTGCACTGTTATTGTTTATCAAAAGCAAATACCAATTAATAAGTAAATTGTCCATTCAATATTTCAAACACACGTGTTCACAACCATAAGGCTTTCAGCGTCTTATTTTAAATTTCCAAAAAATCACGTTAACAATTTTACTCGATGTATCTAAACGTTCTCTATAAATATCGTTCATAATACGTTGAGTTTCCTAATGATTAGTGCGCATTATTCACAGTATCTGAGCACGGGGACAGCCGAGATCAAAACGATATCGTTGGCGTCATGGTCCGCTGATCACAGCACCAAATTAATTTAGGTTTAAGGCGGTTGGAGCGAATGAACACGTTTATATTGGGTTATTTCTAGCGGTTGTGATGCGGCAACTTGTATTCATAGGCACATCGTAGTAGCTGTCGGCCCGCCGAACACGGCTTCATCGGAATTGATCTGTAAAATTGATTTCCATTCGCTAGTGACGAACAAAGGCTGCGACAGCCTTGGGCCGACCGAATTCTATTACCTCTATCTACAATTGTTGTTGTAATTCAAACGATTTACACAAATAGGTTTACTTTAAAACCAACATTCATGTGTCACGATTCTGTTTTATTTGAGCTAGGCTTGAGGATAGATATTACTTTAGTTTTTGCTTACTTTGCCGTAGACACAGAATAAATTATAGGAGTCTTTTTATACACTGAGGTCGGTGTATTTATTACGTGGAATATTGAAATATTTTGTTAATTTGTAAACTATTTTTCTAGTTACTAATATGGCTAAAGTGATACTAATGATTTAAAAGTCACCCTCTCAATCTCCAGGCCCGAGGTTCGAATCCCAGATCTATCAATTTTCGAAATAGTGTGCGCGTTAAGATTTAACGACCATGGAAACATTGAAAGCAGGCTTTGCGTACCTATCTAAGGGCTCTGTAAAAAAAAAAAACATATACCCAAAGGCATTGAAGTCTACGAATTCGCATTTAGCTACTGTATATTGCGTAAAGACATCTCACTCTGAGAGGTCTGTGTCCAACAGTGGGTTATTTATTTACGACAAAGCCACTAAAACACTAACACTAACATTTTCGGTGACAAAATACTTAACCGGTACATAAACGTAATAGCCGAAAGGGATTGGACTTGAAAAGGAGTTGAGCGCAATTTAAGAACAATGGATTGGAAATTGCTTTTCTGTGGATATGTGGTGCGGGAAACCGCACCGTTGCTAGTTTCCTTCGCTCGGACGTTCCTAGTGCATCTAAACTTTCTCTAATTTAACGTAAGCCACAAGGTTGCAATGTTAGGTAATAGGCTAATAGTTCTGATTACTTGTATGACTTACTCCGATTAATATATAGGACGCATTTAATTTATCATATTGTCGTTGATTAATTGTCTTCTCAGAACCATTGTATGACGCGGATAAATAGTGCAAGCAAGAACTTATAATGTTTTCTATCTATATAATTGCCTATTTCGATATAATTATTAATGAATAATTAACTTAGCGATTAAAACATTCTAAAATGCATTCTATTAAATTTTAATACTGAAATGTAAAATGATGATATAAAAATATTATTTATTTTTATATTCATTTTTATAAGTTTCCTTGATTAGAGTCCTAACTAGGCAGGTACTAGGAAGGTACACACATGGTAAAATTTAATCCTGTGGTTCCCCTGTTATTTATGCTGTTGATTAGATGTCCGACGGAATTTACTTACCATCAAGTAAACTGCACGCTCATTTACTGCCACAATATTACAAAAAAGTGAAGCTCCTTTGTTACCTCAATCAAATAGAACCATAAAAGCATAGTCTACAATCTTGCAACGATTATAACAAAGTTAAGCCACAGCCTACGTTGCAGTCAGATTGACTTTCCCATACATAATGCCGCTGCATTAAAAGGCAATTAGTTGTAAGATGTGGGCGTAGAATATTAATGGCTTTATACGAACATAATGTGAGCACAATTAATTCTCTCCAGGCACCGTGGTACACTCAAAACTATTATGTAAATAAAGTTGTGTCTCATTTTTTTCAGACCTTTTTTAAAAAGTCGAATTCTAGTTGTTATTTTATCTTGAAAAATGATTCTGCATTAAACTATAATATGATATTTGTACATTACAAACTATTATGCAAATAAAGTTCTGTATAATTTTTTAGCGTTTTTAAAAGTAGAATTCTCGATGTTTATTTTATCTTTAAAAAAGGGTTATGTATTGAACTCGATAATCGAATTGGATGAATAAAGTGGTTTAAAATTATAGTTAAAAGTTCGGTCAAATGTAAAAAGTCAGTTTGCTGTAACGGTCTGAGATAACTATTATTTTATCTAGTAACACTGAAGATACAAAATACTAATAGAATTTCATGACTTCAGTTTAAAATTACATAGTTTGCATTTCATTGCGTAACCGTATCTATCATTTCTAAAATTTCATTATAAAAATATCCATCTGTAATAATTTCATAAAATATTTATTTTAATTAACAAATGGTACTCATAAAAATAAAGTAAAATATGAGTGGTTTTTCAAAAGCCCATAGATGGGAGTAGTTCTTTGCTGTAAGCGCGCCGCGGTCAATGAGTCAATGGGTTTGCGAGCTTTCACCCAATAAAACGCGAGCACCGCGCTTCCATGAAAGGCTTTTATAGTTTAAATAAGATCTTTTTATTGGTACGCTTGTACGGTGATTTATTCACTACATTGCTTTTAGGGATGCAACGATATGTCGTAAGTTTAATAATGGACCTTGATATATCGATTTGAATATCGATATTATCGCCTGAAAAAAAAAAGGTAATAGCGAATTTTTTAAATTTTTTATAGGTATAGTAACACGACTAAGGCAGCGAAAAAAGACCGTCAAAATAAAAACAAAATTTAATTCGTCAACAAAAGAGGAAATCCGCCGAGTTGCTAATGTTGTGTTTTATCGATATTTCTATTATCCGATATACCGATATTTTCAATATAAATACGTACTGTTGCACTCAAAGCTCTTGTAAAGCTCAAGGCAAAGGCGTGTTGATTCCTGATTGTGGATGTTTGTCGAAGTTTTCAGCGGAACTCGCATTCGTTTGTTGTAGCCAGCGAGTGCACAGGATGTAATCGTATTCGTGAGGGACTGCCATCGTAAATCTGCCTAGACCGGAATGGGTTACACGGCATTGGCTCCATAAATTGTCTATCCATAGTTTACGATGCACTCGGAAAGGAAACTGGCGACCCCCATACTCAGATTGGACACTTGAACTTTGCCAGATATTCCTTGATTTATTTAAGTAAGTATGCACTTCTGTTTTACCCTTTTAGCGATAGATGAGTCTTGACGCTATCAACAATAGAATTCGAGAATCTATTGTTGTCTGTTTATACTATTAAATTTATTTATTTATCCGTCTCACAATCTGAATTCAAAATATTTCAGATTTGATCCAATTCGTTTGTCGAACAATTCCAGGCAATCTGCTTCACTGCAAAATGCAGCAGTGGTTGCACAAAATACGATGTTCTGCAAATTTGATAAAAACGTATTTCAAGTAACATTAATGTGGATTTAAGCTTAAAAAATACTTGAATAAGAGAACACGTAGGTACCCAATCGCAAAATATTTATTTTTAAAATAATAAATAATGTAGAGCGCTTTAAAACATTGTGATGATATATATAAAAGCTCAAAGAAAAATATAATTTATTCGACATACAATTATTATTTAAAGGCGAGTCAGTAGAATAATGTAAACAATATAGCTATTTTTACAAACTGTAATAAACTAGTAACTTTCTGCGTAAGTATTACATACTTGCATAGGCAATAACTTGCTTTTCTGATGAACCTACTCGGCATTATATCCAGCAGATGCGGCAATGACTGCAGGCATATGTCAAGAATAAATTGTAAAATATGTGGTAATAAACCTCGAGTTATTAAGACATTCCTAATAGCGGCGCCAGTTAAGTCTCGTTGTTAATTAAAACAGCGAGTTCATTTCACGGCAATATCCGTCCCGCGGGGCAACCGACTAGGCTCCTCATTACTGATGTATTATTCCACTAATGCTATCTGTTGTTTAATTTTTCTAATAGACAATTTAATTGGTTGTGCTTCGAGTGGAGGCAACACCGCCATACCTATTTCTGCCGTATAACAGCAGAGTTAAGCGCTGCTGATTTCTGGTTTGAACAGAGCGGTAAGGGAGCGATTTTTGTCTGAGGCGTCCTCAGGGATAGTAACGCATCTGTGGCCGTTTGTCTATGGGCGGCAGGGGCCACACACCGTCAGGTGGACTGCATGTTCGTTTGCTATATCAATCTGGGTTAAGATTTTTGTGTGTGTGGCCCACAACACAATAAATCACAATGTACCTAGGTCTATAAGGGCATTATACTTACCAAGTTGCTGATAAAATATCACAATCACTAGCAAATGAACGACACCTTAAATCGATCAAGATATATTTGTCGATACTATTAGAATTCATCGAATTCTATTATATAAAAAGCGAATTGTTAAAGTAAACGTCGATGCGGATAAGTAAACGGCAAAAGTGAGGTCTTTCGTGAATGTTAAGCAGGTTGAAAGCTATTTCCACAGGACTAAATCAATCAAAGCGGCTGCCCCTCGAGTCTTATTGAAATGCAAGGGATCCATTTATTACTCCGTATTCAATTTTGCCAAGAAAAATGTTCTACAAAAACATTTACTTTACAATTACTGAAGGGTGTAATATTATATTGTAGGCTTTCTATCAGAACCTGAAAAAATATACCTTAGTATGATTATATAGGTAGATATATAGAACCAAAAGTTAAAACCCTTGAAAAATCCGTAAATAAATTTAGATGTAATACGAAGGTACAGTTGATAGCTCCCATTGCTGGGCACGGGTCTCCTCTTACATGGAGAAACGTTTAGGCTGTGGTCTATAGCGCCGGTCTATGGCGGTTTGATAGATTTCACACAACTTTTAGAACTTTTATTAAGTTAAGATTAAAACTACTTCGCATCAATCCGCTACAAATATGTATGATGGTATATATTTTAAACCATGCAGTATGTACCACCCTCCCTCCCTCAAAGGATGCATGCAGATGCAAAAATTAAAAATATACACCACCATACATACCACCACCAACACGTGTTTCGCTCCAAAACACGTGTTGGTGTTTGGTGTTGGTGTTAATAGCATGGATTTCCGCAAAGTAACGCCTGATACAATTAACTATTTTAGAACTTTTTTTAGAAATCTTAGGCGTAAAGGTTTCTCCATGAGGTTTCCTTCAAGGTTTAAGCAATTGTTATTTAAGTTGTTATAAGCGCAGATGTTTTAAAATCAACGGTGTATGTCTTGGTTAAGTTGAGAAGACAAGTTTCTAACAACTAGGTTATTACCATTGACAACGATATTTTGTACCTACTATAGTTCAGCACCCACATTAGTTACACAGTTACTTATTATGCTCCGTTTGAAGCAACATAAAGAGTTTAAGAGAACAATAAACACTGTTTACTTTAAAACTACAAAGAATTAAAAAACTTTTAGAAAGACTAATGAAGTAGAAAACTTTTTTAATACAGACCATAATATATTTTGGTGAATATAGATAATTAAAGAAGCTTAATACGCTCTAAGTATAATTATAATAATGACTTCGGGCTTTATCTCAGTCCGATGGTAATTAACAAAAATGGCTGCCAATTAACATCCATCTTAATAATTATAAAATGCCAATTTTAATCTCTTAATATTCACCCTCCGCGAATTAATTATCTTAATTGACAGATTATGATTTCGGTAATGAAGAATTTGTTTAAGGCCGATTTGAGAAAATCGTGCACTGATTAATTTTCTTGGAAGATATAAAATGTTAGTATAAAGTTAAGGTTTCTTAATAACAATAATAAATTAAACACATTATAATTAGACTATTGTGTGATTATTTATTTTTTCCTCGTTACACATACATGTGGTACTGTTAAATTCTACTGTAAGTGTGCAATAAAGAGTATTCTATTCTATTCTATTCTATTATTATTGTATTATTAGTAGTTATTGTTCAGTAACAATAATATGAGATTTTTTATTAAATACTAGAAGCGAAAGCGCATGCAGTTCACCAAATGGTATGTGACTAACACCGCCTACAGAAATCTGTAATCAATTATAGATTTGGAGTAGGTCTGAGGTCGGCAATAAACGCATTACTAGCTAGAATAAGTCGAAACAAGTACATAACCAGAACACAGCGGCTCTTGACACTGCTACTATTAGACACAAATGAAACAGTATAAGAATTGTCTCGTCAATTGCATGCGCGCAATAAATAATTCAGGTCACAGTAAGTACATCACTTACATGAAAACATGAAACCAGTTTCGTGAGAAGTTATTCCTGCCACGTCATTTAGCTATTTGCAACGCGCGGAATGATCTCACACGACCAGCAACCAGACGCATAAAAGATATAAACGTCATTCCCAATTAAGCTGTATGACATTATTTTCAAAGTTTCAATTTCAGTTTCTTGATGATAATCGTCATAGCACTATTTTCATTAAGAAGTCTATAAATTGTAACGGCATATGAGTAACAATGCAATCCTGTTGAAGTTCTTTTGGTGTTTGGGAAGACTTACAAAAGTATATTTTTAGCGTGGGACAAAGTTGCGCACGCCGATGTAACAGATAATTTATTTGAAGCAATTAATGTCTTGTATTGCTTATTTATTCAGTAAAATGATACACGACGAACCTCTTTCCTTTGGGAAGTCGGTTATAATGTTTAAATGCATAAAACCTTTTTTATTAATTACGCTAAAGATAACTGTTCTACGTGCGTAGGTACATAAGCACACACACTTTTTATCTGAATCGGTTGTGCTACAACTGTGTGTATTCGTGGCCAAGACTCAATTCGGAGGTATGTTGAGTCATTCCTGAACTGTAAAACAATGGTTAAATACGGCTTCGAACAACTTTGAGTCAAAGTTTGAGCTATCTGTAGTTCGACTGCGGCGCACCAGCAATGTGTATAGCGCTATTTTAGTTCTACAGCGGTTAGCGCTACTGTATTTTGATCGAAATGATGTACGATGGATGTATTTATTTTAGGCGTTTCAATTTAGTCCACTGCATATTTAATCACTTTATGAAGGGATTTCGATGTGTTTGGATATTTAGGTTTTGTTATAGTGTCGATTAGCTACGAATACCACGTGACGTCAGGTGGATGTTCGCTACTCATATTACAAATAAAATATCGACAAAATGCCAAGATGGGAGTTATGTAGGCACAATTATTGTGAATACTTTATTGACCGGTAATGTAAAACCTTTCGGACGGTATCCTCAAAAGCTGAAATCAGCAGAGCGCAGAGGAAATATGGGTGGCTAAAACAGTGCCCCTTCTATTTTAGCATAAACTTAAATGAAAAACATATTGTTTAACTTGATTGACGATGGTGATCAGTAGTGATTGATGACGTTGGTTGACGCCTCCACCAATGCGCAGAACCACAACTTTCCCTACAAATGTTAGGGGAAAACAAGAGATCTACGATCCCATACAATTCGCGTCCGACCACAAGGAACAAGATTTGTGGTTGCGAAATAGAAATGGTGCGGTAGCTGAGTTAAACCTTGTACTTATATAAACCGCCTCGCATTCATTAGAGTTTGGAGAATAGAACGCAAGTGGTGTAAATAATAGTTCCCCGCTTACATGTGTGTACTATGCACCGAAATATATTCAACATTTGCATTCAGGATTTGCTGTGATACGAAGCGCTTGTTGTTTATTTATTTGGGGGATTAAACATGCAGTTTCCGCGAATACGGCCTCAGTGGCTTCTACTTAAACTTTCCTAAACGGTCAGCTTCTGAAAGCCTTCTAAACTCCGAGTGCATTTTGCGCTTCGAATTTTGTGTTGAATATTAAGTTCTGTACTTTCACTGAATTCACATGCGCCATTGAGATTAACTCGGGGAACTATAATATATTTATTATTCATTGCAGTTGGCGGATATTTTCCAATTCAGTTTCCAATTTGGGTTTTTTAATAATTATAATTGATTTCCAGCTTTATTGACTCACAGTTTTCCAAGAGAGTTCTACCTTTATTCCCATCGCGTACAATTTTTCTATGCTCAACGTAGCGTACCTATATTATATAGGTAGATACTATATTTTGCGAAAGTAGTAGATAAACTAAATACTCTCTAAAGTCTTCTTTGGAAATATGTACTTCAGAGGTTTTCAAGATTACCGCATACTTATAAAAACAAAACCGTTTTATGTTCGTATTAGATGAAATTAGACATAAAATCGATTTTATTTGCTTATCGATTCAACATCTGGTAAACTGTAATCGTTTGCTACTGTTGGCCAATAAAAATATAGTTAGTGACTACTTTGATACTGTTGCATTTTACGATAGTCATAGATCATTAATACAAACAAACGTAAACGACAGCCAGATTAAAGAAATAATTTACGGCGTCAATAAAACTGCTTCGAGTGGTCATAATGTTAGATGATATGTAAAGGGCAATCTGTTGAGCGATTCTTATAGCAGTTGCTTCAATGAATAAATTATTAATTATGGTAACAAAAAAGGATGTAGCATGGCAGTAAATTAATACATTATTGTGTGCAATTATTATAGAAAGAGATGTATTTAAAATTTAAAAACCCCTACATCTACCATAAAGCTGGTAAATATGATATTTTAAAATATGATATGATAAATAGCTGAACTGATCCTATTTAGTCGTAGCCTGTAATCAAGACATCATTTAATCAAAAAAAAATAAAAAGATAAAATATTAACAAGCTATCTACAAAGTGCAACCTAACCTAACCTAACTATTACGTACAGTAAAATATGCCAATAAAAGGAGTGTTTTATTACGCTTTTTCTGAAGAATTTATCATAGCAGCTCGCAAAAATACATTACAGACACATCTTGCACGTGTGCAATAAAAACGAACATAAGTTTGCAAGATATTTTTAGACTTAATGTCCATCGACATTATAACCAATTGCAGAAATAAAGAATTCCTGTGTAGAGAGAGTGTAATTTTTTATTAAAAATACTTCTTTTACTTCATTTTGTGCGGTTGGACAAAATGATGAGAGTGAATTTTTACAACACGGACATTTAAAATCTATACTAATTATCTACATTAATTGGCTGGTAAATGTTGGAAGATTTACCGAAAACCATAACATGATATG
Source organism: Epargyreus clarus clarus (assembly GCA_014595695.2). Lineage (NCBI taxonomy): Eukaryota > Metazoa > Arthropoda > Insecta > Lepidoptera > Hesperiidae > Epargyreus > Epargyreus clarus. Next base: position 798,877 of record JACTTY020000126.1, on the reverse strand, counting down.
TACCTAATTGTCATGGTTTAACTTTCTCTACGTGTCATACGCAGACTCTTTTTTTATTAAATACACCAAAGAAGTATTACTTCTTACGCGCATACATAAATGCATACATGATTTCTACACGAAATAAAAATGGACAATTGCACTGCCAGTGCACTGCCAGTGCAATTGTATAATTCTTTGTATGACAGATTAAAAACATATATAAAGTTAAATTACAAAGTTTCCCCGATTCCCAAATGAATATAGCTGCGGGAAGCCTGATGGCAGTGACAATATATCAGGTTTCAATGAATAATTGATCGTTCCTATTTTGCCTGGAATCACAATTTTGTTAATGCACCACAAGATTATATCGCATTCTGTGTTTTTGTTAAGTGAATCAAATTTCACTGGTTTATATTTATTGTTTGCAAAAAATAAGAGCGTTGTTTTTTCTTTAAATTAATGATGCTGTTTATTCTGTTTTGCTTAAGATTGAATTAGCATTAGCATAGCATAGAATATAAGGTTCTAACTGAAGCCGATCACAGTTGCGTTGCTTCCTGAGGACTAAGATGGTCGACACATCTATAAATCAGCCAAACTCTTCCACCTTTTCTTAACCTTCTTCTTCGACTTCCTACTTTTGCTTAATGAATTATTGTTTAAAGTATCTTATGTATAAAATTCTCGTGTCACAATGTTAGCTACCGCACTCCTCCGAAATGGCTTTACCGATTTTCACCAAATTTTATATGCATATTCAGTAGGTCTGAGAATCGGCTACTATCTATTTTTCATACCCCTAAATGATAGAGGTTTTTCACCCATAACTTTTTTTTTATTTATATGGCAACACAACGTTTGCTGGGTCAGCTAGTGTCAAAATAAAAATTAACAACAATCTCGGTGGAACACACTAACTTTAGGGCTATGTAATTTGCAACTATCATCTAGCTACATCTCGCGGGAATGGGATTTTCCTAACATCGCTATTAGCATAGTCATTTCAATTAACCCTCTGTTATCAACAATGACCAGTCCATGTGACACTGCACTAAGCGATATCCTGTTCATTCTGCCTATAATGGAGATTATTTGCGTATTATAGATAAACGATAATATGGGAATAACATTTAATTAGAACGTTGAGGTGGTAATCTATAATGAACTTCATGGTAACACATTAAAGCTATTTAACAATAAAACATCAGGTACACTAGGTGGACGTTTGATACTGTCAATATATAAAAATACCTATTGATTATATAATCTATACTGCTATTATTTAAAAATATTAGGCTCCCTATAGGTATAGGTGCCTAATAATTTGTGAGTGGCCATAGAGTGGCGGTAAAAAAGGTAAAAATAAAAGGGGTTCATTTACAAGAAATCATATTTCTTGACATTTTTTTATTTTGGTGTTATTTTAGGTTCATTTATTGAACCGTAATAGACAGATATTTTTTAATTATAAATACTAAAAACGAAAAAGAAAGTTTTGGTACTACGGAACACTCCGTATGGGAGTTCTTTTTTTATAATATAGGAGTAGCAGACGAGCATGCAGTTCACCTGATGGTAAGTGGCTACTGCCGCCCATGGACATCTGTAATTAACCTTAGATAAGAATAGTGGTTGTTTACAGATGCATCTTTACTAACACTGCTGTTATTAGGTAGAAATAGGTATGGCGGTGCCGCCGGAGTCGAACCACAAAGGGTTCTACCACCTTCAAAACTCGCACAACTCGCACTTGGCAAATTATTCAAATGTACTTGTCATACTCCATTTTGAATTACAGTCTTGCTAATCTATAATTCTGAACTTACCTTTATACGTTGCATTATTTCAAACCTAGTTTGCCGCTATTAAATCAATGTTAGTTATAGAGTGCGAAGACAATGTTGGTGGACAGTTCGATACTTACGGCAATTTCTCCGCTTATCTGGTCCTCGGCTAAGCTTAGATATTCGTTATTGGGTCATAATTTCAAATTCCCCAGTACACATAAACTTTATGGGTATTAAAGCTATTTGCGATACGACATTGGCTAAATTTTGCATTAAAAGCCCTGATGTCTCTTTATAGAAATTTATTGTGTCTAGTCAAACTATGTTTTATAATTAAAAGTACAGAAGAAAACGAGGATGCAGTCCGTCAAATGGTAATTAAGCACTGCCGCTCATGAACTGTAATCAACTTTAGATAAGAATAGTGGTTGTTAAAGATGCGCCTTTACTAAGTTGCAACCATAGACTTAGAATTTTTTCCCTTGACATCCTATATCTATGGTTACAACACATGTTTTAAGACAGAAACAAAGTCTGATGGTGATACCCGAACCAAATCGTTTGTAATTACTACAACTTTCCAAACTAGCATAATATTTTATTTAATGTAGAAATTGATTACTAAAAAAATATAACCAATATTGCTACGATTTATTACATTAGCTACATTAGGTATGTTTTTTTTTGCGTCATATAGGAATAAGCTTTTTAGTTTAAGCTAATGCCGTTGTAGAGAATAATCGGATCTATTTGCCGGGGGTACGACAGGTTGACCCCAGACAGTGTCCGCCGCTTCCTTTTCGCTTTCATTAACGACAGGCTACTCGTTTTATTCTTGTTTAGGTTGCAAATTCTCTCACAGTTCTTTGTCTCATTTAGCATTTATTTACGGCGTATTCAATTTAAATATCTCCCCTTGCCCGTTTTATCGCCGTGGAAATTGCTTGACTTGCTCCACTCTGTTTTATTTAAATTTGTCAGTATTAGTCTTATTGTTCTTGCCACGATTTTGTTTCATTTAGAACATTGAAACGACAACCAAATTTATTCAAGCACTACTTTCCTTGTTAAGTATGAGATGTTCTTTATAGTTGATATTGAAGATCACAGCTGAAACATTACTTAGCTTATAAAAGCTTCTTTTTGACATCAAACAAGAACATACTGAAACAAATTTGCTTCGCTTTTGTCTTCTAAGTTTTATGTTAATAGAAAAATATTTTTACGTAAATCAGTATTATCTTTTACATGGGAATTATAAAGGTTAGGTTTAAAAAGTAGCGTAATTAAAACTTAAAACTAGCAGAAAGCGGCGTGCGGGATGTGAACTGTGCCAAGTGTCGGGTTTCGGACGTGTCTAGCATCCGCGATGCTCTTCTTGTTCCTACCGCAACATGTACATTACCAGACTTTTTGTCTAAGAGCTACACTTTTCTTACTTTTGCACGTGTCTTTTATTTGTACACAGAAAATCTTGGTTAAAGCGTGGGACTTTGTGGTTCAAGTGTTGCTATTACGACACCTATTTCGCTTTCTAAACGCAGTGCAGCGCTTTTGTTTTCTGATTACAATTATAGTAAGGCATGTATTTGTGTTCAATGGTGTGTCCGTCTTGTCGTAGTAATAAATTGTTTTTGTAGTAAAACCAAGTGAAAGGGCAGACGGACCATCTATAAAAATGACAGTCATCACTGGACACTGTATTATCAGCAGAATAGCCAATGCTCCATCGGCTTCAAATAATTTATTTTTTCACCATTTAAGTATTTGGATTTTATAACAAAAGTTTACGAACTGCAGTGGCCACTTAACATCAAGTGGACTATGTAACTATTTATTTCGCTTATCATGTAAAAGGGACAAGCTAAAGGCAAACAACCTACTCGTACATGTAACATGATCTACCTACTCTATTTTTTACATAATTTTACATTTTCTACATTGCGCGGTGATACGTGCGTACCTTGTATCGAATTTCCGACGTGTTTTGTGTTCGTAGTAGCACACAAGAGCATTGTGTATTTTTCACTTCGCAACTAAATTTCTTCTTTTTCTTTTAAAAGCTCCAAGTCGGATACCTCCAAATCTTTTATTTATAAACAGAAATCAAGTTGTATTGAAGAACTTTAACAGACCAGCTAGTCTACTACTTTCGAAAGTATCTGTGTAAACTCATTCGTCAGTTAGTGTTTCTGAGAGAACAAACTTGTGTTTGCTTAACCAGAAGAATGATTCACTGTCGTATTGACCTGTGTTGCAATAATGCTGCGTCTAATTTAAAATGTGTTTTGAGAACGCTTTGTTTCTTTGTTTCGTATCTTGTTTCATAACATTGTTTTACTGATGAGCTATTGAATATAAAGGTCATAATTAAAATTTGATATTAGTCAATAATTTTCGACGATGGCTTAGAATTTAGTTAGTAAGGATTCAGTTTGAAAGGTGGTAAAACCAGTACGGCTCTATTAAGACAGTACTAATTTCAAGCATACTTATTACTAGAATAAGCATATATTATTAACTAATTTCTAGCATAAAGCCGTTCTGTGGTTTGGTGGAAAGAGTGAGGATGTCGACTGGCTTACATATGGGACAAATAACTTAGTCCTCAGGAGAAGGAAGCATACGTGATTGGCTTTAGGTAGAACCTGTTATAAATAGAAGAAGGTATTTATTGAATTACAGATGTCAATAAATAGCAGTGACCATCACGTAACATCACGTAACAGGCCATGATGGTAACATCAGGTGGACTACAAGCTCGTTTCCTGATCGACTCAGAAGTAAATAAACAATGTTATTCACAATTACATAGATAAACTGAGTCTTGATAAAATCTTAAACAATCGTGCCTTCTTATTAATGTTGTGTGTAAATATCTTGTAAGGAAGTTTTATATTGCTTTTTGTGCGATTAAAAACGAGTTTAATGAGAAGTTAATTACGAGACAAGCATGGCGGGTGTTCCGACGGTTGCTACCTGAACGAAGATGTACATTTTATATTTATTTTCTCCTAAGTAGTTTCAATTTAATCTTTTGTTTTATAACACTGAAGTAGCAAACGAGGATGCATGCGACTTGATGGTAAGTGGCCACTAAAGGACATCTGTAATTCGGTATAGAACAGGGGTTCTGCCTGAAGTCGATCAGATGCTTTACCACTCTTTTTTTTAACGAGGGGGGAAACCTTCAAAAGGTACCCGACGACGTGGGAACGACGTCGAGTTATGTGGGATTTTTACCGCACTAAAACACCCCCCCGGTGGCCGTCCTCATCGCTTGTTGGAGAACTCCGGGATCAAAGCTTTACCACTCCTGAGGAATAATAATCGCCACATACCTATGTTAGTCAGTCTGCATTCAGACTCTTATCAAAACGCAAGAGTTGCTTCATGTGGGGTAACTGGTTGATTTCTACCTTTCAATCTCTAAGTTTAGGGTATTTTCATGACCGGAATTTATTTAAAAGTTTGTTTGAATTAACATAAACGTTAAATAGATTCTCCAGTCTCGTATGTAAACGCTAAATAAATTACGGTATTTTAATTAAAATTACGACCCATTTTTGGGCGAAAGAGCAGGCGCTCTTGCGTGTATCGTGCACGTGACAACCATTGTAACAAACTTTGTAATATCGTTTAGTACACGAGGGCTGTCGGATTCATCACTTTCCTAACTTTAGTATTACAGCTTTGTTTTAGTTTTGTTTTCTAATGTTAAGCCGTTTAATTGTATGTTACATGAGCTAGAATGTACTGGTAAGTAACACTAGTAGATATTGTAATTAATTAAAAGTGCACTTTTAATTTTTAGCGTATCTTAATTGGACGAAAAAGGTACTTTAAGTAACATTTTTATACAAATATTCGCTTTTGTATCGATATAATTGACGTTTTCCCCTGCTTTAGACAAATAAAATAACTAAGGGTAGTTGTTTATTTAGTAGCGGTATTAATTTAATAAAAGTTATCAATTATTATCATCCTGTCATTGATAATGTGTTTGGTACATTAAACACCGGTAGTTCTTAAGTTTTCAGTTCGGATTCAGTTTAGAAACTTCAATAAGAAGCCATAGAGGTACTTGGAATTCACTCTGTATGTCAAAATAACTATAGATATATAAATATGTACGTAACGTTTGTTAATAATATAGACTTGAAAGAGTACGGGTAGCCATTGTTTTAAAGGCGACCATTCCCCAGAGAACAGTTAGACTATAGGCTCTGTTAAAGGAAAGTCAGGGCCGCATTTCGGGACCTTCCTCAACTCTAACAAAATAAATATATTTTGCTGATTCGAGGCAAATTTGCAAGTCTGCCAAGAATATTCGTAGCAAATCGTTTTCCTATAATTGGAGTACATGTGAATTTTGTATTCAGTAGCGCATCCACCGCGGATGGAATTTCGCCATTTCGCGGGAACCCGTCTTCCATCATGCGTGCTTATTGAAGTAATTTGTGTTACCCCATATACCGGGGATGTTCTTGTACATATCTACGCCATATCTATTGTGATATCCTTCTTTGGGAGAACAAGTAACTAAAGCTCAACTAGTTTCCTTTATCAAATATCGAAATATACCTGTTTTATAAGGAACATAAATATAAAAATGCAACGAGTGATTTATTAAATAAAATACTTTCCTCGGTATTCTACCAAATATGGATGCTATATTCCTTTTTTAAAATACGGATTTTTGTTTCCGAATAGTGGTAAAATCTTTTATATCGATAAAACTTTTGTAAATATCAAGCCGTAGGCCAGACACGTAGGCAAGTGCGAATTAGAAGACAAATTTGTGAGATTTTTTTCTTATATAAAACTCTTAGGCGTGTTCATTTCGTTGCGACATTTTCCTTTGCCCTTTAAACTTGTAAGAATCTCCAATACGCAAACATTTCGAAAAATCCAAGGTGCCTAAGATTCGAATATCAATCCCTCAGATGAACAAGCCGGATTCAACTTAGGTTATCACTGTTTCTTACATCAAACAAGTTAATTTTGGTATTGATTTCATTAGCTTTTATCTAGCGTACATAGTTTGTAGGGTGCTATAGTCAGGGTATCGGCGTCACGGTTGACTGCCCTTGCTCTCACGTCTAGCCTGCGCCACAACTTTTTCCCATGTGTACTTTGAACAGCAACAACTAGAGTCGAGAGAAAATTAATTATGGTAGAGCATTCGTGGTTTGAACTGACTAGACATATTGTTTGTGGTACCGACTTATGTATGTACTACATATAGGTACATAATTATCTTATACATAAAATTCTCGTGTCACAATGTTAGTTACCGTACTCCTCCGAAACGGCTTTACCGATTCTCACCAAATTTTATATGCATATTCAGTAGATCTGGGAATCAGCAACTATCTATTTTTCATACCCCTAACTAGTTTTCATATGGCAGAACGTTTGCCGGGTCAGCTAGTAGTAGATATAATTTAGAAGAAACTAGTTCTCGTACACCATGTCTCACACACATATCTCTTTGCTTTTTTAATGTTCATGATAATCGTAATTACAGGCTCGGTTATTGCATTTTCCCGGGTGTAGATATTGTAAGGTGATAGAAGATACTATAAACAGGAAAATACAGCTTTTAATGTACTTGTTGCATATTTGAATATAGAAAATTCATAACATAATTTGGGGAGTGATATTACGATATCATACCTACATAATTAATTTATTTTTACAGTGTACCGAGCATTACTTTTTATTTTTAATTTAATTTAAATTCAAATTAATTAAAATAAAATTACATGTTTTTATACTTACCAAGGACTTTGGTTTCCGGGTTTTTACCAATCGTTAATGAAAATTTTACTCGGTAATTATTTTATGTTCTATTTTAATTCTTACAGAATTATCTGTAACGTTTATTTTCACAAATTACATCCTTGTGAAAGTAAAAAAGTAAGTATAACACTTATTCATTTTAAAATTAACCAACAATTTTTACAAGTTTTTGTTAAATAATACGTCCTCGTTTTTATATTTATTTTGGTAGTCAGGTAGGGTGTAGTGATTTGTAGAGTAGTAATAACCGGGTATCACGATCACGGTTGACTGCGTTTGTGCCCACGTCGACGTCTCGCCACCCGCATGTACCGCATGTACTGCACTTTTCCATACTCACTTTGAACATACAACAATAATTACTTACGTTGGTAGTTACTTACATGCTTTTTTACATTTGGTAGAAAAATCTTCACAATATTTGTTTTAAAATAATTTATTACTTTGAAATTTTAACAGAGTTAGAATGAACGTTTTATGTACCGTAGTACAATCCTTGTGAAGGTGTTTATTAATTATAATTAGTAACTCATATTCATTTTCAAAATTTACTATTTTCAATTTTATTTCAAACATTTATTTTGGTAGTCAGGTAGGGTGTAGTGATTTGTAGAGTTGTCCTAGCGGGGTATCACGATCACGGTTGACTGCGTTTGTGCCCACGTCGACGTCTCGCCGCCCGCGTGTACCGCATGTACTGCACTTTTCATGTGTTCATTTTGAACATACAAAATTAATTACTTACATTTGTAGTTACATGTATTTTTACATCGGTTTTATTAGAGTACAGAATTATTAAAAGCAAGTCTGATACTCCTGGTTGATTGGTAGACTTCACGTACCTTTCAGGTTTGTTTTTTTATAAATCTCTCAGCTATGCAGGTTTCCTCACGATGTTTTCCTTCGCCGTTTAGCAAGTGATAATTAATTTCTAATACGCACATAACTTTGAAAAATCAGAGGTGCTTACCTGGGATTTGACCCTCGGACCCCTCGAATGAGAGGCCGAGTTCCTTAACCACTAGGCTATCACCGTTCTTATATTATAAATTATAACGTCTAAAAAGTAAAATGTCAGATTCATTTCGTACGTGCGTTTCGCTTGAATACGTATTGTTTTAAACGGCGTATTAATTTGAACCGGTCGTTTAAGAACCTGTTTATTTATCCGCAGCCACATTGTTTATACAACGTTTTAGTAGTTAACACACAACTTGTATTATTTGTTTTGTTACGTAAATTCTCACGAGTCTAACGAGCTTTCTTAACGAAACGGCCTAAGGGTCTATTCAAACGTACTACAACTACACAAGAATAACTGCGTGAACGTTTGCAAGTATGAAAATACTTAGAATTATTGGCAAGGATCTAAAAGTCTGTAACATTTTCACGACCAAGTAAAAGTTTGGACAATACTGATCACGATGCAACTACAAGCGACACCATGCATAAGAGGTCGGCTACTCTATTGCACTCTAATGCAACTCTATTGCAGACACTTTTGTAGTTCCAAGACACTGCAGCGATCCTATACACGTAGCTTGGGGACATTATATTGCTGCTGAATGCTGTGATTGTGGTACGTGTGAAGAGACACTAAAGGTAACTAACCGATGTTTATTCATAGACCTCCTCAACATCACATGAAGTGTAGAGCGTAAACGGTAACTTAAGCTTTTGTGATGCGTATGGGACCTCACATGTCGTGCTGCGTTCTTTGCTTTTTTATGCTATAGGAGTAGCAGACGAGCATGCAATCCACCTGATGGTAAGGGGCTACTCCGTCCATAGACATCTGTAATTAACTGCAGATAGGTTAAGATATTTTTACCTGAGGTCGGCCACAGATGTGCCACTACCCTTGTGGACTAAGCTGGAACTCGGAAAAGTATGTCTTCCTAACCACACCCTTCAAACCAGAACATACCAGCGCTTAATACTGCTGTGCTCTACTGCTACTGCTGTGCTGCTTACGTCTTTATGCGCGATATTCATATATATTAAAGGTTTCGATATATATATTACAAATTGTGGTAATTCAATATTTCCATTAGATATTATTTGAGCATCCGTAGCGTGGATGGGAAGGCAATAAGTGAGACATATCATTTTGCATTATATTTTTATGTGTCATAAAATGTACTTCAATAAACATCCTTAAATGCTGTCTAACACGCAGTGGGTTCGGGATTCGATGCCCGGACAAACAGATATCTAAATAATTTTATTAAAATAAATACTTTTCTGGGTCTGGGTGTTTGTGTATTCGTCGTTGTATGTGTCCATGGCACCTACGATGTAGGAATAAAATAATGTGAGTATGGAAAGCGTCCTATATAAATGAAGACAATAGATATAGTTCTTTTATGTTTTAGTATAACTGTTATGAAAGGATGGATCGACCCTAAGGACTTTATATATGGCATATTAATGTAATTACCTTAAACTAATTAGATAATTACCTACTTGAGCGACTTCATTCGGTTGATTGCCACTTCAGGGGAACTAGCTACTAGTAACGTAAAAATGCATCGCCGCGTATGACAGAGTCAAAAGCTTATTTCACGCCGACCGCACTCACATATTACATACACTTTCCGAAATATTGTCGTTACGCTACCTGGGTGGAGCGTAAACTGTAGCCTGTTCACGGATCCCCCCTATATTCAAGCGTGAAAATTAATTAATAAGGCTATTTTTAAGCGGCTTTTATTTTTGAAGATTTTGATGGAACATTTATTTCATGTACTTTTATTGAAACTTTTATTAAAAATACTATGAGTGATTGCATTTTGTTTGGCACTAAGAATCATAATCATGGGTGGGTATAACGTGTGAAAATATTTTTTTAAGGGAAAACACTTGATAAAGTTGGCAACGCTAAATGTAAACATTCCTTATTCTCAAGTACATACATGTAGTTTACTTAAGTAATATGGTCATGGACATCTGTGACCAACTCTACATTGAACAGGTACTTGAAACATTCGGCTTGTTATAAATCTGTCGCCACTTCCGAGGACTGTGTAAGTCTGTCAGCAATGTCAGCATCCACACACGCTTTGTGGCGCTGGTACCTTCCCTCTAGCTTTAAATGTCTATGAGCTCCTACTTCAATAAAACATATGTGATATGTGCGTTCGTTTATTTCGTTTCGATTAATGTTTTTTTTTATAATATAGGAGTAGCAGATGAGCATGCACTCCATCTGATGTTAAGTGGCTACTGCCTCCCATGGACATCTGTAATCAACCCCAGTTAGGATTAGATAGCCTACCTGAGGTCGGCCACAGATGCGCCGCTACCCCTGAGGACTAAGCTGGAACGCCTCGGTAAAGTCTGTCTCCCTTAACACACCCATCAAAACGGAACACAGTAACGCCTAACACTGCTGTTATTAGGTAGAAATAGGTGTGGCGGTGGTTTCGCTGGAGTCGAACCACAAAGGGTTCTACCACCATCAAAACGTTTACTTACAATAAGCCAAAAAATCTCAACAATAGCGTTCTGATTAACCTAGTGTAAAACTCGTATTTGGAGGTATCATTTTAATAGGGGACAACATTGGCTGTGGACCGTGCGAGTGTGTTGCCAAGTCAGTAGGGCGGAGGTCGACAGGACGATTTCCGAAACTGTCGACACCTCGGCGATGCAGGTCCACTTTGCGCTTACTGACCTACATCCGCTTGGCACCGCTTACAATCGCCGCTTCAACTTAATTGTCCCGACACTTGGAGCTCTCCTAACGACTGTGCCGCAATCGGCCGATTTAAGGGGGAGCTCTGCGCTGTGACAGCGACCGCTTTCAAGTGCCTTTTGGGCAGATATCCACTTCGAATAGTCAATCCTCGCCACAATAAGTAATCGTATTCCAAAAGCGAATTATTCAGCGTTTGTTAGTGAAATGGTTTTACGAAAATAAAAATACGACGCATTGTCTGGGTGCCGCGTTAGAGACATATATGTATAATGAAAGAGGGGGATTACAATTTGCCTTTGTGACGGCGTCCAATTACATTAATCTGGCGTACTCGTGCCGTGGTGGCGCCGTGGCAAGCAACTTGATTAAAAATTCTATTAGTTGAAAGGCTCAGACGTCTTCTTAATAGATAAAGTGCACGTCGTGTTTATGAGACGTATATGACAACTAAACGCAAACGCTATATCGTTATTAGCAAGTCATTAATATAGATTATAACCGACCTTATATCAACTAAAGTGTGCCAGTGAGCCTAATTGATGTTGACTGTAGTTAGTTTATGTAAACACCGTATTCATGATATAGGCCTTGTTTATATCTACAGACATTGAACGTATCAGACACGGACCGTGGCGTACAGTAACCTAATTTTGTACAATATTTTCATAGGTACGTATATAAATATTTTAATACACATTGTATAAGAGAATACTATTTTGCCTGACACGGCACGTGTCTGACACGCCTTTATATGTAAACAGTCTTTAGATATAAATGAACCTATACAATGGAAAAGTTTCCTTTGTTATTCGAAAAATACTATCTTGAGATAGAGCATCGAATTGTATATTTAAGCCTTCCGCACTAACGGCGCAGGCGAACGCAAAGTGCACAGTGAACACCCATAAATCCGCAGCGAAACATTCAATAAGAGATTCGAATAACACTCGAAATAAAATAAAAAGAGAAATGTTAAAAAGGCGCACAAACACTGTGGTTACAATAAATCAGCGGGAGCTAGAGTGTGCAAAAAGAAAGGTAGTGAATTCACAAAAGTGGCTCTATGCAACGAATCTATGGGCGAATTCTTACTTTGCGCATTTGGTGTAAAAGGAAAATTCGTTTTTTTAACATGCACTTAACTTCGTTATTTCATTAGACACCTTGCAATCGTGTTACTTAGCTATCCAGAGGACAAATACATTAATTACCGATAAAAGTTGTTTTTAGTTTTTAGAAATAAAGAAACTTACTACTTAAAAAAAATATATATATATCTACGAGTATTTGATGTATTTTTTCGTTTATTTATATGAAAGTGATGAAACACTTCTTTCCCGTGTTACCACGATTATCAATATTGATAATTATCTCATTTTTGGGTGTTTTACCTAACTGCAGAGGGTAATGTTTTTTAAGCGTATTAAAGTATGTAAGTGGTGAGTATTTCCTTTACGTTTGGAAGCTAAAGGGTTTGTAGGGCTTTAACATCTATAGTATAACAGCACTGTTAAACGCTGTTATGAGGCAGAAGAGGCGCGAGCCAACAAAAGTGCTCTACTACCTATTCTATACACGTTCGCTATTTTTTATCAAACTGTTCTTAAAAAAAGTAAACCATATACATATCTGCGCGATAGTGTGCAAAAAGCGAAACGAATTCGTAGAGTGGTTCCATTGCCCGGTATCTATGCAGGCGGACATTCAGGCAGATTTACTGGCAGTATCTTTGCATCTCAAATTGTGCACGGTCCAGTGTAAAGGTAATTATAAATCTAAAAGATTTTTCACACTTAAATTTTAAAGGAGAAATAACATTCTTCCAGCATTATGTAACAAATTTTAAAAAACCTTAAGTTATCTTCAAAAATACCCAAATAATATTAATTTGTACACTCTGATATCATGTAAACGTGTTTTCTTTATTAAATGTAAAGTTAGAAATTACAACAATAAAAGGATCTTGCATGTCGAGAAAAAACAAACCTTCAATATTGAAAATCTGCTGAAAAGCGCCGTTAATAAAATATTGAATTTAATTTTACTTTTTTTTTCGAAGGAAACTATTTTAATACGCTTTTATTAGCTTCAGACGTATGTATGTTAGTATGTAACGGAATCTTTGAACATGTTTTTAACCCCCTTCAAAACGTCGGATTAACTTGAAATTTGGCATACTTATTAAGGACCGATGACAATTCAATATTTTAAACATTCTGACCCGTTATCCTTACTAGGATAATCAGGATCAGCGATTTTTGTTTTCCTGAGACCTGAGACGCTTTTTTACAATAAAAATATTTTTATCTTATTTACACTATTCTTAATTCAAATTTTAAAAACATTATTTTCTATTTTTTAGTTGGTTTTTCTATAAAAAGTGTATTTTTTTAGTTTTTTTAAACTATTATTTATTTTTCATTTTTTGGTCGATTTTTTTATAAAAGCGTATTTTTTAGTTTTTTTTAACTATTATTTATTTATCTTCTCTGTTCTCTTCAGTAAGTCCGTATTTAAAATAGTATATTTGTCAAAGAACCACGTGTTAAAATGTTAATTTTATATTGGGGTATTTCTTCATAGAGTTGTAACGCGATAATAGGGCATCAATGCCTCATTAAATTAAATTGAATAATAATACATTATATGTTAATCAGTTTTCTTATTATATTATATTTTTAAAGAATTGGCTTATTACGAAACCTTTTTACTCAGTGGATGAATTTTTAGGAAAATAGGTTTATGTAGACTAAGGTAAATTGACATTATGATTAGGACATATGATATGATTGCTGTAATAAAATGTAATTTGTAAATTGACATTCATGATTGTAATAATTTGTATATTTTGTATAATTGATTAAAAATTAGCGACTATAAAATTGTAATTTTGCATGCCTTTAAGGTTAAATAAGTGGAAGTCATATTATTTATTACACCTAATTTACTGTACCTTATTTAAGCAAATAAAGATTTATTATTATTATTATTATTATTATTATTAATCTATGGCTGTAAGTTTCAGTATTTTGGGTGCTCCTATCTTAAAAAAGTATAATAAAAAGTGTGGTTTTCTAGTGGTACTTACCTACGTGATACGGAGGCGGTGCTCGGACAGGTTTACGTGGCCACGAGCTATCTTCACCGTCTTATGGACGAAAAAAATAAGCCAAGTAAATGCTTGTGAGCTAACAAACTACATTTTTGAACGTGAGCACGAATAAATATTTCAAAGAATATATTTTCATAAAATAAGAGTACCTAATAATTGTAGTATACAATATTGTATTGTCTATATATAGATATGAAGTTATAAAATAATAATATAAGGTAAGGTGGTAGAACTCTTTCTTGTTCGTCTTCCAGGCACCATCGCTTCATCTACGAGTATGTGTCTTGTAACGGTAGTATTAAACGCTGCTGCATTCTGTTTTGAAGTAAAGGAGAGAGACTCCAAGCTGTATCCTAGCTGGTTAAGAATACGCTTGCACAAGCGTACTTTAAAATGAAACAGATATATTTGTAGGCGTGGTTTTAAATAAGATCAATTTGCCAGATGTAATGCCCGGAAGGATATTTGGTTGTAATAAATTACTTGCTTAAATTATATTTGCACCAGACGTACCTACATCAACAATGTTGTGTAAGAAGCATGTTTCACACTGATTGATTTCCCGGTAATGTGGAAACACAGCTCAATACATTCACCGGATAAATTACAACGGATGTTATTTACTGAATCTCAATCTGAACCGGTTTACTAATTTATAAACGTTGCTTGAACTGGCAAATTGTTTCGTTAAATTTTAATTTTTACTGCAATGGTTGATGTAATGACATATTGCTCCCTACCTACGCATAATTACTCTTGTTCCGGATGTATAATGAATTGCATGAGCAGTTTATGTGCATGATGTAATGGATGTGAATCTTTTAAAAGCACGTCCCCCACATCCCTTTAATCTCGAACACAGTAGCGCTTAACACTGTTGTTATGAGACTGAAATATAAGTGACGGTGGTACACGGAAAGTGGAACCACTATGGACTCTGCCACCTCTAATGATAACATATCCTAAAAGACCCTGATTTTCACTTTTTTTGCGTGTATTATAAATTAATGTTCATTTTATTAAGAATATTAACAAATGATGCTAGGTACTTTGTTTTTAAAATATTGTATCTATCGTATAACACTACTAAGTGTGAATATTGTTGAAGTCTATTGGAGATATTGGTAGATATTGGAATGCTTAGCGCAAATACTGATATTGGCCGTAAAAATCCTTGTATTTGTAGAACATGGCATTGTATTGTAATAATGAACAGGGAATTACATGAACATGTTATAGATGCAGGAACACGTCGCCCGTCCTCTTCGACAGTAAATCACAGCGCCAGCCTTGTGTACCGTCCGTGGCCGTGTATATGCATCTATTTAAATGTTACGTTGTACATCACCGATTAAGTTCAATTACTCAATTACATGAACATGAAGATGGGTACTTCACTTCACTATTCAGATTAGGTTTCGGAAGTTTCACTTCTGCCGGCACTCCTGGAGTTCAACCCGTTGATTTTTTAATCATAGAACTAAATGTTTTCAATGCCTAACTTTTTAAGGTTTTTAACGATACCAAAGTATTCTTGTCTGCCTGTATATATTTTTGGTAAACATTATCTAACTAATAAGAACTGATTAAATTACAATAAACTTATTATTTATTGGTCTGAAAATAGTTATTTAGATTTTTTATTATAGAACATTATATTACAGAAAAAATAGCACTGTTCGCGATAAAACGTGGTTAAAGTAGCTAGATTATAATAGAGACATTTAAATAAATATATCTTAACGAAAATATACTTCGACTTTTCAACAAATGTTTAGTAGTTACACCGAAAGCCTCTATATTAAAAAGTGCGATACATAACGATTTATTTAATGGAATATCTTTTAAAATAAAAACGTTTCAGTGCTACTAAAGAAATTTCACGCTCTCAAATAAATTGCCCTATAATATTTAAGAGTTATTTAAGTCAGTTAGAAGCGTCGTAGAGCCGCCTAGCTCTTTTTGTTTTATCAATTACGTAAATGGTTACAGCTGGCATCGTGCTCAAGTATCATCGTCATCCGACGTCTTTTCTTTATAACGTCTTAAATACGGATTCTGAAACCTATTCATATTTTGTCCGGTTCGTTACCCACCCATTTATTACTGTCCCACTGCTGAGCACAGGTCTCCTCTCAGAATGAGAAGGATTAGGCCATAGTCCACTGCGCTGGCCAAGTGCGTATTGGTAGACTTCTCATACCTTCAAAAACTTTTTAAGATTTCTCAGGTACCTATGCATGTTTCCTAACGATGTTTTCCTTCACCGTTTAAGCGACTGATAATTAATTTCTAATACTTCTAATTTGAAAAATCAGAGGTGGCCTGGGATTTGAACCTCTGATCCCCCGATCAAGAGGCCGAGTTTCTTAACCATTAGGCTATCACTGTTATAATAATTTTCGAATTTCTGCTTAATATTATTACCGAAATAGTGTTAAATTTGATAAATCATTAACACTAGCTAACTAATAAGCTAATTTCAACGCTGGCCATTTTGACATGTTTGTTCTACTGATACTAATTGTATTTAATTAATATGCAGCATTTAGCTAATGACACAGCCATATTTTGATTTAACAAATAGTTTTCGATAAATATTAACGAGATTAATATGGGCTATATTTATCTAAAGGTAAATAAATAAAGGTGGTAAAACCCTTTGTGTTTCGATTTCACCGGCACCACCGCCACACCTGTTTCTATCCAATAACAGCAGTGTTAAGTGCTACTGTGTTATGATTTAAAGGGTGTGTGTGGTATACTTTGTATTGATTTAAATTGAATTGCATTGAATTCAATTTAATTCAATTTAATGTTCTATATTACAATAGCTTTACAATACAAAATACAATACTGTATGTATCATATGAAAACTACCTGTTCAATTCTATACATTATATTATTAATATCATTACATTACTTATTCTATCAAACAATACATTAATAAGAGGGAATACAAATTATTTTCTATATTTGTAGCATAAATTCTGTGCGAATTTCGCATTATATTTGGCATGACTAGTTTTCCGTTGAATAGGCAAGCTCTCCGATGCGCCCGTTCGGTCTATATTCAAAAGAATTTCAAACACGAAACCACAAAAATGCTTTATCTTAAAATAGCTTGTCGTTTATTATAACATTTTTTAAAATGAAATGGTACTCATAAATTTCTTTTTTGTGTATTAAATAATACTTACCTACACCGGTTTGTTTCAGAATTTAATAATATTTAGTTGTATTGGAAATGTATTTTAAAATAAAGTTTAATGTAGTACCTGTATTAATTTAAGAAAACATGTTTCATGTTCAATTTAATTTTCTACATTGCCTATCAACTGCAACAGCTTTACAATACGAAATAAAATACTGTATGTAATCATATCAAAACTACCTGTTTAATTCTTTAAATTATTATTAATGATATCATTAAATTACTTATTCTATCAAAGAATATATTAATAAGAGGGAATACAAATCATTTTCTATATTTGTAGCATTAATTCTGTGCGAATTTCGCATTATATTTGGCATGACTAGTTTTCCGTTGAATAGGCAACCTCTCCGATGCGCCCGTTCGGTCTACATTCAAAAGAATTTCAAACACGAAACCACAAAAATGCTTTATCTTAAAATAGCTTGTCGTTTGTTATAACATTTTTTAAATAAAATGGGTACTCATAAATTTCATTTTTATGTATAAAATAATACTACTTACCTACATCGGTTTGTGACACACTATTTTTAAACAATTGGCCAAGGGCGAGTTAAACTCGCACATGGAGGGTTCCGTACAACCAAATTTCATTTTTTTGTATTTAGTATTTCTTATCAAAGCAGACATAGCAGTAAACGCATCGTAAATAAGTAAACTGTTTTACTTATCACAGTTCAATAGATAAAGCGAGAAACAGAAAAATAGCGGTATTTTAAGACCATCCTCTATTTTCAAGATTTTTACCTTCTTATTATTTGTTGTTATGGCGGCCATACTTATGTCAACAATATGAACAGTGTCTGTTTGTTACGGTTTAAGATATAGAGCCCTTTGACAGATGACCAAACGAACGGACGGACAGACGGCGGAGATTCAGTAAAAAATTTTAAAACGGAGACACTTGCGTTCAGTAAAAAGCTGTTATTATATTATTACAACCATTTCAATTCATAAAACTAAAATCATATTACCTATTTATATTGACAAATATCTTAATTGAAGTATAGAAATATGTCGACCCATATCTGAACGCGATCGTTCTGATATGTAAAGAATTCTAGATTATATACGTCTCCAGACAGGCATTTAAATTAAACATTTATTATAATGTAGGTCTGGATGCTTGTATACTCGTGACGTAGGTAATTTGCGTTTTCTAGTATATCTTTTCAGTTTTAGAGTTCCGTACTCAAAGGGTAAAAACGGAACCCTATTCCTAAGACTTAGCTGCCTGTCAGTCTGTTTGTCTGTCACGGGGCTCCATCTCCTGAACCGAACACAATAGACACTTGATTTTTTTACAGAGTATGTAGGACGGTGGCAATTACACGAAAATACTGTTGTATGATGACTATGTTTAGTTACCATTGTATGAGTACGCCAAATGATCTTTACACAGACCTTTAGACACAGGTCTCTGTAGTTGGTTTATGTTTCTGTTCTAAATTATACTTTGTTTAATTACGAATTTTCATTTCTAAAAGTAAGCAAACTTGTAAATATATTATCAAATGGAGCTAGATGTTTATCAAGTGCGTTCAAAGCCAGCGATGGAGTATCGGATCATGCTGCTAGTGTACAGCTCGTTATAACGTAACAAGCTGCTGTGGTGCCCACTTCCGTTTACAATAATTTCACGAATGGAACTAGTTTTTGCTATTTCGGAATGTAATGTTAACGAACTAGAATGTTGCGGATAAAATATTTTTGTAGATTTTTTTATATTCTCGTTTAAAAAGGAATTCTTATTTTTTCCGACTTAGGCCACAGATGTCTTGCGAATATTTGATAAACATACACGTTGTTGGAAATAGCCAAAATTGGTAATCTACAACCAGTAGATATCTGTCTAATCGAGAATGGAATCACCTACTGCGATGGAGACAACGAGGAAACTATTGTCAAAACTGGTAATAAACATCTATAAAACCCCGCGGCTAGCTAATCTTCATTAAACTATAAATTTCATTAAACAATTTACAGTAAACGAGGATTAAAAAATTGGCAAGGTTGCCAGTCCCGTTCATGCCATGTTTGGAGGCAAACAGTCAGTTTTGGCTATTTACTTGTTGCGGTATTTACCGGCGATGTTATCTGCATAATGCGGTCGACAGTGTAGCGCCGGCTATACTTCACCTCGTTAATGTGGATTTGCATTTAACCATGGTCCAAAACTCCGCCTGATTACTGAAAATTAATAAACCACGTATAGTCCACGTAAAACTGCAAGTCCGCTCTGAATATAGACATGAATCGCGCCGATCAAATTGTATGACTACACCTGCTCGCAACAACTTCAGAGCGGACTAGCAGTTTGGCGCGGACTATACTATGAAACTTACGTATTGCTCGACGTCACTTACTAATCAATTTGCCACTACCTGTATTCCTGTGAGCAGTGATAGACTAGTGGTCTAAACTCGCCCTCTAGATGTATTCCGAGGGTCTGAGATTTACATCCCAGGCACGCACGTCTGATTTGACAAAGTTATGTCCGTATTACAAATTATTTATCACTTGTTTTAACGTCGGAAAAACCTATAAGCCTCGTAATCAGAGTTCCAAAAAGACCTCAATCTTCTGTGAAGTCTACGGACTAAATGTCTCTCACTCTGAGAGCTGCCAAGCAGGACATTGGGTTGATGACGTGCCATTTCAAATACGTAATTCATTTCACTATGACAGAGTAACTAACTGAAGTCAAGTAATACTGATTAGTTTATGAAATTCAAATGAGAAAGTAATTATAACTTTGGCAGTTGGTAAATAGTACCAAGTCATATTAAGATGTTTGTTATGGAGTTCCTGTCTCCCTTCTTGTTTATAACGAAACACCTTGCGAGGCAGTTATTCATGTTTAAAAAGAGTTCTGTGAAAAATTTTACTACGTATAATGTTTAATTTTACTTTACACAAGTCGAGTAACCCCCATTATTAATTTTAATTCGACAAGACGCGTGACGAAATTATCAAATGTCAGTCAGTGGTAGGCAAAAAAAAACATCTATCCCTGTAGTTCCGGGACAAGAATAGGGCTACGGTATCCCCTGCCTGTCGTAAGAGGCGACTAAAAGGGGGCTTCTGGGGTCGTGGGTGGCAAGAGTGGGAGCTCGAACCACCCAGCAAACGGCCCCGGGAAGGACGGCGGTATGTGTGGTCGCATACCGTCGTACGCACCAGACGGTGCGGTAAGCAATAAGCATTAAGCTCACCTGGGCGGAGCCCGACGGGGCAATGCGCTAAGAGGACTCCGGTTGCGTTCCTTTGGAGATCCCGGAGTCCTCTACGCAGCGCTGAGGACGGCCACCGGGGGGGTTTTAGTGCGGTAAGAGTCCCACATAACCCTGTGTCGCCCCCAAGGCATCGGGTACCTTTTGAAGGTTTCCCCCTCGTCAAAAAAAAAAAAAGGCAAAAACATTGGATAAATTTATTACACGAGTAATTAACAGGCATAACTTATAAAAATAAATCCTTCTTTTTCAGTATTAATAAATTATAACTATTAATAATTGAACCAATTTATAACATTTATTATTCCCGCGCAAAATACAACTCAAACGTCAAGAGCGTTCTTTTTCCTTTTTTTATGCTAACTCAACAACAACAAACAATCGTACCTGCCAATGATTATATGAATAAGAAATTAATATTATAAAAATAACACATCATGAACATAACCTAAAATAATTAATTAAAATAATACTAATAATGAATTAATTTGAATAGATTTCTAAAAGTATATAGAAGTTATCATGGTTGTTGAATTCAGTCTTGAGTCTGCTTCGGCAGTTTACTTGTTGCGGTGTGCCGACCCATGGTATTTGCATAATACGCTCGTGAACGTAACGCCGCGATACTACAGTTCGTTTCTTTGAATTTACGTTTTGGCTGCGTTTATTATTATGTTACTACAACTTAATTCACTACGCAACAGTAGGCAACTATATCCTCTTTAAGTATTACTCTTTGAGACTATCGTAGCATTGAGTGATTTACTTGTAGTCTTGTAGACTTTTTTTTATAATATAATAGTAGCAGATGAGCATGCAGTCCACCTGATGTTAAGTGGTTACTGCCGCCCATGGACATCTAATCAACCCCAGATAGGATTAGATATTCCTACCTGAGATCGGCCACAGATGTGCCGCTACCCCTGAGGACTAAGCTGGAACGCCTCGGAAAAGTATGTCACCCTTACCACACCCTTCAAACCGGAACACAGCAGCGCCTAACACTGCTGTTATTAGGTACAAATAGGTGTGGCGGTGATTCCGCCGGAGTCGAACCACAAAGAGTCCTTCAGTTACCACTTATGTATAATCTCATTTTTAATATTTTGATTTTTTATGCTATATGTACATTGAGTTAAGTACAAATTGAGGAATATGTAATTAATTTAAAAGAATCTATAATACTTTATTTTAATAAAAACATGATTTTAGATTTTATATAAGTCTATTATTTCTTTAAATTTACGTTTTGGCTGCGTTTATTATTACGTGACTACAACTTTATTCACTACACAACAGTAACTTGGCTCTTGAAGTATTGCTCTGCGGCTTTCGTAGCATTAGTTAGTTTTAGGTACTTTGCATAACTTTTATTTTCCTCTTTGCTACATTGAGGTAACTGATAATTTATTGTAGCTAGTTTTCTTCGATTATCATTAAGAAATCATACGTGTTGGAGACCTACATAATATTTTAAAGGTAAAAAAACTGCGTGTGTTAAACGAACAGTCAGTTCACTCGCTAGTAGGGTAGACCTCTTTAAGTTTACCCTTTAGGTTACCCTTCAGGTTTTAAGGTGGTAGAACCCTTTGTGGTTCGACTCCGGCGGCACCACCGCCACCGTTATTTCTGCCTCATAACAGCTGTATTAAGCGCTGCTGTGTTCTGGTTTGACGGGTGTGGTAAGGACATACTTTCCAAGGCGTTCCAGCTTAGTCCACAGGACTAGGGACGTATGTGTGGCGACCTCAGGTAGGAATATCTAGTCCTATCCAGGTTTGATAACAGATGTCCATGGGCGGCAGTAGACACTTACCATCATGTGGACTGTATGCTCGTCTGCTACTCATATATTACAAAAAAACTCCAATATCATAATACTCCATGTATCATTAAATATCATTTTGTTTGTAGAAGTGGCATGTATTTACGAGAGAGGTTTTAGATTCATGTTCGTATCGCTCGGTTCGTTAGATATTCAAACAATGACTTCATTAGTGCTTAATCGCGGTATTTAACTGCCGGTCGGACGAGCAAGTGGTGATGACCCAGTAAAAGGTTGCGTGAATCACATACGGTATTTTGTGTTGAACAAACATTAGCGATGTGTGTTGTTGGTCTACTGTTGGGCACGGATTTCTTACTTATATTTTATACTAGCTGACCCGGAAAACTTTGTACTGCCTCAAAATCTATTTATCAAATATATTTCATGTAAAATATAGCCTATGTTACTCGTAGATAATGTAGCTTTCGAATGGTGAAAGAATTTTAAAAATCGGTCCAGTAGTTTTTAAGCCTATTCATTACAACCAAACAAACAAACAAAGTTTTCCTCTTTATAATATTAGTGTAGATGTAGATGTAGATATAATAAGGGTAGCAAACGACCTTGCAGTCCACCTGATGATAAGGGGCTTCTGCCACAGGTCTGAGGTCGGCCACAGATGCCGCTACCCCTGAGGACTAAGCAGGAATGCCTCGAAAAAGTATTTCTTTCTCTCTTTAAACTAAAACGTAAGTAAGTTGAATTTTGAGCTTCAATAGAAGATTTTTCCATAACTATTACTACTCGTAGCATGCCGTAAGTTGAGGTACATTAACTGCAAAATATTTATGTCCCACTGCTGGACATGGATCTTTTACCACAACTAGTGGAGACCTGAAGCGTAGGTACACCATCGCTCTTCATTAGCTACTATAATTACCAAATTTAGTTTAAATTAAATACACATTGTATTTAATGGTCAAAACGTTAGACTGATAACACGCTTAGTGGCCATGCATTTGATTTCAGTACTAAATATTCAATGTAATTAAATTTCAGTAACTAATGTGTACGTACTCATCTACGTTATGCCATCAGTAATAATGCTCATTATGATAAACGACATAATAACAAGGAAATGTAATGATTCGTTGAATGAAATTATGAAGATACGAGCTTTTGCCCGCGGCTTCGCTCGCGTTACGAAGTAATATTTTCATCCCCTATTTTATCCCCTTGGGGGTAGAATTAATCAAAATCCTTTCTTAGCGGATGCCTACGTCATAACATATACCTGCATGACAAATTTCAGCCCGATCCGTCCAGTGGTTTGGGCTGTGCGTTGATAGATCACTATGTCAGTCAGTCACCTTTGAGTTATATATCTTTAGAAGATTTATGCACTGTTTCATAGGCAATAATTTCCATTTATTTGTAGTTTTGTCGTTCAGAGGATGCACTCCTGGAGTCTACTTAGTTATTTGTATAATTGCAGACTTCTGAATATAACTTGCGTAAACAATGAGAGATATATTCGGAAATAATTAATGAAAAATATACCTTTTTTTTTTTTGTTATCGAGGGGGAAACCTTCAAAAGGTACCCGACACCGTGGGAGCGACGCCGGGTTATGTGGGATTTTTACCACACTAAAACCCCCCCGGTGGCCGTCCTCTGCGCTGCATAGATGGCTCCGGGATCTCCAAAGGAACGCAACCGGAGTCCTCTTAGCGCGTTGCCCCGTCGGGCTCCGCCCAGGTGAGCTTGACGCTCGCCACACCGTCTGGTGTGTACGACGGTATGCGACCATACATACCGTCGTCGTGGACCCAAAACAACGATTATTTTTATCGATATTACTAAGGATTGAGTCGTAAACTATGCATTTAATCAAGTGATGATCTTTAGCAAAGTTGAAGGTACGAATTTTCAGTTTTATGTACCTATGTTACTATGTTATATTATTTTCTTTTAAACGCGGGCGAAGCCGCTGGCGAAAACTAGTTTAGAATAAGTCACTTAAAGAGAAAAGTTCCAAAAAGTTAAATACGACTGATATTTATTAGTTTTTCCGTACCAGATAGCGCTTGACATTTGAGCCAAATGGCAGTTACTATTAGTGTAACGACCAAGCTTCACATTAGGAAGTGCATTGAAATGTTCCTTTTGATGTCTGAAAATAAAACTAATGCGTGTTTCCATGTTACTTCCTAGTAATTGAAAGTGGAACAATGGAAGAACGATTTGAAATTGCCATTAATATTGTATTAGATGTTACGATAGGTGATTGTGTAAGTTTAAAAGGATGATATTAGTTGTTTAATATGTTTAAGTAGTGTTGAGTCTATGGGTCAGTCACGTGATGTTGCGTGCGCGCCGCCCTAATAATCACTACTGGCTATTGTAGTCGCAACACTCGCAACTGTTATTACCTAAAAACTACACCTATTCTAGAGTTACATAAGTACAATGTTATTTATTTACAGAGACTTAGTTTATGTGAACTACATGATATTGTTATAAATTATATATTTTTGTTTGTATACCAGACAAGGATATCTATCTGTTGCAAGTTACGGAGATTTTAAAATAAAATACGATTTACCATGCATTAATCATATACCTAAGTTCAATTTGTTTTGTGTTTCGTCAGCTGGTTGTTGAAAATAAAGTATATAATTTTATTAAAATGTCGTAAGGAAACTAACTCGACCGTTGAGAAACTTTAAATAAATTTAGCCTAACCTAACCTAACCTAACGCTGACCATCAAACTTATTTCGTAAGATTTAATTGTGCAATTACGACAATTTGAATTTGTCATTAATATTGTATTAGATGTTACGATAGGTGATTGTGTAAGTTTAAAAGGATAATATTAGTTGAAGTTTAATATGTTTAAGTAGTGTTGAGTCTATGGGTCAGGCACGTGATGTTGCGTGCGCGCCGCCCTCATAATCACTAGCCACTGGCTATTGTAGTCGCAACACTTGCAACTGTTATTACCTAAAAACTACACCTATTCTAGAGTTAGATAAGTAGTGTATATGGTAATTATTTACAAACACACTTTGTCTATACGAATTGCATGAAAATAGAACTTGATTTTTTTCCAATTCCAAACAAGTATATCTGTTTAAGTTATGGAGGTGTTATAATAAAATATCTTTTACTGCATGGGTATAGGAAAACATAGTGATTTAGATAAAGGTAGGGAGCTTGTACCTAATTTTGAGAGGAGTGTCATGCCCAGTGGCATAGAAAAGGAAATTACCAGATAAGATTTAATAATAGATAGATACTATAGTTACAAAATCATTTTCATCTTTTGATGTACTTCTAAATAATTAGAACACCTTTTTGTTTTTTTTTTCTTCTCGAGGGGGAAACCTTCAAAAGGTACCCGACGACGTGGGAGCGACGCCGGGTTATGTGGGATTTTTACCGCACTAAAACCCCCCCGGTGTCCGTCCTCAACGCTTGTTGGAGAACTCCGAGATCTCATGTGTACATTATTATTTTCGTTATGCATTGTGGTCTTAAATAATTTATGTTATCGTTAAATTTTAAAATATTAGTTTTTCTTGAAATTTATCTTTTGTTTAACATAAAAGACGAATCGTGAAAATTTTTGCTTAGAACAAGTACGCTGCTTACTAAGGAAATGTATGCATAAAGAACTTCGTCATCATCATCATCATAATCAACCCATTCTTGTCTCACTGCTGGGCACGGGTCTCCTCTCAAAACGAGAAGGATTAGACCATAGTCCACCGCGCTGGCCAAGTGCGTATTGGTAGACTTCACATACCTTTGAGATTTCTTTTTTTATAAATCTCAGGTATGCAGGTTTCCTCACGATGTTTTTCTTCACCGTTTAAGCAAGTGATAATTAACTTTTAATACGCATATAATTTTTGAAGGCCTGGGATTTGAACCTCGGACCCCTCGAACGAGAGGCCGAGTTATAAATATATAATATATAAAGAACTTAATCTTTGTTAATAAATAAGTAACAAAAATATGTTCAGTTTAAGGCCGCAACGAATATTATATGCTATAAAAAATGGATCACGATACTTTACGGCCCTACCGTCGAAGTAAGGCCTATTTTATGGTACAGCGAGCCGCTCCTAAATTTTCGATTTCACTTTGATAAGTCTGAACTTATTAAGGAAATATCATGAATTCCTTATTTTTATCCGATAAGTTCCCGTATATATTTTTATGTAAGGAATTGAAGTAGTATACTATGCGATTTAAGTAATCCGTCGGATGCTCACAGATACTCAGATATCAGTCGTATATATCTGTGAGATGTTACATTTTTTTTTTTTTTTACCAAAAGTCAATAATTATCATTTGCTTTAACGGTGAAGGAAAACATCGACAGGAAACCTGTATACCTGTATATCTTTAAAAAAAGGCCAGCGCGGTGGAGTGTGGCCTAATCCCTTTCATTCTAAGAAAAAACCCAGGCCCAGCAGTGCTATAGTAACGGGGTTTCTGCCTAATAACATCACTGTTAGGCGCTGCTGTGTATCGTTTTGAAGGGTGTGGTAAGGGAGACCGTCTTTTCCGAGGTGTTCCAGCTTAGTCCTCAAGGGTAGCGGCGCATCTGTGGCGGACCTCAGGTAGGAATATCTAATCCTATGTGGGGTTGATAGCCACTTACCATCAAGTAGACTGCATGCTCGTCTGCTACTCCTATATTATAAAAAAAAACGACGACTATGCTGATGTACCTATAATACACATTCCCCTGGAATTTGGCTTTGACTCCTTGGTTTAGATATTTCCAACCTTATTAAATACTTATATACAGCGCATTAAAAGATTGCCATAACATATAAAGATATTAAATAACTTGTGTACAAGACTAATTTATATTTCCTTTGTTTCAGATCACATAAGAGAGTTTTCTTGCGGTAACCTCTTTTACCGAACACTCTACTTGAATGAAGAGAGAAATACGCTATACGTGGGTGCTATGTAAGTACTAATTAATTTCTTTCAAGATGTTGATATTCTTAGAATTCTAATATCATGTACTTTATTCTTAGGTATTATGAATGATCTGATCTAATTCCGTTCATATTAATCTAGTCCTCGATATATTAAGTAAATCCTTAATGAAATCAAAACTATTTACCTAGAATGATTACAAAAGAACGTATTCTTACATTTTGTATGCTGTGTTATGGTTATAATTATAGTATCTTTTTTTCTCAAAGTATTAAAATGTAGTATTTATTAGTAAGTTATCAAAACTGACTATTTTTCGTGGTAGTAGTAGTAGTAGTTCTTGTTTTGTATTGATCCCAAATCTGGAGGCACGGCAGTGCCTCCGCCAAGTCGAGCCATCTACCTATTACGGCCTACTAACAGCTGTGTGCTGCTAACATTTGATTCAAAGGTGTAGCCATAGATTAGTAAAGATTACTCACTCCTAACAAGAAAATGTATCCAGTTTTGACAATTGAAACTGTCACTGTCTTCTATTTTCGTGTTTGAAAAATATTAAAAAAATCTAGTTTTTAGATCATTTACTAATGAAACAATATTTCTCCGCACTTTTTCTTAAATTTCGTGTTTTTGCACCACTTAACTTGTCGGCATTGTTCCGCGTAAATTACACCGTGTCAGCCATTAAATGGCTGAGAGAATTGTCAGCCATTCAAGCCATTTAATGGCTTCCTTCAGTTACAAGGCGGTGAGATATCTATACTTATCTATGGGTGTAGCAAAGACCCTATATAAAGCTTCTAACTTTATTCTGAAGTTTAACAACAACGCGTAATTATTAATTATATGTAAAAATTATGGCATTAAAAAAAGAGAATAATTATTATTAAAAAATAAGACAAACCCACTGAGTTTCTTACCGGATCTTCTCAGTAGAGGTCGCGTTCCGATCCGGTAGTAGTTTAATAAAATATTGTAACTGACAATTTGTGAGTGCCGTCGTTGGCCTATACAAAAATAAAAATAAATAAATAAACATCCTATGGGTTCAAGCACAGGAGTTGATTACACATATTAATGTATGATATGATCATCAGATCGATCGCATATTCATTTAATACACCAACCACAAAAAGCCAGAAACGCATTACTTTCAAATTAGTTTTTCCATTTTATTTTTCATACTTCCATATCGAATATCATAAAGCAATTCCGTTTGGTTCTGAATGAAATGTCATGTAATTAGTGATCGAACATGTTATTACCTCTGTTTGTTAGAACTAGTGATTCAGTGCAGTGTAACGATTGCCCGATGGAAATGGAGCCTTCACATGAAAGCCAATTATCCACAATTTCTGTCAACTTTTGTTTGCGCTGATCCTTATTTACGCAGGACTGTTGGTTTTAGACGTTATACCTATTTGTAATCATATACCTACGTTCAATTTGTTTTGTCTTTCGTCAGCCGGTTGTTGAATTTAAAGTACATATGTAATTCTATTCATATGTTGTAAGGAAACTATCTCTACCGCTGCAAAACTTAAAATACATTTAGAGCTCTAAAATATAGATTACGACTACTTAATGACTTGTGATTTGAGATGCGACAAAATCTTATATATAAAATTCTCGTGTCACAATGTTTGTTGCCGTAATCCTCCGAAACGGCTTTACCGATTTTCACCAAATTTTGCCGGGTCAGCTAGTGTAATATAAGAAACATAAATTAACCTAACACCTACAATTTCGTAAGGTTCAAATGCGAACTATGATTTTCTGCTAAGTACAAATTACACTAAGGAACGAAAACTTTTTTCCAAAGGTAGAGTTAAACATATCGCCATCACTAAAATCTTCGCTATAATAAAATGCAGATTGCGAAATAGAATATGACTAGATAGAGGCAGAAATAATCTAAAAGGTGTACTATTTTGCACCTCTAACAGTAACGGAAATAACAAACGGGCATGCAGTCTACCTGTAGGACTACCATGAGTTTACAAAAGTATTACTCGCTAGCGACTGCGTAAAATAAATGTATGAAAAATTGTACAGCGCCTCTGGTGGTTACTTGTAGAACTAAAATCCGTAGTGACGTAACTCGATACGTAAAAAACCTATCGAAATCAAATCGCTAGCGAATGTCATTATGATCTATTGCCATACAAATTCGGTCCCATGAGTCATTAATTTGACAGACGTTGTCAAGAAATACCGTAACGATAGTAGTTATGTTATTCACTAGCAAAATGACAATAGTTTTCTATTTACCATTTCTATAGTGGCGTTTCTATGCCAACTCATGGTAATGCTACTGATTATAGGTAGTCACTAACGAACAGAAACCTGTCATTAAATGCTATTAGTACGGGAACTATAACTGGAGTTGATTACAAATGCTTTGTTGCTTCTAAAGACCAAGTTTGTACGCATTACATATACATGTATGTGACTTGTCACCTTCGAAGTAAAATACACCTACAACAACACTACTACATAAAAAAAAATTAAGACGCGCATGGCGTAGCTTTCTCCATATCAATCTGATGTGGAAAGAGTTCCGGGATTGATTCCCGGACAGACAGATATCTAAATGACGAATTTCCTTTTCTGGGTCTGGGTGTTTGTGTATTTATGTATGTGTCCATGGTACCCACGACACAGAGAACTAGTATTCTCTGTGTCGTATGGGCTGTAAGTGTAGAAAGGACTTTTTATATAGTTTGACGTTCATAATAATATGAAAGATTTTTTGTTACAGGGATCGAATTTTCAAACTAAACATGAGTGATATTAGTCAATCCCACTGTGAGGTGAGTGTTTTAATTGAATTTCACGAAATGCACTTAAGGGAACACTTTGAAAAAGATAAAAAATATTAAGCGAGCGGAGGTGAATTTAATGGGGTCTTTTTTCGTAGCGCGCGAGATTTATAATGCATCTTAACCTCACGTGAGGCTTCCTGGTTTCCACTTTAAAGTAACCGTCACCTTTTCAGAATGCCTTTTAAATTCCGCAAAAGCTTTTAAAGTGTAACTTACGTGCCTATTGGCAATTCGGGGTATTTAGTTCTTTTGTATTTTTTAATTTACTTTAGAAGATCGGTGTAGTAGAATTCTCGCTAATTTGACTTGTTTGGAAATTACTGTGTTTATTTTTGATCGAACTAATATCTTAATAGTGAATTTAGACACAAATTCTATTTCCATAAGAATATTAAATTGTACAGATACTTGCTAGTAATAAATAAAATTGAAAAAGATTTGCGTTTCAAAAGTAGTACATTTATTTTCTTCATTCTTGGAGCATATTTTTTATATCAAACATTTTTGGAATGATAAATAAGCGTTACCTTTTTTAATAAAAATGTTGAAGAAGTTTTCTATATTTATTTCAATGGTTTATTAAATTGATTTTATTTTATTTTAGCGAGATGCATTGCTACTCGAAGCGGGTAACGTAGCGCGATGCGTGAGTAAAGGCAAGTCAGAGCCATTCGAGTGCAGAAACCACATTCGAGTTTTGCAGCCACTCGGTGACGGCGAACGGTTGTACGTGTGTGGCACTAACGCACACAGCCCTAAAGACTGGGTCATATATGTGAGTATCTATTTGATAAATTATTTTAAATCGATGAAATATAACATCCCCTACCGGTATTTAATAGATCAACTCCCGTTAATAAAATCAATAAATCATACGACATTTTACAATTTCTTCACATTTTTACAAAATTTGAATAGATTGAATATTAATAATGGATGTTAAAAAAGTCGCAATAAGATCGTTTAGTTTTCGTGTGATGTTGATTTGTTAAAACGTTTTATCAACTTTATTTTAACCATTAAGCTGTGTACGAATTTGAACCATGATAAAGTGTATGTTTTATGAATATCTACGTTTAATATTTTATGAATCAGTTAAGGGTAGAGTCCAGTGCTCTACCGGTCACGTATTGCTATAGTTACATTATTAGACTAATATGTATCATAATAAATAACGCATATTATTTAATTTATTTTCCTTTGTCTCACACATACAGAGGTCGCATCTAAGATGTACATTTATAACACTAGGTAGGTGATTTGCGGAGAAACCTATTGGAGCGCAGGAATCACATTCGAGTGCATTTGCCACTGAATCTTGAGTCTTGACCCAATAAAGCCGCTTCAAGCATCTGGGTATATGGTTACAGAGACTATCGTAGAATACATGATACCTGAAACTATGTGTAGTCGAATCGTTTGTAATGGAGCTAATGTTTGTTATACTTTTAAAAATAAACACTTCTTATTACTTTGTTTTCGAAAAATCCCATTACATGTTGATTACAATTGCCTATTTCGCCGTATTTCGTAGGCCAGAACATAATCATATTTTGTTTTAATTTTCTTACAATTTTACTTATAGCAGCTTTGAGTAGAACTGAAATATAAAACAGATTTTTTTTTTCGCTGCGTGGATGAATTGTTAAATTCAAATACTCGTAGTTACAAATATTGCTTCAGAATCAAATTGCTTTTGCGGTTAAAACCACACATGTTGTTTAGCTTTTGAACACGTATATACAAACGGACACGGTCTGAACCATAATTATTATTGTTACATGGAAGGTTGGCTAAATATTTATATCCTTTACACGCCCAACTGGCTAAATTACATTGTGTAACAGATGGTTCTGTTTAGCACCATTTTAGAACAGGTATGGTATTGCTAATGGCCGCTTTAAAACTTTTATACCTACAAACAATAATCCTTACTATTATTATAAATCCGAAAGTAACTCTGTCTGTCTGTCTGGTTGTCTCTTCTTCACGCCCAAACCACTGAACCGATTTTAATGAAATTTTGTACAAAGATAGTCTGAGACCCGAGAAAGGACATAGGATACTTTTTATCCCGGAAATCCCACGGGAACTAGGGATGGCGATCTAAGATCGATTAATCGGAGAATCGATATTATTTTCTTACAAACGCGGGCGAAGCCGCGGGCAAAAACTAGTATTTAATTAAAATTACATTATAATGATAATAATAAATACAATATAATAATTATAGTTTAAAAACTAAAAACCATGCTGAAATTGCACAAGGAAAATCGTTTTTCCTGATTTCTGACGATCCTGACGGGAATGGGATTAAATTATTAAAATCGTGTATTATCATCGGTTCTTGATAATTGTTTAAAATTTTAAATTAATCGTATTGTTCAAAGTGGGTTATAATCGAGTTCAAAGATTCCGTTACATACATACATATAAGCGTGTTAAAAAGCGTGGTAAAAATTGCACGCTCTCAGGGCATACACAGTGAAATCACTTCCATTGTAAATACCATAATTTTATGTACCTATTTTTTTAGAAATAAATTACTGATTTCATGTAACGTATCAGACTCGGGCCGTATCAGACAAAATAATAGCGGTCTGTGCAATATGTATGGACATTGAATGTATTTACATATTATATCTTCCGTAAAACAAACGCGCAAACACGGGCCGTGCCTGTCAAAATATAAAAATGTAATTATTTGAGAGTATATTAATTTAGTATTTTTTCACATTACTTAACGTTTTTGATCGGATATAACTTTCACACGACACGTCCAATGTAGATATAAATGCCTTTTCGTTTAACGAATGTTCGTCCCGCCCAGTTGAACCTGACTCACCTCCCGCGGCACGAGTACGTGCCAGGAGTGGGTCTTGGCGTGGCCAAGTGCCCGTACGACCCAGCGGACAACAGCACGGCGGTGTGGGTCACGCGGGGCAACCCCGGCGGCCTGCCAGCGCTCTACGCGGGTACCAACGCGGAGTTCACCAAGGCCGACCCCGTAATATTCCGTAACGACCTCTTCGATTTCCGGACGGGTCAGAAGAGGTTCAATTTCAAACGGACGCTCAAATACGACTCGAAATGGTTAGACAGTACGTAATTTTTAATTATTTTATACTTTATTTTTATTAAATGCTTTAGTAGCTTGTCATTTAATCGCTTGTTTTCATTTAAAGCCGTGTACTCATCAGCGAACTGTAATAGGTACTGTGAAAAAATATCTGCTGGTGAATTTGACGCGAGCCGCTCCAAGCGAGCCTACGCAAAACGCAAACTCATTTTGCAACTGTAATAACTGTTGCATGTTACAGTTACCAATAACCATATTACCATGTACGTGGCTTACGTTACTAGCTGTAACTGTAACGTTTACAGTAAATAAACTATAACTATAATTATTGTGTGTACGTGGTTCGTTCGCGCTGGGTGCAGTGGCTTGTAGCGACCATCATGCGTACACGTTACGTTATCACGTTACTTTACAGATCTGTACTGTAACAGCTCGTTAATGAGAGCCCGGCCTAACTGACGGCCTCCTTTTATGTATAATCGCTTTGTGGGGAAAACGTTCCTTCAATATTCAATCACGTAACATTCATTACGCACTTCACTCGCAGTAATATCCTGCTGAAGTTCAACGTGATTTGATTTTCGCCTGACGTCCTAGCAGGCTTCATTATCCCTACCTAGCTTTTTAAAGTACTTGCCACTTTGTTCCAGAAACCAATTTCGTGGGATCGTTCGACGTAGGAGAATATGTCCTGTTCTTTTTTCGGGAAACCGCCGTCGAGTTTATGAACTGTGGGAAGGCAGTATATTCCCGGGTGGCCAGGGTATGCAAACAAGATACGGGCGGCAAGCACATTCTGAATCAAAATTGGGCCACTTATTTGAAGGCGAGGCTTAACTGCAGCATACCTGGAGAGTTTCCATTCTATTTCGATGAAATACGTAAGTATTAGATTGCTTTTAAAGTTTAGTGGCATGTTTGATTTACAAAGGGTGGTATAACACACGACTGACGGTCATAGCAGACAGTCTGTCGTTAGCGATTGTCAATAACCGACGGCTGTAGTCGTCGTATGCGTAACACTAAATAATAGAAAAAATAATATATCGATTAAATAAATACGTTAGTTAATTATAACAATTTAACTTAATGAGAAAGTTGCTGGTTTTAAACACTTTTTAAAATATTTATCCTTTAAATTAAAGATAAATATGATAAACAAGAAATTTATTAATAAACCTTCTAATAGACGGCATACCTACGCGAAAGAAAAAAGGGTGATGAAATATTAATTTTTATGCAGAGAGCGTATACCAAATGCCGGAAGATCCGACCCGGTTCTATGCGGCATTCACGACGGGCGCGAGCGACGGGCTCGTCGGCTCCGCTATCTGCACATACACCATGGATGATATACAGGACGCCTTCGCTGGGAGATTTAAGGAGCAAGTTTGTATTGTTTTGTTCGGATTAATTTTTATTCAGAGAGCGTATACCAAATGCCGGAAGGTCCGACCCGGTTCTACGCGGCATTCACGACGGGCGCGAGCGACGGGCTCGTCGGCTCCTCTATCTGCACATACACCATGGATGATATACAGGACGCCTTCGCTGGGAGATTTAAGGAGCAAGTTTGTATTGTTTTGTTCGGATTAATTTTTATTCAGAGAGCGTATACCAAATGCCGGAAGGTCCGACCCGGTTCTACGCGACATTCACGACGGGCGCGAGCGACGGGCTCGTCGGCTCCTCTATCTGCACATATACCATGGATGATATACAGGACGCCTTCGCCGGCAGATTTAAGGAGCAAGTTTGTATTGTTTTGTTCGGATTAATTTTTATTCAGAGAGCGTATACCAAATGCCGGAAGGTCCGACCCGGTTCTACGCGGCATTCACGACGGGCGCGAGCGACGGACTCGTCGGCTCCTCTATCTGCACATACACCATGGATGATATACAGGACGCCTTCGCCGGGAGATTCAAGGAGCAAATTTGTATTGTTTTGTTTGGGTTAATTTTTATTCAGGGAGTGTATACCAGATGCCGGAAGATCTGACCTGGATCTACGCGGCATTCTCGACGAGCTCGTCGGCTCCACTATCTGCCCATACACCATGGATGGTCTACAGGGTGCCTTCACTGGGAGATTATTCAAACAGGAGGACCATATTAGTTTCACTGACAAATTTCAGATACTATTTATTGGCCTTTTAGCATAGGGTGTAAAATAAAGAGTTTTCCCTCTCCCCTATAACAAATATTATATCTAATCGCAGTGATCACCAAAGGAATTTGTCATTGCACATGTCCAGGTTACCAGCTGCGGTTATAATTAATGAATATAAACTTTTTTGTGATGTTCTTTGTTTATAACACCCAAAAGAAGTCTTAATTAACTTAACTCAAGGATAAAATTATCTCCTTGCACATCAATATATTTTCCTACAATGAGTTTGCTTTCCGAAAACTTTTATTGTGTGTTCATTACGATGTTTACATTTAATATCTTGATTGTGATATTGTCTAATTAATTTTAAAGTTATTTACTTGTTACTTTATACTTGAACAAATTTAATTTCGCAGCTAAATCCGATAACAAGCGTTTACTTCGCTGAAAGTTTTATTCACACGCGCGATAAGTTGACTTTTCTATTGAGTTGGTTCAACTCCATACAAAGTGTTCGCATAAGTTTAGCGAAAAAGGTCTTAAATTGCTTTTTGGATGTAGGCCACCTCGAGCTCGGCGTGGCTGCCTGTGTTACGTGCGCGAGTACCTGAACCCAGGCCGGGTACTTGCGTCAACAGTACCGAGGCTCTACCGGATAGCGTGTTGAATTTTATCAGGTAAGGAATTTACTAATCTATCTTCTATCTAAATATATATAACTCAAAGGTGACTGACTGACATAGTGATCTATCAACGCACAGCCCTAACCACTGGACGGATCGGGCTGAAATTTGGCATGCAGGTAGATGTTATGACGTAGGCATCCGCTAAGGAAGGATTTTGATCAATTCTACCCCCAAGGGGATAAAATAGGGGATGAAAATATTACTTCGCAACGCGAGCGAAGCCGCGGGCAAAAGTCTGTCTATGTTTTATTGAAGCTGACCGCCTATTGGGTAACGTCGCCTGAGCGATAGTGCGTAGAGCTACCATTTTGTTGCTAAAGGTGCGGACAAGATACTTAAGTCACTACAGCACAGTTTTGTTGTTTGAACGACCGATGAATACGTCAACAACAACAACAAATATGTCAACAGTTTATTGTCTACACGTTATATAGATTCTTAAGCTACTATGGTCATCGAGCAACTTTGACAGTCGCGTTAACCACAATTTTATCGCTAAAACTACCAGTTGCTCAACTGGTACAAGCCAATGGGCGGCCTGACTAAGGTGTTATCAGATTTTTTAATTATGCATTGATTTGATTTTGAAATCATAATTTGTTACGAATAAATTTCTAGTATAGTATATGAGCGCATTTTATAACAAGGTGAAGAACACTCCACATATATTTTTTAATTTTAATTAAGTATCTTGTTATGCTGTCGGTACCGGTAATTAATGAGTACAATAACGATATGCTTGAAATTTGTAATAGCTAAAAAATAATTTTATTATCTCTAGTGAAAAATGATTGGGAGTTGTTATGTTGTTATTAAAATGATTATGTTAAGTTATGTACCAAATTGATGATCATTAAGGTCGTCCTAGGCGTTCTCAGGGGTAATTGTCAAATGATAAATTAATTAAATGAATCAAATCATTTATTTGACTTGATTTGATTGAATTGAATCTTAAATTTACAACAAGTCTACCACACATTGGGCGCGCAAAATTTATCTATCTTGTATTGTAGCTTGTTTATGATTACGTGGCAAAGTCAGATATTTGTCATACAGGAATCGTCAAAGTTAAAATTACATAATTTATACCATAAGGACTTAACTGCAGCGATACAATTTGTTACAAAACGCTTAAGTACAAAACTATCTCTACAGAGTTCATATGAATAGGAAGGAAAACGCGCTCGTCTGCCAAAATCCCATAAGAACAAAATTAGGTTAGTGGATATTGTGGATAACGAGAACATTTCATCTTGTTCCCTCAAGACTATGTTACGTTACATTATTTCGTGATGTGTAGAGATGGCAATTCCTTCCGAAAAAGATCGATTATTGAATCGATTTGAATCGAAGTGTGATAAATCGATTCGCAAATAATCGAGGTCTAAAGAATCTATTCTCAAAAATTTACCGTTGATCTTCTCAGGGAGCGAAGCTAGCGAATAAAAAGGTCCAACGTCAGCACCAACAATCTCTGAAATATGTATGCGTCAGAGAAAAAATGCCTATAACACATTCAATCAACTTCGAAAAAATCGAATTTCGATTTTCTACGATGAAATACCGATTTACTGAACTGATTTAATACTGAAGATCGATTAAAATAATCGATGTTATTTATCTTCTTCGAGTAATCGATCTCAGATCGCCATCCCTACATGACGTGTTCTCTTAATTGGGTCACACACGTATCTCCGTTAATTGACGAAACAGTTCAAAATTGGATCTAATTCACTACTAATTCAGACACCACGTCAGTGCAAATCTGTGTTGATTAAACTTGACGTTATTGCATTATATGTATCGCTCAGATATAATAATGTTGACAGAGTATAATACTCGTATATTAAATTTATGTGAATTTAATACCTACCAAGCATCCATCTGATTAAAAGTAAGCGCCATGGACAATTGATAACACTCTCAAATAAGATACAGTCCAATCTGAGATAAACCACAGATGTTATCCCTGAGGAGTAAGTTTGAACGACCCGTATAAGTATGTCTCACTTACCATACTTGAGTTTCAAGTATTTTGATAGATATATTGCTTAAACATAATGTAAATTATATTGTAGCCTTTTGAAACGTTTTCATATATGAGATTTGCTCTATGGTATAGAATAGTTTTTTGACCTGGGGTTAAGCCGCCAGTACAGTTCTTAAAGATAAAAAAATACATAGGAATATAATTATTACTAGAACAATGTTTTGTAGGTAAATTATATTTTGCAGTTCTTGGGTCTGTTGTTGGTTCAACAGCGCAAAGGAATCCTATTAGGGACTATAATTACGAATGTAAGGCGTTTATGTTCTGAAGGGTATTAAAACAGCAATGTAGCACTGTTTTGTTCGGGTTTGAAGAATGTTGTAAAGCAGCCTTACGTGTATACTATATAGGATGTTTAAAATTACTTCTCGCGAGTAACAAATCTGCAAACAAACAGTGTAATTATTGTGGTAAGGTAACAAATTACTATGTCTGCTAGTGAGTATTTAACATAAGGTTTATGGGAAAATTTAAAGGTGGTAGATCCGTCGTTGTTCACCTCAGAAGCTCATCTTATTCTTGAATGTAAGGGGTAGACTTATACGAAGCATTCCTAAGTACTTTGTGGCTGATCTCAGTTAGCAATCCAATTGATTGGTTGCACACGGCAATGAACGGCACTTGGTACTAACCATCAGGTGGAACTACATGTTCATTTTACATGTTCTTCTGCTACTTCTCTGCGGTTGATTGCACATGGCAATGAGTTGCACTTGGTTCTTACCATCAGGTAGACTACATTTTCCCTTTATAATGTAAGGTTTCGTTTATAATGTAAGGTGTTCATAGTATTAGCTTTCATAAGATAAACATGTTTATTTGTTCCGTCATTAATGTTAGGCATTCGCAGTATCAGCAGCTATCATAAGATTTTCTTTGCAGGTCCCATCCACTGATGGACTCAGCGGTGCGCCACGAAGGTGATGCTCCGGCGTTTTATAAGCGCGACCTCGTGCTCACCACATTAGTCGTCGACCGTCAGACAGTTGATATGCTGGCTGATGATATCACCTACACCGTGTTCTACGCTGGCACCAGTGAGTTTTTGAAAAATATCTATCTATACTTTGTACGTTTACAGTCAAAATAATTGCAGTAGTACATATCTATTTAACCAGTTTTCTTTTGTCTTGTTTCCTTTTCATTTTGGAAAATTATGCAGGGATTAAGTTAAGTTTATGAATAAAAAAATAAGAATAGTGCACGGTGGGTACGAAATACTCACCTAGTTTAGTTTTCTAGTTTAGTTTTAGGAATTCGATAACAGTGTACCTATGATCTATATTAAATATTTACAACCCGTATTGTGTTTGAGTAAACACATATACACACATTTGCATTGCCTGTACGTTAAATGTATTACATAAAAATAGATATGAGTGAGAAACTCACGAAATTAGTGATAACCAGGCACAGGCGAAGTGTACAAGATAGTGCAGTGGGCGGGCGGCGGTTCCCGCGTGGCGGACGTGTGGCGGGCGGCGGGTGACGAGCCAGTACGTGCGCTCGCGCTCTCGCGACACTCGCACGCGCTCTACCTCGCCACCGACAACAGGATACGACAGCTGCCGTTACGCGCATGCACTCACAGGTAAGCTGGTGTTTTAGATACAAGCGGAGTGTATTTAATCAAGATAGTGCAATAGGCGGGCGGTGGTTCCCGCGTGGCGGACGTGTGGCGGGCGGCGGGTGATGAGCCGGTGCGTGCTGTGAGCCGGTGCGTGCGTGACAGCTGCCGTTACGCGCCTGCACTCATAGGTAAGTTGGTATATGAGATATGTACAAAGATAGTGCAGTGGACGAGCGACGGCTTCCGTGTGGCGGACGGCGAGTGACGAACCGGTGCGCGTGCTCGCGCTCTCGCGGCACTCTTACGCTGTTTGTCCATCGACCACCGATACCGAGCCGATACCGATAATTAACGACGGCGCCGAAGTAGCGTACATACATTTAGTATAGCAGCTTGTCCACCGCACGTCCGTCACCCGAGCACCGTCATCCCGGCCGCCGATATTTTGACGGGCCGATGTGCCGGCAATGTAAAACACATTGGAACTTGTCCATACACTGCCGTCATACGAGTGACAGCTGGAACAAAATAAACCCCCGATATCCGTCGCAGTGGACAAACTATTGCCGTCACGACATAATTAAAATCGGCCCGAAATAATCTCGTTCACGGCATCGGCTCGGTGACGGCGCAGTGGACAAACAGCCTTACGCGCTCTACCTCGCTACTGACAACAGCATACAACTGTAACGCGCCTGCACTCATAGATAAGTTAGTGTATTAGATTAGATCCATGCGGAGTGGATACTAAATGCAATATTGTGCCGCAGCGGAAGAGTGGTATTTAAGGCGGAAGATAAAGGATATCTTAGATGGTAAACATGTTTGTAATCGAACGACATTGGTAGGCTTCTATTCCACTTAATATCTTATTAAATACTTCTTTGCTTAGGAAAGCCGGTTAAATACTTTTTACATTTCCTACCAAATAGGTACGACAGTTGCGTCCGTTGTGTCCTAGACCCGTACTGCGGGTGGGACAAAGAAGTGGGAGCATGCCGGCCCTACACACCGGGGTTGCTGCATGATGCGACCAACTCAACGCCGTCAATATGCGAGGCCAGTGCACCGTTGCGTACCGTCCGCGCGGGCTTCGGCCAGAGTGTGCACCTGGCGGCCTTCGGGAAGACGCCCGAAGCGCTGAAGGATCAGATCGTCGCGTGGTACCACCACTCCAGGGAGAAGGGACGATACAAGATTATTTATAAGTATGTATTTTTTGTAATCACAATATTTTTAATATGAATGTTTTAGTGCAAATCGCAAGTCACGAAAACAAAGGATTAAGTCGTCATTGTTGTAAAAGGGAGCGGGGATTTATATTTAAGGTTTGTTTAAGATACCATTTTGCATGATAACAACCTGTAACAACATAAAAGAGGAAAACAGCTGAAACCGCGCAGTTTTCTTATTGGTTTCCGTGTCCACGATTACGAAGAATAAAGGCTTATCGTCACATAGGTGTTTAGTTCGTCTCTTAGTTGTCATTGTAGCTAGGATGTTTCGTTTAATTTTTTTAAATTTCTTTGCAAGAAAAGCTTGATCGACGCAGTTTACTATTAGTGATGTTACTCGCGTCCAAGATTGGGAAATAAAAAAGTTATCGACGCAAAGTTACGCCTTTGTTCCGCGGAGACAAAGGCGTAACTTTTTTTATATAAATTCACTTGCAAGAAAGATACGTCAACTATACATAACAAGATGCAAATAGAAAACTTATCGACGCATAGATGCTTCTGCTTAGTTCGGTAACAAAGGCATGACTCGTCACTTGTTTCCTCAGTGACTTAGTGCAGTTTACTATTAGTGACTATAAAACTTTTCGCGTCCAACATTCCAAAAATAAAAACTTATCGACACTTAGCTGCTTAGTTCAGGAACAAAGGCATAACTCGTCACTTAGTTCCTCATTGTGGTAGCTTAGTTGTCCTGTTTAACTTTTTTTTTTATAAATTCACATGCAAGAAAAATATGTTAACTATACATAACAAGATGAAAGTAAGTAACCTATCGATATCGACGAATAGGTGCTTCTGCTTAGTTCGGTAACAAAGGCATAACTCGTCACTTAGTTCCTCAGTCGCTTAGTTGTCATTGTTGTAGCTAGGATGTTATATTTAAGATTTTTTATTATAAATTTCTGTGCAGGAAAAGCTTAATCGACGCAGTTTACTATTAGTGACGATAAAACTTTGTCGCCTCCAAAACTGAGAAAATAAAAGCTTATTGACACATAGCTGCTTAGTTCAGGAACAAAGGCATAACTCGTCACTTAGTTCCTCATTGTGGTAGCTTAGTTGTCCTGTTTAACTTTTTTTTTATAAATTCACATGCAAGAAAATACGTCAACTATACATAACAAGATGAAAATAAAAGCTTATCGACACATAGCTGCTTAGTTCCGGAACAAAGGCGTAACTCATCACTGAGTTGTCATTGTTGTAGCTTGAATGTTATATTAAAGTTCTTTTTTAGAAATTTCTGTGCAAGAAAAGCTTAATCGACGCAGTTTACTATTAGTGATGTTACTCGCGTCCAAGATTGGGAAAATAAACGCTTTCTACACTCACAGCCCCACACTAGGATTCCCTGTGTCGTGGGTGCCATGGACACACACATAGACAAATACACAAACACCCAGACCCAGAAACAGAAATCTAAATTCATCATTTAGATATCTGTCTGGCCGGGAATCGAACCCGGGACCCTTTGCGCATCAGACCGGTATGGTGGCCGCTCCGCCACGCGGGTCGTCAAAAAATAATAACTTATCGACGCATAGGTTCTGCTTAGTTCCCTATAACTCGTCACTTAGTACCTCAGTTACTTAGTTGTCATTGTTGTAGTTGGGAGCGGGTGCTTCAGACGGCGGAGCGCGGGCTCGTGCTGCTGTCGGTGACGGAGACCGACCGCGGCCGCTACGAGTGCTACTTCGGGCCTACGCTAATCGCCTCTTATAACCTAGACATAGATATGCACAGGTGAATCATCATAATTTGACATTATTTCGTGACTTTGAGTCTCTTTATCATTAATTTGACGTAGTGTAAATTTCACAAATGCTTTTTCCGGAAAACTATAAAGGAATAAATAATACACTAATTTTGTATTATGTATTCCGTTATATAAGAATAGACATTATTTATAAGTTCATATATGTTTATCTGCTTTAAAACCCGAAGTAATAAAGGCCAGTTTTTTATTTTCAAAAATAAAAGACATTCGTTTTTAAAAGTACAAAACTACCTTACAGTTGATTTTTACTTTTTCATTCAATTAAATCAACTCTTTTGTTTTTCCTGTATGATTACTGAAGACAACAGTCGACAGAAAATATAACAAGCGTTTAAAAAAATGGAAGATATTTTTCTATGTTTCCTACGTTTCCCGTTAACAGGCAGGTTATTATAACGAATCTTTGTTGTAGATGTACACAGCCGAATAAATCCCAAGAATATAAACAAGTGTACTCTGATTGGTGTCATGAGTTTGAGAAATACAAGAGCGCGATGAAAGCGTGGGAGTCGCGTCAAATGGTGAGTGAAACATTTATCAATAGGGAAATAATTAGGTAACCGTTTGTAAAATACGGGTAAGCGCTGAACAGTGAAGGGAAAGGTAAAACGGTAAGGAGTTCTCAAAGGTGTTTGTAATTATTATTTCTATTTTTATAATATAGGAGTCACAGATGAGTACGCTGTCTATCTGATGGTAAGTGGTTACTGCCGCCCATGGACATCTGTAATCAACCCCATATAGGATTAGATCCTACCTGAGGTCGGCCACATGCGCCGCTACCCCTGAGGACTAAGCTGAATAGCCTCGGAAAATTATGACTCCCTTACCACCCCCTTCAAACCAGAACACAGAACACACACGCTGTTATGAGGCAGAAATAGGTGTGGCGGTGGTGCCGCCGGAGTCGAACCACAAAGGGTTCTACTTCAAAATTTGTTGATGACGAAGCGCTTATAGGCATGTAGCGTTATATCGCGAAATTATATTCTGTTAAGTAACACAAGAGCGATTATGATATTTTTGACAGTTGCTTCGGAGGACAAAATGAGCAATGGGTTCTAGTGGATTATATTCCACTGTTGTGCACAGGTCTCTTCCTACAACTGAGGTTGGAGTTGTGGTTGGGTTGTATTAAACT
Source organism: Epargyreus clarus clarus (assembly GCA_014595695.2). Classification (NCBI taxonomy): domain Eukaryota; kingdom Metazoa; phylum Arthropoda; class Insecta; order Lepidoptera; family Hesperiidae; genus Epargyreus; species Epargyreus clarus. Next base: position 754,831 of record JACTTY020000126.1, on the reverse strand, counting down.
GTTACATACCTTTTTTTTTTTTTTTTTGTTGACGAGGGGGAAACCTTCAAAAGGTACCCGGTGCCGTGGGAGCGGCACAGGGTTATGTGGGATTCTTACCGCACTAAAACCCCCCCGGTGGCCGTCCTCAGCGTTACAAAGAGGACTCCGGGATCTCCTACGGAACGCAACCAGAGTCCTCTGAACGCATTGCCCCTTCGGGCTCCGCCCGGATGAGCTTCAGAGCTCGCCACACCGTCTGGTGTTTACGACGCTATGCGACCACACATACCGCCGTCCTTCCAGGGGTCGCTTGCTAGACGGTTCGATCTCCCACTCTCGCCGCCCGCAACCCCGGAGCCCCCAATTAGTCGCCTCTTACGACAGGCAGGGGATACCGTAGCCCTATTCTGGTCCCGGAGCTACAGGGACAAAACTGTTACATACCTAATACACATTGTTACTCGTAGATTACGAATTGTACGAATTTCCATAATGGTAGAGTAATTATTACTGAGCAAATCCGCTATTCTTGATCAATATTCTGACATATTTTAGAAGTCTATATGATTTGCTGCAGTACAAGACTTGATTTGATTGATCGAGCAAATGAAAAGCTGTTACATATCAATGGTTTTACAATCATTTATTATCGACACCATTGCTTACTCGTACGAATATTGATCGACTGGTGTCAAAAGTTAAACAATATCGAAGTACTATTCACACGTATTACAACTACAATACAAGGATAACTGCGTGGGCGGGTGCAAATTTGTATGGAATTTTGTAGTATTATTCACACGGACCACATTATGTAATTCAAATCAATAGTCTGACATGGAGTGGGTTCCGAGTTTGATCCCCAGTTAGTAGATCTAACCGATAAATTTTCGATATAATATGTTTTGAGTGTGAGTGTTTGTTTATTCGTCTTTGTGTGTATCCATAGCACCCGTAATATAGGAAAATCGTAGTGTGTGACTATGGGTAAATGAAGCATTATTTATATCATTATTTTAACAACTACAACGAAACTAAACGACACCGCGCATTATAAGTCCTCCACTCTATCGCAGAGATAAACCACTACGTAACATCTTGTCGTTGCCTTTGTGTGTAGTTGTAGTATGTGTGAATAGTCACTAAAATTCTATCAACTTTAAATTGATTACTTTATTCTATTTTCGAACTAGTAATTGAAGTACGTCAGTTAACAAATAACCTTGGAATAAAACTTCTACATAAGCAGTTGGTATTTCATTAATTGATTTAGAGTTATCGATAACTTTCTCTGGTACTTTCATTCAGGTATTTATTACAGTCATGAAACCGTATAAAAGTATAATTGCCTTTAATTATAGATTTACTAACACATTCTAGGTATACAAGTGTTTTATATTTTCAGTATTACGAGTCAAGTCTCGATATATTGAAATGAAATTTTATTTATATATTCCATTAGGAAATTAATTAATTTACTGATTTTACCTTGACGTTACCAACAAGATGAACTAATTACGTATTTTTAGACGGAAAATAAAGTATTCAATGAAACCATATTCAATATATGTTCCATATTTCGTTTTTCTATTAAGTCATTTGTTACGAACCATATTTATCCCATCGGATTGAGTTAGAGAGGAAAACATATAAATAATGCAGCAATAAATCATCATATTACAAGTCACGTTATTTATTAATACGTTCCATTTCAGCAATGCTCGAAAAACTTGAATGCATCGAGCCAGCAGAACATGGGGAATGAGATCGTGGCTTCGCTCCGGTGATAGGGCACAGCAGGACTATGATTAATGAATTGTACAACCGCCTAACATGAACTATCGGAACCCGGTATACTTGTTTTAAACGTTTATAAACTCGTGATGTAGCCGGCTTGATATTTGCTATTGAATGTAAAATGCAATATTTAGATACTCGCGAAACGTTCGCCGAGTAACTTGCCGAACAGTGACGATTATGGAATCTCCGCGTAAATGTACGTATGGATAATTGTTTTCGCCTTGAAGAGCCTACACCTTACAGAAAACGGACAAGCATCGTTGTAAGTACCGAATACACCACTATTTAATTACATGCTCGTATGTGCGCATATTTGTCTATGTTCGTCGAATATATGAGACTATGCTCGTGCGAGGTTACATTCTCATCATTGTTCGTCGAGTTACTCAGCAAACTATTTGTGAGTATTTTAATATTGTATTAAAATATTATAACTTTTATGCCACCAGCGACTTATACGTAATAAAAAAATGCACGAAGAAAAATACTCTTAAACGAGAAGGAAACACAAAATTGATTTCTATTCGTAATTTGTATATTTAGATAGAATTCATGAATGATGATCCAATTGTTCGAAAACGTATGAATGTAAATAAGCGAATGGAAGAGAGATGAAATCAGGGAACAATCGGCTAACAGAATCACTACATTCAGTCTATAGCGTGATTGATGGATCACTTCTCATTGTTTGAATAAAGCTAACTTATTTGTGATCGCAATCGGGTCACGCATTGTAATGTAACCCAATAGTTCATGTTGTGCGTCTCTCGCCCGATATAATCACTCTGTCCGATTTCTAATAGAAATTGTCAAATCGTTAGTAGGCAAAAATTGGAGAGATTTATTATAGATAAGGGGCATATAAGTGTTCATTTATCTCTACAGACATTGAACGTGTCATACACGGGCCGTGGCAGACACAATCATATTTCTTTACAATATTGTACCAGGCACCGGCTCGGACCATAAATATAAACACGTAAAGATTTATTATATAGCGGAATACTATTTTGTCTGTCACGCGACGCGTCTGAAACGCTCTATGCCTGTAGATGTAAGTAAACCCTAAGTTGACGTTAAATAGTATCTACTATTGTTGATGAAAGCGACTGAAAATTAATGTTAAATTATTATCGTAAAAATTGTTTCTTTGAATTCAATAATTGCGTTTGTAAGCGATAAACTATTATCTAAATACGCCTCCGCGTTGGGAATGTATTGTAAATATTTCAAGATGAAGATGGTTATAATCCACAAAATACAAAATGCTGTGATATCAGTTTGCGTTAGAGTGTAGGCACATAAAATATTTAATTGAAACATGATTGTAAACGATGGAACTGTAAGTAGTGTAAGATATCGTGTGGATCAAGCCGTTTCATTATAACCTACAGCTTATATATTATTGACGGCTCCAGCAGACAAGCTACTTTTAGCGGCGATTCGTGATTTGATCATTGCATTGAGCTGTATCACGCGATTCGGTCGCCGTATCGAGAACGCGGTTTAAGCTACTGTATTTCGCGTTTCGCGTTTAGTTACTACATCGAGCGCTAAAATGTGACGACCGGTGCTCAAACATGCGCAAAGATTAGCGTTTGATCGCTGTATCTAACGTCTTAAAATCGCTATGACGCCGATGATAAAAATAGCTAGTCTACTGGGGCCCAAGTGAACTTCAATTAACTCAACATCTACTAGTAGTATCATAGTGACACTTATTAAAAATAATTCACGTCCATTCAGAATTTTGAAATAAATGAGCAATACTAACGCCAATTTAGACTTAAGGGTAATTAATTATAATAAAGAACAGATACATGAATTGTAACGTGTTATAGTAAGAGCGTTTATGTAGAATAGTTATACAGAATCCGATAAAAAATCATATTACAGGTCATTCAACATAATTTTCGTATTAAGTTTGTATTCGTGTTGTTGTTAATTTTGCCATAAAATATAATTTTAGGCCCATTTCGGAATGTTAAACCGAATTTAGTAGAGATTGTTTAACTTGTTTTCGATTAATTTGATTGTTAGGCAAAAGGATTAAATATATAGGGCTGTAGAGCGGACATTGATCATACAAAAACCTCCATCTCGCTTCACATGAACACCATCTCGAATTAAATTACATTTCGACGGGTCCTACGTAAACTGGTGCAAGTGCGTTTTCACAACTTTACAGTAGAGCGATTTGAATGTTCTAATGCGTGTTCGATTTGGCATATTTTTCAAAACACCTTTCTACCAATAATAGGTAAGTTGTGGAAGACACTTTTTCTCTACATGTCCGGACTATTGCACCTATATAGTTAACATCTTTGTTGTTAGGTAATCTCGCTAGAATAGTGCCTTGTGACGCATGCTTACTATATTGTAATCATTATTAAAATATTGACTAATATTTTTGTGTATTACGTGTAGATAACTGAAGTAGATTAAATAAGAATTAATTTATGATTAAGTAGTTGTTCTAAAATAAAGCAATAATCTTCCGTTGAAGTAAAATATTGCCAGTATTAATATAATTGTTTGCTATGGATAGATTTTTGTACTTAAGAAAATTGTTGAACTGTGTGTCTATTTGATGTAGTGTCTTTATTTTTATTGAGTTACAAAAGATTAATTTGAATACTATTTTACGGCCTTAGCAGATTAGCTACTTTTTTCGGCGATTCTCGTTTTGGTTACTTGATGCGTTTGTTCGCAGTATGTAAAACGCGCGTTTTAACGACTGTATTAATGCTGTATCGCGTTTAGTTGTTGCATCGAGTGTTCAAAAAAGTACCTAAATCGCCGCTAAAAGTAGCATGTCTACTTAAGCCCTTAATGCATTTATGTAACGTATACATTATAATAAATTGTTTTGTCTGTCACGTTTTGAATGTTGAAAGTACCTAAGCAGGCTGTGTGTGATAATTGACACAGAGTACCTATAACTATATGTAGTAATAACCTGGTTATGTGAATATGTGCGATCATTTTCGTAGAAAAATCTTTTATTTGCCGATGTAACTGTATAAAATAAATGTGCGTTCTCCTAAAATAACATTTATTTCCACCTATTGTATGAAAACAGATGTAAATAAATTATAACTTTGGGTAGAGAGATTACTATTAAATAGGTGCATATGTTTATTGTAAAAATAAATAAGTTTAAGCTATTGTTTTATAACAAGACTCAAGAAATAAATTATTTTAGATCTACTTCTTGTTTAATTTACGATTCTTCTCGTACTCATTAAGTGCTAAGAGCCATTAAACATTAAATCGTAATTTGAGCGAACTGTTTACGTCGTCTTTAAAGCTTTATTCATTTTTAACACTTGCAGAAAAACTTAATTTTCATTAAAGAACGGAATGGATCTTTTCTCTCTTCTATATATCTTTTTAGGGGCAATGAAACCGTAATTCGAGTATCGTAAACGGTGTCTGTCTTAGATTGGCGAACATCATAGGATTTAATTACCGAGGGAGAGCGGAATAATTGGCGAGTCGCCTGTAATGGCCGAGCTTTACGGGCAAATTAATAGATTCTCACTGCAGGCTCTGTTCAACCTCAACCGAATTCATTCTGATTTTAATTAGCAACGTAATGTCACAGTCTTGATGCTCATTTGTAAGAAAAATAACAAAGATACTTTTGTCGCGCTTTGGCATTAAAATCGACTTGTATGCCGTGATGGTTAATGGCATGACGATATATGCCGTCACTCTCCGCCTCTGGTAGAAACTAGCGATAAGTAGGATAGAAGAAACTCTTTTGTGTGTGCGTGTTTGTTTTGACGCGTGTAGGTGACGTCGTTGTTCCTCTGAGTAAATGTAAGTACAACATTTTTAATAATGGCAGTATAGTTTTACAAGCTTTTATTTCACTGGCCTTGTTAGTTCATTTTTATATGCGAGGGGCAAACCTTGCAACAGAGTTTTGACTAAACTTCAACCGATGGAGCTGACATTTTGCTTCCTTTATTTGGATGACAATGTAAAGCAGTATATAATGTCGTTTAATGACGTCATTGTAAATCTAATATGGCGGACTCTACAAAATGCGGTCATATTTTTGTTAGGCACCCCCGTGATTATGGGTAGGTAGGTGTCAAATGAAAGTGATTTTTGAGAAAAATGCCAAAAACTCAAAAACAAATTTGTTTAATCATACTCGTAACTTCTTACAATAACCATCAATTTGCAACGGGAGGTACGGAAGTTAATATTTGCCGTACCTACCCTTTTCTTTGTTGCCCATTCATGTTTTGGCATCAAGATATTTTTTCTCGCCGCATAAATTCCCATTTCGAGTTCCGCAACCGTGTTAGCCGAGCTGTCAAGGGTCGTGGCGGTAAAAATGAAGTTAAGGAGATAATTTGACGTGGCATATGAGTATTAAGTTACTGTTCTCCCACAGACGAACTTAATATACTATTTACGAGTGCTTTTCACTTTAAATTACATGAAATCCCACCAAAATAAGTATATTTTATTGGAAACACATCTCGTAGAAAAATTCTGATCGAATAAAAATGTATGAAAACGTAATAAAATTATTTAATGTCTTTATGATCAAAGTACGTTACAAAAATGTACAGAGAATTCTTATTATCACCTTCACATGATTTAACATCGTTATCTCAATTATCCTTTGATTTCTCGTCGCTTTTAGTGCTCGAATACGCTCGCGATGTTTCGATTCGTTGGCTGCAATCGAATTAAGGAAAAGACCTGTAAAGCACCTCCGAGTCAGATGGGCAATGAAGCGAGCGATGGGTCGTTTAAAACGGCGCGGGAATACGGGGAGAACGATCAATCACACGCTTTAACGCATGCGACCTTCAATTGTGAAATGCTGTTTGAAGTCAGCTTCTTGTTGGTCGACTGTAGCACCGTCACTCTAGTTCACTTAGGTATAGTCTACGCCAAACTGCTAGTCCGCTCTGAAATTGTTGCGAGCAGGTGTAGTCAGTCAGACAATTTGCTATGGCGACTTGATTCATTTCTATATTCAGAGCGGACTAGCAGTTTTACGCGGACCATATCTCCGTCTTACTATAGCAGCAATCTTTGCGCTGCTGTTTTGCTCTTTGATTGGTGCGGAAAAGCGACTTATTGATGCGAAACTACAATACACGCAAAATATGAAAATGTAGGTAAAAAATTGATGCCATTTACATTGAGTTTGACTGTGGTTTTTGCTGTAACTTATATCGACGTATTTCCATCCGACTTGAGATCGTGTGCCGGCGAGCTTGAGCGGTGGATACGTATCCGCGAAATAACTGCGGTCTCGTGACATTTGAATAAAACAGTTACTCCACTCTCGGCGCGAACGTACGGTAAGATACCAAGACCAAACGTTGTTATTTTAGGTAGCAATGACCTATCTAGAACTAACTTTAATGAAAACTATGTCTGCTGCGAACTATGAACTGGGTCTGTTATGGGCTTTAATCATAATACAGACTTAATAATACTTTCAACACAATAAAATAAATCATAGTAGCCAACATAAAACGATAAAGAATTCGCTTCTACCAACATAAAACGGGATATTTTCCTTTTTTCAACATACATCTATGTCAAATAGTTAATGTAAAAGTTCCATTCTTTACTCTTATTTCGTTCACCGCGGAAATTACCACTATCCTGCAAATTGTGAATCTGTTCTCTGTTTTTCTTTAAAACCGAGCTCCATTTGTAGTGCACTGAAGCGTAAAACTACAAGTTCGTTTCGGGTTATTTCAACATGAAAATGGGGCGAGATTGTCATAATAACGAATCCGAATTAAGCTCTTACAAAGCCGTATTAGTAGTTGAGGCTCAAGGGCCGTGTCATCATAATAAAATGCAAATTGACACAGATTTAATCCCGAGTTATACCGCTGAACCCAATAACTGTTAATAATCCCGGCGGTAAACGCGCCCGCCCCGTCGATTTCTCGCGCGCCTAATAATAGTTTCATGTTTGATAATTCCTACTTTAGTATTCACGGGAATATTAATTTAATTTTGCAATTAATGATATTTATTGTTTTGGTATCTTTGCTTTCTTCCTTCGCAGACCAGTGGAATTCGAAAAGTAAAGTTCTTTTTCCGTGCTTACTACAACAAGTGTCATTTTTTCATAAGATTGGTGGTATGTAGTCTAAGCCGCTTACATTTGTAACGAATTCCATATACAAAAGGCTCCTACCTACAATACGATCGCCACATATGTAAGCCCATAGATTAGTAAAGATACTTCGCCACCTTGAAATTGAACGAAGCCACAAACGGCTTATTTTAGTAAGTTCTTTTTTTGAATTCTTGACAAATAAAAACATTTTTAGAGAAAATTTACGAATAAATAACTAATACTGCGTAATTTACGTAATAAATAAATAATTATTTCAAATATTTTAGGGACATTTTAGCACGGAGACGTGGCAAAACTTTTTTACGCAACAATTTCAATTCTCAAAACTGGGTACATTTTCTTGTTAGGAGTGAGTAATCTTTACTAATCTATGTGTAAGCCATGCACTCTTAGAACTATCGTATAGGATATTAGTATAACAATTTAACTTTTAATAGTTTCATAATTATGATTAAGCATTAATGTTGTATCCTACATCACAAAAAAGTAAAAGGCAATCGTAAACAGTGTCAACTTCGTGCCCGATTTTAATATTTCTTCATAAGCCAGCCTTAGAAATATAGACCTACATACGTACATCGCAATCAAGTAAATGGATCGAGATAAATTATCTCAACGTACATTCCGTTTCGAAATATGTTCGATACGTGAGGCGTTTCACGAAGTAATTAGGTCGCAGTAAATTAATATTTTTTCTTTTAAAAGAAGTCTAAGTGAGAAATTCGTGTATCTACGGGTTTTCTGAAGTTTCCCACTCTAACTGATCACTGTGGAATAATCAGGAGCCGGCTGTCCCACATCTTTAACAACCACATCAAAATATAATTTTGATTCTATCATTGAGGTGAGATTAAGACAAAAATCCTTAAAAATATCGTACTCAGTATGGTATGTTTCTACTGGAATGGTTTTACTGTCACATCAATTTCTAGCGTGAAGCATTTCTCGCGTTTCGGTCTTCGATCTTAGTCCTCAGGAGTTGCTACTGTGTACCCATCTGTAATCGGCTTCAGGTGGACCCCCTATACTATTAATATATGTAGTTGTTATAATGGCAAAGTGCGGCAGTGGCAACTTACTATACCACCATGATGCATGATCAGGACAGCATGATCGTTTTATACTTCAGATTTATAAAATTAAATACGTATCTAGATAAGATATAAGGTTTTGCAAACGATCACAATATAGAATTTAAATTACAAGTTCAAATTAACCGGATTATATTAATTTAATAATCCCATTAGGATGGCATGAAATTTATTAGGGTATCCGGTAAATTGTTTTATCATGTAATTATGTGTCATTTTCCTGACGTGTATGCCGAAAGATTGAGACCTATTTAAAATAATATTTAAGTAATTATTATTTTCTTTTAAATTGGCATAAGTAACGTTACTGCTAATATGTAAGTTAAATTTGTTTATAAACTCGTTTACTAGAAAGCATTTTGCTGTGGTTAAGTAGCCATTGCAGCACAGTAAATCATCTGTGGCCGAAGTCAGTATTCTAGTCTAGGGTTGAACAAAATGCCACTTACCATCAAATGTGCCATATGTTTGTTTTCTATCGTATTTGAGGTTAATCACAATTAGAATGCCTCATGTAATAAATATAATAATTGATAAATATTCACCAGTGCAAATCTGCAAATATCTCTTTCAGTACCAACTACAATAAAACACATTCCCGAAGTAAGTTACTCCGAAAGAAAACCCATTGCTCCACGATTGCTCCTAATAGATAAGTGAGGTATACTAATTAAACTTTTTTAATCTGAGCAGCCGAAGCAAGGTGTCGACGGCTCGAGGCCACTCGGTCGCATCGAGATAGCTCTTTCTCAATTTAAGGATCTCGGCCAAACCCTCTGATAAGCCCCAGATTTAGCGCTGAGCGAATTTGTTCGGGTAATTTACTTTCAGAGTTGTGAAGACAATAAAACTTGGCGGGGTTTTACTTTTGAGTAGCTTTATTTTGTTTCGTGTAATGAAGACTTATTTTCCAAGTCAAATGTTCGCTTGCGGCGAACTTTCCAGTTGGACGGGAATAATATAAGCAATGCCGGCTACCTGATTCAAATTATGCATCGAGATTGCTGCTGACATTTCAGAACTCTTCCTTACTTACCGGACTTTGTGAATTGGTGTAGAATGGTATTCGGTATTCTATGGTTGCTTTTTAAAGCCGTGATCATTCGTTCAAGTTCCTATCTAAGTATAGTTATTTATAGCGATGTTTGGCTGGAATAAAAAAACGCCACGGTTTTATACGCTAATATGTTTTTTACTATGTCTATGTCTATGCGTAATCTTTACCTATGTGTAATTGTCTATGTGTAATCTTTACCTTTTAAAGTCTCTACATGAAATGATGTTCTCATACATTCTGAAATCATGAGGATTCATGTTTATATCATCATCTCATGCCTCTTGAGTGTAGGCGCAATGTAATTGATATGGCCTTTTTGCATGGTATTTGTAATGGGTACATAGACTGTCAAGCTTTGCTATCAATTTTTTTAAGTTTTAATGTTCCAAAAAAGCGTACAAGGCACGCGGGAAAATCTTTATTCGCTGTCGCTCAGACCAGAAGTAATTATGCACAAAATTCACTCGTCATTAGATTACAAAAAAGTTATAATAAAAGATTTAACACAATAGACATTTTCAATACAAGTAAAAATAGTTTTAAAAAAGAGGTAAATAAAGTCCTTAATAATCTCCATATTAGTGACTAAGTAAACGTACAATTGAAATATACATATTATTAGTAGGTATATAAATTGTAATTAACATCTTTAGTATATAGATTATTATTCATATGTGTGTGTTTATCTTTAAAATTAATTATATATTTATAGTATTTATACCTGTATTTATATATATTAATACCTATTTATAAAACTTACTTATTCGTGCTGTTATGTTTAAAAAATTGTTAATCCTTAATTGGCTGTAAGAAATACTATATAATATACTGTGGATTTTGTAATAATAAAATAAATAAATAAATGACTAGAATTTCAATCAATTATATAATTTTCAAAGAAGTGAAATAGAATATTTTACTTCAATAATGTCTTAGTTTTCTAAGTATCCAAATAGAGCGTAAAAAATCTTCTGTGCTAATGAAAGTGAACTTAACTGCACCGAAATACTTCTTTTGAAAAAATATAGTTGGTAAAGTAGTGTTTTAAGGTGGAAATAAAAACAAGGAGAATTTTTATTTATCTTAGATGTAGCGTTTGTCTGTATTGTGTAAAGATAATTAACTAGACATATCAAATAGTAGCGTCTCCAATCTATAGTCGTAAATAAAAATAAGGAGGAATTTAATTTAGAATCGCAAACTTTCAGAACTAAAGATGTTCTAATACATTTGCCGGTCTTGTTCAGATAATGTTTCAACAGATGTAGCGTTTGTCGGTATTGTGTAAAGTTAATTAACTAGACATATCAAATAGTCAGCGGCGTCTCCAATCTATAGTCGTAAATAGTTCGGGTCAGCATCGCCGCATGTCACGGCTATTTTGGGGCTGTCAGTTCCACGCTCATCCATCAACCCCTTCCGATTCATCCGACAGATATACTGTACAAAGCATTCACCCCTCACAAGGAAGTTTCTTATACCATTCTGATACATTAGGTTACTGTAGTTTGTGATCATTAAGTAAGGATAAATATTTAGATGCGTTTTTTTTGCTAGCTTCGAGATGTGCATTATGTGCGTGCGTATATATGTGTGTGCGTACCTACTAATCGTACGTAATACATACATTATTTGATGTAATATGCAATAATATCAGTAATATTATATTGATTAACTTGAAACATAAAAATCGTTGCTATCATAATAAAATAATTCACATAACTTAACTTATATGAGCCGATATTATTTTATCACGTCGAGATGTAGAGACGGGTATTCCTTTGAAACGTATTTTCAAATATAAGCAAAAACATTCAGTACGTTTTTCTCTTTTATTTATCAACCATTTATCTTTATTTGGTCGCTCATAACGAACATTAGTATTATGCTTAAAAATATTAATCAACTTTTGTTTCAATTCATGATTACAGTCGAAATTCAATCACTGGAAAAATATGTACATCTAATTTAAAATTCATTACAAAATATTATTACAAGTATTCATAATATGAGATGAGAACAATATTAAAAAAAAAACAAAAAAATGCGACCAGTGACACTTCATATTATCTGTGTATAATAAGAAAAAGTAAAAGAAATATGTCGTCGCGGACGTATCAGATAGTTAACTCCGGCGACCCCCGATCTATATGTTTGCGTCAGCATTAAGGACGCGTGTCACGGCTGGCTTCAGCTGTCGGCGCTGCGTTCATCCATCAACCCCTTCCTGATCACTGTGCAGAAAGAACCCCTCACGATTATTATATTAGACTGTTTTATCTTTTCAACTTATTGATATTGATTGTTTGTATTCGCTTGTGGTGGTAAGTATATGTGAAACTGTTCTTATTAAATTTTATTCATGTCTCAAAGTAAGATAAAGCTGTGTATAGGCACATAGGACAAAAAATTGTAAATTAAATACTTTTTAGAAAATTTTGTAAATAATAGAATTTTACTCTTTATTGTACACGTGTAAATAGAAATCTCATTTAACACGTTTGCAGCAAACGACTTGTGTATGTGAGTATTTCCAACTAAATTTTAATTAAATATACAAGTATAAAAGAGAGCCTACCTAGTAGAACTCAGTAGTATCTATTTAGTTACTTTACTAACTATACTACTCGTTATTACTAATAATAATAATAATAATATTCTTTATTGTACCCAAAAGAAGAACACAAAAAATACATACAATTTTGGACGATACAAAAGCCGGTCTTATCGCTAAAACAGCGATCTCTTCCAGACAACCTTAGCATGAGGAGTTAAAGAAGGGATGACTTAAAATAATAGGGCGGGTGCAATTAAATGATAGTTATTTATAATGTAATTTATTTTTTCGAAGCCGGTATTATAATAAGCAAATACTTTCTGCTCCTATTTTCTATTTCTAGTACCAAGTACAAATTTAAGTCGATTCACGAACACTAGGCAGCTAAAAATGTGTTATTAGACGATTGCAGTAGGCTACCAGTAGCATTACCATGAGTTGGCATAGAAACGCCACTATAGAAATGGTAAATAGAAAACTATTGTCATTTTGCTAGTGAATAACATAACTACTATCGTTACGGTATTTCTTGACAACGTCTGTCAAATTAATGACTCATGGGACCGAATTTGTATGGCAATAGATCATAATGACATTCGCTAGCGATTTGATTTCGATAGGTTTTTTACGTATCGAGTTACGGCACTACGGATTTTAGTTCTACGAGTAACCACCAGAGGCGCTGTACAATTTTTCATACATTTATTTTACGCAGTCGCTAGCGAGTAATACTTTTGTAAACTCATGGTAGTCCTACTGTAGGGTGGCAGAGTGGCGTCACGTGAGGTTCCGTGCAGTCGTGGATAACTGCCAATGCTGATTTTATTCGCCGCCGTCCAAACATACCTGCGTTTGCTTTAGACTGCGTTCGCTAGACATGCATTATTTAAATAGCCCCTTTTACCGTAATTACCATTATTATTGACCTCACGAACGCTCAGACACGATATTTCCATAGATTTCGATATGCTATAATTTACGTTACTTAGAAAACGGAAATTTGTGTTTTGGGACATGGTTAAAATTAAATAAATATGTATACTTTTGAAAGAAAAGTTCAGATAGTTCCGCTGGTGATGTACCTACTACCATCATACTTATTTGTAGCGTAAAGCAGTTGCAGGTGACTAAAATTAGGTAATTGTCTTAATCATCAAGAGTCGCATACATCTGTGATCGCGTCTGAAGTCGATCACTGATGTGTGCTACCTGAGTAGATCCCCTGCTCGGTATAGAAATGGTTACATTTTTTTATAATATAGGAGTAGCAGACTAGCATGCAGTCCACCTGATGGTAAGTGGCTACTGCCACCCATGGACATCTGTAATCAACCCCAGATAGGATTAGATATTCCTACCTGAGGTAGGCTACAAATGCGCCGCTACCCCTGAGGACTAAGCTGGAACGCCTCGAAAAAGTCTGTCTCCCTTACCACACACTTCAAAACGGAACACAGCAGCGCCTAACACTGCTGCTATTAGGTAGAAATAACTATAACTACTACTACTAAACTATAACTACTTCAATCTTATAAAGCTTACAATACTTACTAGTACGAGAATAGTGTACGTAGCCGATACTGGTTCGGGTCATAAATCAGACTGGCAAATGCGCAGAATAAGATGTGGTCTGCAAATCCGCATCGGCACTATGTTTTGGCCGCCCACGCCACCCTATTTCCTTGTAAAATAAACTTTTATGCAACTCACCCTATTCGCTATGATCACGTACATGCTACGAACATTATTTAGAATTACGCATGTAGAATTACTGAATGAATATATTGGATTTATATGCAAAGTTAGTAATTTTGTAGAGAAATGTACTTGCTTTATTATTTTTTAGTTTATTTATTTAGGACTAAAATAGTAAAGATGCGTGCATTCCACCTGATGGTAAGTGATCACTACCGCCATGGCTATCTGTAACCCACTCCATATAAAATTTTATTATTAATTCTATCTAAAGTCGATCACAGATGCTTTGCGACTCATGAAGAATCAGACGTCTCCTAAATTCTAAACAAAATCTTGAACACAAAATGGGTCATTACTGTTATCTACTAAGAAACTTTGCAAAGTGATATCGTAAATAAAATTAATATTTCGCTCTTTTTCCTTATAAAGACTACTTAGTACAGATATTAATTCTTACGCGGTGAGTTTGTGCCGTTTGCCGACCGCGACAATATTATACAAGCTTTAGTATTATGCAATTACACGGCATGTTGCTCGTTTGCTGTATTCATTCCGCTTTTAATTATTTATTACTTCTAATTACTCTTCTAGGCTACTATTCCACTCACATTTACCTACTTTATGCATTAAATACATAGAAGAGAAATGTGACTGACTGACTGATCTAGAGAACAACCAACAGTTGCTGAACCTAGAATCTTGAAATTTTGCGGGTTTGTTTATAACTTACCTTATACTTGGGAATTCTACCCTTGGTGGGGTAAAATAAAGAAGATTTGGCTGAAGTAAGACGATGATATAAAAAATTAACTGAAGAAGCTGGAGGCAACAAGGCTCTTAGATCAATTCACTACGACAGAAAGAAAAGATAATAATATAGGTATGCTATGCTACCCGTGCCAAGCACAGGCGTGTTGCAAGTTATATAACACAATTCATTACATTATAATGTAACAAATAGTCACGTTTCCATTTAATTATAATTAGTTTTTCGCCCAACTTTACTACTTAAAATATTCAGCGCACCAGGTGCTAGAAAGCGTTTTCATTTTGTTCAAAATAAATTTTATGAGCATATCATTTACGTAACGATGTTGTTAAAGAAAATAAATCTTGACAAGGTACGGCGAAACCAAAAGTGAGCCACAGGTTTTCGAAATAAAAAATTCCAGGCTCTTTTAGTCGAGTAGGAACGTCGAGAGCTCGTCCGGGTGGGGTAGGAAAATGAATAATTATTCTGTCTCATGAAAAAAATCACTTCGCGAAGTAATGAAATCTCGAGCTGATGTACTCGAGGTGGAGTTCCGGTCCGACGGATATTACGGCAATATATTTCAATTACACATAAGAAAAAGAACAAGTCGTTTGAAGTAGCTGAAAGGCCAGATTACAGTCGTGGAGGAAATAATAACGAAGATGCCGCTAACGAGCGGGGATAACTTTTAGAAAAGAAAACGTGTGCAGGGAATGCCACTCGAAACTTATTGAATTGTATACCTACTTAGATGATTATATTATGATGTAATTGTATGTTTAGTTATTAATGTAATTATGCTGTAACTGTATATAGGTTTATATTGTATAGTATGTAGAACAAATGTATTTTGTCGATACTTATTACAACATCATTAGCAAGTTAGACATACATAGATATAGGAACTACATAATATAAATGATTTTTTTATATTTTTACTTATATAAAAACGAATATGTTTGCTGTATAACAGATATTTGTTAATAATTTTATTTATATTCTTATTATATACAAACAACAAAGAGTAAAATCATTGTCGATATGTTCAATTTAATACCACTATACTAAAATTATTTTTGGGTCGTACATTAGGGCCAGCCGGCGTGCAAAGTGCGAATACTTTAGAAAATCGACTTGAATATAATTCGTATTAAATAAACGCACCGAAACGCGGACATAGGGCGAAGATTTGTGCGATTCAATGGAATTTAATTACTGGGTGAGTGGGCAACCGTAACGACGCAAAAATATTTATGTTTATTGTCGGGCTAATGCTCAATGAGACCGCACTTGGCGTGGAGAAGTTTGTGTCCCGTCGAATGTACTAGAGTCAAAGTTTACAAGCAATGAGTTTACACTCTGTATTTAAATTTTAATGTTATTAATTTTATGAAAAATGTTTTTATACTACGACATGTCCGTATTTGTCGTTCGTATGTTTGTTTAAGTAGTGTATGCGTAAATCATTAAAAAAGGTATGATAAGTTATTTTTTTGTGGCGCAGAATTGCTGAATTGCAAATCTGCACCCGTACTTATAAAGATACACTTACTAACCTTACAACTCAATACTAGGATTCCTAAAGCTAGAAACAAATACATATAAACACCCAGACCTTGAATAGAAATCTTGACGACTTGCGTGGCGGAGCGGTCACCATGCCGGTCTGTCGCGCAAAGTGTCCCGGGTTCGATCCCCGGCCAGACAGATATCTACGTAAATGAATTTAGATTTCTGTTTCTGGGTCTGGGTGTTTGTGTATTTGTCTATGTGTGTGTTCATGGCACGACACAGGGAATCCTAGTGTGGGGCTGTGAGTGTAGAAAGCGTTTATTTATTTAAATCTAAATTCATCATTTCATTCAGATATCTGTCTTACCGGGGTCGAACCGAGGATTCCGCGGGCTCTGCGCGTCACAATTTTGTAAAAAAATCCATTCTGTTACTTACATCTTAATTTCATGTATCATATTCTACAATGTTCCCTAAGTACTCTTTGATTAAGATTACATTTTTATACCACTTGAAAACTCTCAAGAAAGCTTGAACATTTTTACATCATAACATGTTATAACAACCAGAAACATCTTAAGTTCAGCAATGCTCATAAATAACCACTAACAATCATCTATACCATACTTATATTCTTACAGGCCGTTCGTTATTCGATCAATTGCAATTAGCGAATGCCAAAGTCAATAAATGCAGTAAGAGTTAATTCTGTTTTCTGTTTGTTCATACCAAATAAAACATTATTTTATTTTAATTTGGCCGAATACCTTTCAACATTCATAAAATCGAACAATAGTCGTGTGGCCATATTTGTTTTCAGCGTCGACAGTAATAATTATGGTCATTCGAAGTCGACCGTGATGTTTCCAGTCCATTTCTCGTAATAGCGTTGCTTTTATAACCGAAGCGTAATGAAACTCGTTTAAATATCACAAAAGTGGTTGGATTACGGCAGCCAAGCACTTTATACTGCTTAATTACTGCCCTCGACAAAAATAATTGGGAACTTGGGGGATTACAGACGGACTTTACTGGCGATTTGAAGATATTTTTTTAAATTGTGCTTTTTGTGTTGCCGCTTTTGAAACTGACAAATCTACGTAGCGAAATACTCGTAGTATCTCGGCATAAGTAGGTACTTACCTACCGTGATAATGTAGTGGTATGAACTTCGGTGTCACACAACTGGAGTCCCGACTTCGAATTCCCGACACTAAACTACATACCTTCGCAAGGAAACTTACTTGTCTGCGGGATTTAAATAAAGAGGTTTCAAAAAAGATGCGCGAAGTCTATCAATATAGATATGCCTACTTGACCAGCGTGGACTTCGATTGTGTAACTATGGCTTAATACTTCTCTATCCGTAATGGATTGATGATAAAACAGGACATACTCGTATTAGGTGTGTTTTAGTTTAAATAATAATGAGAATTTAATTTTATATTATTGTTTAGCTTCTCTTGATTTATATACGCATAAGTTTCCCAATATGCAAGTTATCTATGACTACTTGAAACAAGTCTAATTAAATTGCTACGCTGTACCGTAGATTTAAGAGCAGTTTTTACGATAGAACGACTGATGAATTCTTTAAACATTTTGTAAGCTAGCCAGAGATTCTAAACACTTTAATCTTACCAGCTTACCACCCCATTAAAAACCGCTATTTTAAGTCCATTGGGCATTAAAAAAGTTTTTATTTTGACGTGACAACGTCTTAAATTAGGTTGCGGCTGGGAGTCACTTATGAAAAAGTGTAACGCCCGGTAACGTTACGATGAGTCACCGAACGAGAGAGAGGCCCGCCGAATGCCTTGCGTCTCTCTCCCACTCAACTATGATCGGTCTGCCGCGCGCGCAGCACTAGAGACTAAACAAAATATATTTCTATAGTTAAAATTTGTGCAATTCTTATTTTCATTCAATTCCTTGTTCCTATTGTGCAATTTAATTATATTCATATCAATAAATATTCTACCGAGAAAAAGACGTTGTCACGTAAAATCTTCGCCCGTAAAACCGACTTTACAGGCAACCATTTTTTTCTTTATAAATAAGGCATTTTTAATTTAAAAATAACGTTCCTTTTATTTCTAATAATAATTATATGAGCGATAAAATACACTTAAATAAAATTTCTCTACTTTCTAAAATAGTAGGAAAATATATACAACAAAATTAACGATCCTTTACAAGCTCTAGAAGCAAAAGAAGCGAACTTCTACACAGATACTACTACTCGCGACTTAGTATAAACTTTAACTAAACTATAGAATCTTTGAAGGTGGTAGAACCCTTTGTGGTTCGACTCCGGCGGCACCACCCCCACACCTATTTCTACCTAACAACAGCAGTGTTAGGCGCTGCTGTGTTCTGGTTTGAAGGGTGTGGTAAGGGAGACAGACTTTTCCGAGGCGTTCCAGCTTAGTCCTCAGGGGTAGCGGCGCATCTGTAGCCGACCTCACTTGGTGATGACTCACGGGTTGATTACAGATGTCCATGGGCGGCAATAGCCACTTACCATCAGGTGGACTGCATGCTCGTCTGCTACTCTTATATTATAAAAAAAAAATCTTTATAAGTAATACGAGGTATTAAATTGGCATCAAAAGTGTAGGTTACAGAGTTTACTAATAAGCTGTTTAAATCCGTTAAACGTGCACACCACTGAACGTTGTTCGTTAACTGAATGGGAACAAATGAGTACATGATTTAGTATCCGATGTGTGTCGTATCCGTATATCGGATCACGCCGGCCTCGTTTACGTCATGATCAATAACTTTGTTTACGCGTGGGATTAAGCTTCATTATCATAATTGTTAAAAACGCCTGTTAATTTTCGCGTGACAATTTATTATTGGATACAATTGGGGGTGAAATTTTAAGATGGACTCTATAATGAAAGCACTCATCGTGGTACAACTGCAGTGGCTCTACCAGCTTGTGTCTCATTACAGCAGTGTTAAGCACTGTATTTAAAAGTATAATACGTGAGAGATACTTATACGAGACAATCCAGCTTCGGAACTATAGCAAACATCAGGTGGGAAGGACTTCAATCTTATCTAGGATTGATTACAGGTGTACGTGGATGGCAATGTCCACTTACCGTAACCAACATACTCGTTTGGTCATTTGGTATTTTCGCGTAAAACTGCTAGTCCACTCTGAATATAGAAATGAATCGCGCCGCCATAATAAATTGTATGACTACACCTGCTCGCAACAACTAGAGCGGACTAGCACTGTGGCGCGGACTATACTGTAAATAAACACTTTAATTCTTACATAATATCTATCTTAGTACAATGTCTGTAAGCTGATGGGAATAGCATTCAAGTCTATAAATTATAACCAGGTATTGGAAATCCCGTTTCTTTACTGGATGTAGGTTTGACAAAATTTTATACGGATATTCTACTATTAATTAACCAACTTCCCAATGCGATTTTTTCGCGATGCTGCGACCGATCGTGATTCAAACACCATTGTATGTGGCTAGTTTCACAGGGGGTCCCATTTTGTGGAAATTTGAAAATTTTTGCTCGTTTTCCCGGCAAATCGGAAAAACATGTTTAGTACATATTTCTGAAGTTTGCGCTCATATTAGACATGCTGTTTACATCGTTATCCAACGAAATATATTGAGCGCCGACTTCAGAACTATGTACTAAACCAACATTTATTTCAATTAATTTTTACTTTGTAGTGACATAGAAGTCGGTTGTATTTTTTTGTTAATTTTTTTTAATAAACACAACCGGGATGCATTAAGACCAAAGTGGACATCAAGCTTGTTTCATCTAGCAAAAATAATAACATACAATGTTTTAGCAACCCTTGAACGAGCTAATCCTTCTTGTTAATAGTACTGTAGCTACTGCAAGCACGATTCCACGAAGTTAGCAAAGTCGTATACTTTGCGAGCTTTATAAATTACGTACCTAACTTACTTGGGGTAACCAAATACCATTTAAATTACTAAACTCGCGTGCATATAACGAATGCAAACGTTACCTTTTTACATAGATGTTAACTTGATTTTCAAGTACTAAAAATCTTAGATTTTAAATAATGTTGCTGGCCTAATTACAGTTTGATTACTGACACATAAATACGAAAGTAAAGAAATTTTATTACATTTAATTTTGTTTCAATTAATGTTTAAATTATGTATTTTTATCTACGTATAAAAAAAATCCTCATCTTGAATGTAATTTCTGACCAAGGAGTTTTGTTTATTAATGCAAATGTCCTAAATATTTTCGTGACAAAACTCATATATCTTTACGTAAGATTGCTGTCAAGACTGTAGATACAGATCGACGGACAAAGAGAAGAATAAACGGACATGAAACCATATCTATAAAAGAGTTTATATTTTGCAGCTAATAAGAACATAACCAGCTGATTTCAGCTTGTTTGCGTACAAACGTTTCAACGTCAGAAAAGCACTACCAAATGGAAGTTCATTTGGCGGGCATTCGGCTGTGCAAACTGATTAATTCTCGCGGCGGACACCAGAAAGATTAGCTGAGTGGATGTGAGATTGCTAATTCCGCTAATGCACGGACAAACAAAAACTATTTGCGGAAACTTTTGTTGCACCCATAATTTTGAGGATGATTTTACAATTGATTTACTGTAGAATATCTTGTAGTAATTTAAAAATAAAACGGCATATTTATTTCTTACCTAATAAGATTTTCGTTTATACTGTGCATTCATTTGACATCGGAAAAGAGTAGTGGAATGGAGGAAGAGAATAAAAGAGTTTATATTTTGCAGCTAATAAGAGTATAACCAGCTGATTTCAGCTTGTTTGCGTACAAACGTTTCAACGTCAGAAAAGCACTACCAAATGGAAGTTCATTTGGCGGGCATTCGGCTGTGCAAACTGATTAATTCTCGCGGCGGACACCAGAAAGATTAGCTGAGTGGATGTGAGATTGCTAATTCCGCTAATGCACGGACAAACAAAAACTATTTGCGGAAACTTTTGTTGCACCCATAATTTTGAGGATGATTTTACAATTGATTTACTGTAGAATATCTTGTAGTAATTTAAAAATAAAACGGCATATTTATTTCTTAGCTAATAAGATTTTCGTTTATACTGTGCATTAATTTGACATCGGAAAAGAGTAGTGGAATGGAGGAAGAGAATAAAAGAGTTTCCTGAATGATATATGATAATGTTTCCTAGTAATTATCATTTTTCAAAACTGCATATCTTTTTTAAGTAATGAAAAGAAGATTTTCGTTTTTACGGAAGCTTTAATATCGTCTGGTTTTAAACTGATATACATTAATCTGACATCAGAATTTTTTAGTGGAGTAGGGGAAGTTAATTTGACAGGAACTACTTCTGTAGAGTAATTATTTCTCGCGACTAACAGACACCCGAAATCTTAGATGAGCGGATGTGAGATTGCTAATTTCGCTAACTTTTAGATACTACAGTATTTACTAAGCTAATGTATACAAGTTTTGCCACACTACTTTATAATAATTCTGGAGCTGTTTGTCTGTTGTCGATCTTATGAATATCAACCTGTTATTGTTCCACTGCTGGACACGGATCTCCTCTAGAAGTGACAGCTTTAGGCCTTAAAGCCTCGTATTTACTTTAACTAATGAACTAATGTCACTAATGTGGTACCAATTAGGACTAGCTAACATTTCAACCTCAGAAAAACATCCCCGAATAGAAGTTCATCTGGCTGCCCGTTTGTGCAAACTGATTAATTCTCGCGGCGGGCGGGCATCAGAAATATTAGCTGAGCATGTGAGATTGCTAATTCCGCTAATGCACCGACAAATATCGCAGTGGCAGGTCTTAGTTGCATTCGTATCATTTTGTGTACCTAATTTGCGGATTTTAGTATGCAGTTTTGTTTTTCTCTAATTATGAAAGCTTATTGTATTATATGGTATTTGCTTATTTCACGTGCCAATTCCTTGGTATACAGGTGGTTTCTGCTATATTAGGACGAGCAAACTGAGTCTCATCTGAGATTTGATTTGGGTTTAAATATACTCGAATTCTGGGTAGTGCAACTTCGGTTGCATGATACTTATTTCTGTCTTACCGTAGCTATTTCTGTGTTATTATAGCAATTGAAAGCGCTGCTGTGTTTGAAGGATGTAGGCAGAGAGAGACACTTTCACGAGGCATTTTAACATAGTCGTCGAAATCAGTAGTTTGTTTCACAGAAAGATTGGGTATACATGATTATTATACTAAAAGACCGGTTCAGGGCGTCAATTAATTTTGTGTTTAAGTTTAGATTGCTCGACCTAACCTAACCTAACCTAACCTAACCTAACCTAACCTAGTACCTAACCGCGACCTAACCGCGGCGAACTCTTATAGACTAACCTATTTTCAACCCCTAAACATATTATTTAAATAAAGCATTTTTATCATTTAAATCATTGTTTTCGTTATAAGCAAGCATTATTTTCACGTAGTAGAGAAATTCCATACATCAAGTTCCATTATTACGGCCACTTAGTACCCGAGCACTCATAAGAGAATTTATGCTGTATCATATTTCAGTGTTAATTATGACACATTACAAACAGGCGGTGATAGAGCCGTAATACAATACTTATTGTCGTGTACTACTCAAATATGTATTATGTAATGTTTGAAATGTGGAAATGGTGTTATGTTTCCAAACAGGACTTTCTAATTTATATCCCGTGTTTAGGGTACATACAGAGGATTTCAGAATTTTAAGTATATTGATGTTGTTTACAAAAGTAGGTTGTCGAATATATAACATAGTTCATTCTGATACAGTTTGGTTGAAGAATATGGTAAGGTAGCTAAAGATGATTCACTTCAACAGTATGTTTACACAATTCAGACCAAGAAAAGAAAATGCCGTATATCATCGAAAGCATCCGAAAGAAGGCGTGAGATGAGCATACAGTTCCCAGATAGCGTTCAAGCACCATGCTTAGACCACTCCGATTAGGTTCGGAAGTAGCTCCCGGGGTCCTTTACGTAACACTTTTAGTAGGTACTGGGTACCATTTGACGGTGTCTTCAAAATGTATCTTGTCATAAAAAAGTATAAGACGCGGATTACAGATGTCTGCTAAAGCCATTTAAAATCTGTAAATATACCTGTAACTTCAATATGCACGTAGTATACCAAAGTAGGCTCGAAATAATTCAAATGCTCGGAGTAAGTTAATATAAGCTTTTAATTTGACTTTCCGATTTCATGTAAGTGGAGCACTACATCTTCCCAGAGGTTTTGCAGCGAAACGGAAACTCCCAAATTAGTTTAGTTTGCTTTTCTTTTTCTGGTTTTGTTTCCAAGATTATGTTTGGAATGTGTTACTTTTCGAATGAAAATATTAGTTAAATTACGTAGGGTATAAAAGTTTATATTAAAAATATAGATACATGACATGAAATGAAATTATTGTGCTTTTTGTTCATACTATTTTTACAAATTTTTACAAATTTATTTTTAATAAACACATCATATTTGTATTATATAAATATTTTTTCCAAGTGAATTAGCAATTATGTATAATATTTCCTAAGAAACATTTCCTAAGAAATCTGTCATGTCATGTCATAATGTAAGTATGTGCGTATAAATAATAAAAATGTTTGTTTTTGTAATCATAAAACTGCAGTTAAAGTTTCTTAAAAAAGCGTTAAATTTTCAAACAATTCATAAACCAAAAACGAAATGAAATTGTACGTATATGAAATCAATCACAATTCGAAGTGCGAAATCATCGATCATAGGATGACGCCCTCACGCACAAGTGCAGTCCATTCATTTGCCGGATGGATTAATTTCCGCCGTGAGATCGCTCCAAAGGGAAATGCGATTGGAGCAAATTGTACGCAACTGTACGGAGGGACGACAGATTTCATTTTGCGCTCATTTATCCCTTAAGGATTAAAAGTTCGGTTTTAATGTTAATACTTTCTTTTCTTTCGGGGCACATTTCCTTAACGCGGCTTGCGGTTAAAGTTAAATAGTAGAAATTATCACGTAAGGAAAAATCATTGTCTGCTAAATGTGATTTTCTCTCTCTCTCCCTTCTCATCCAATTCCAAACAAAGAGTTAACACAAACATAATTTACTTATATATATGAAATCAATCACAATTCGAAGTGCGAAATCATCGATCATAGGATGACGCCCTCACGCACAAGTGCAGTCCATTCATTTGCCGGATGGATTAATTTCCGCCGTGAGATCGCTCCAAAGGGAAATGCGATTGGAGCAAAGTGTACGCGACTGTAGGGCGGGACGACAGATTTCATTTTACACTTATTTATCTCTTAGGGATTAAAAGTTCGGTTTTAATGTTACTTTTTCTGGGTCAATTTTCCTTAAAGCAGCTTGCGGTACGAGTTAAATTGTTGAAATCGTCAAGTAAGGAAAAATCGTTTTATTTTATTTTTTCTCTATCTTGTATGTCTCATTTCAAACCACGAGTTGACATAAATGAAATCAAATTATAGGTATGAAATCAATCACTTTTGAAGATTCAATTTGAAGTACGAAATCATCGGTCAAAGGATGACGCCCTCACGCACAAGTGCAGTCCATTCATTTGCCGGATGGATTAATTTCCGCCGTGAGATCGCTCCAAAGGGAAATGCGATTGGAGGAACGTGTACGCGAGTGCACGGAGGGACGACAGATTTTATTTTGCGCTCATTTATCCCTTAAGGATTAAAAGTTCGGTTTTAATGTTAATACTTTTTTCGGGGCACATTTCCTTAACGCGGCTTGCGGTTTAAGTTAAATAGTAGAAATTATCACGCAAGGACTTACACAAACCTAATTAACTTATATGTATATGAAATCAATCACAATTCGAAGTGCAAAATCATCGATCATAGGATGACGCCCTCACGCACAAGTGCAGTCCATTCATTTGCCGGATGGATTAATTTCCGCCGTGAGATCGCTCCAAAGGGAAATGCGATTGGAGCAAAGTGTACGCGACTGTACTGAGGGACGACAGATTTCATTTTGTGCTCATTTATCCCCTATGGGTTAAAAAGGTCATTTTAATGTTTATACTATTTTTTACAATAAAATACATCAATCGCATGAATTCATATTATAAGTTATTAGTTATGTATCGCAGGAAATAAAAAGCTAAGAAGCTTTTTATTGTGAGTGAAAAGTAAGAAGTTTTCACTATATTTTTACCAAAGCTTTTTAATTTTAACGCAGTTTGCAGTAGGAGTTAAATGGTAGAGATTGTTATGTAAGAAAAAGGCATTATGTTAAGGTACGTCATTTCATTAAAATTAATTTGTTTTATATAGTGGGAAAGTTATATTATCTCATTATTATAATTAAGACTAAGGAACTTTACTTCTGATACGGATCTCATGACCTAACAAGTATACTTTTAAAAGAAGAAAAGAATTAAGGTTAGCTTTAAAATATACGCCAGTTAATGTTGTGTACTTAATAGTAATTTCGTGGTTTTAATTCAAGCTTTAACTTTACTAATCACGAACATTGTTTACGCAAAACAAACATTGCCTTAATCCTTGTAAGCGTAAGTTAACGATCCGTAAACAAGCATTTTAGTAAAAGAATTTTCTAGCTCTACGCTGAGTCACCGATACAATTTTACATGAAAGGTGTATAAACGCGAGAGGAATTGCTGGCTTACAGCGGTCGCTACAGCGGTCTTATTTCCCGGGCCTGTTGCCCGCTGAGATTTGACTTATTACATTGCCGGCACATTGCCAGAACATTGCTACATGATTATTACCTACAAAGTTCATTCTTTTGGCAGATATACTTTAACAGTATAACTAAACGGCAAAGGCCCGATCGTAAGACGTTTATCAAACGCACAGAAATTCAATAAAATTTCCCGTTATTTCGATTTTCGAATTCATGGGCGCAAGTTTATGATGCATTTTACGATACCCTCTCGGTCAAACACGCGACTCCGACGTTTATGATACTCACGCAGCATTTATAACGCAAATTCAAGTAAGGGTTATTGTTCGCAAGTAAAGCTCTATGCTTTTCATAAAAAATGTGCCGTTTTTTCAATTTGTAATAGGTAACTGAATTTATTGGGTCGATCTGTTTGGACTTTACGTTTTCTCTTTTTAAGCATCATATTTACCAAATATTGGTCGAAAACTCGAAAAGAAAATGTATTTCTCTATTCATGAATTACAATTATCTTTTAAAAAGTACTGTCATTGAATAACGAATAGAATAGATAATCAAAATCCAAACTATAAGAAACTAAATTTATTTTAATTCATTTATAAAACAATTACAAATATCTTAAGGAAAAACTTCAGTGTATATTATGTAAATCAATTCCGATTTATCAAAACAAGCGTTATAGAAGCCACTCTTTATTATGATAATTACTTTTGAAGTTCCTTTAATGGACTAAGTTACAAAAGTATTAAAACAAGAACGTCTATTTGAATGGTGTAAACATAATTTGTGGACAAAGTTCAACATGTAATGTTTTGCGAGATGGCATTGCCAAAACGAATGTCTAGATTTAATTAAATTGCCGGTTGCTTTACTTGGCAATAAAGAGAATGGTAAAATTTAAGTGAATATTAAAATGATCTAAAAGTTTTATAAATGAAATGAAAGAGCCTTCTGTTTTAACTGAAGAATAAAATATTATTGTATTTCGTGGAATAAGTTATCTTTTATAATAGCGTATCACTTTAAGTTATAGATTTTAAGATTTATTTAGACTTGGTACTTATTTATTTACTTACAAATATCAATGTACGACATAAAATCACTTACCTTCACAGAAATAGCCTCATAAATGTTTGCCCGAGCTTTCTATTCAAGTTCTTAGTAATAATGTATTTACTTTGTAATATATTCGATATTTTATTGGGTACACAGGCACTGGGCTCTTATTGCGCTAAAATTATTACACAAAATTGCAATAAATGGTGTTGTAAAACAAGAATGCTTGCTGGAATACAAATATGTATACACAGGTATTTTCGTAGTTAAAATTATAGAAATATAAAAGTATTATAGTTTTACCAGAGATCGGCCATAGATGCGTTGCTTTCCCTTTTGTGAAATAAGTTAGAACGATTCGTATTTATGTGTCCCTCACCACATCCTTCAAACCTAAACACAGCAGCACCTAATATTGTTGTTATAAGGCAAAACACATACAACTGACGGGAATCAAGAAGAGCATGTAATACCTAGGAGTTTTGAAGGTGGTAGAATCCTTTGTGGTTCGACTCCGGCAGCAACACCGCCACACCTATTTCTACCTATGTTAGGCGGTGCTGTGTTCCGTTTTGAAGGGTGTGGTAAGGCAGACAGACTTTTCCGAGGCGTTCCAGCTTAGTCCTCAGGGGTAGCGGCGCATCTGTGGCCGACCACAGGTAGGAATACTTAATCCTATCGGGGGTTGATTACAGACGTCCATGGGCGGCAGTAGCCACTTACCATCAGGTGGACTGCATGCTCGTCTGCTACTCCTATATTATAAAAAAAACCTTCTATCTCCCAAAACTCTTTCATATTGTTTATTTACTAATGTGTTTAGGTATTTGTTTACAAACTTAACTTAATAACGACTTCTCTTCTACCTATTACTGTCCTACTGTTGGGCACTGGTCCACCGTATTGGCAAAATTCGGATTGGTAGACTTCAAACAGCGTTTTTTAAAGAATTTTCAGGTATGTAGGTTTCCTGCGCATTGTTATATTATGCTTATATAAATTAAGAAAAGCAGAGGTGTGTACTTAGGATTTGAACTTTGGACCCCTTATTTAAAAAGTAACCAAATGCCCACTATCTCTAGTTGATTACTTGAATACTAACTTATAAAACGTTACGTAAACTTACGTATAGAATATAGATACAATCGTTATCCCCAAATTTTCAAGGATCAGTGCCCAATATGTAATTTCGGGAACGATTAGTCCCATGCGATTCATTTAAAGTAGCATTTAGTAAAATCTGGTGCACGGCTGATAGATAGTACTTGGAGCAGATGGAGTTGTCCCCGGGAGTGCCTTTTGCTCCACGCCGTTGAACAAGTGCCAATGAGCGCTTATCTTCAAGAAAATTTGTAAAAATAAAACGGGGACATTTATAAAATCGGAACGGATTTCTAGGGTAGCGCGGAATAGATTACGGTACATTAAATTATTACAGGTTCATGTAATAATTTTAGAGTATTATAATAAAACACTCTTGTTTTGTGTATGTACATTTACTTGCGTTGTAACACAATGACAAGTATTGAAATTCTTTATTGGGGCACACCTGTGATGCACACCAATAAATATAATTAATACACTAGGAAATATTTAACAATTATTAAAAGGAACCAATATAAACTAAGTGAAAAATATCCAAGGGTATGTGAAGTCTATCCTTTTGCACTTGGCAAGTAAGACCCGTATCCAGCAATAAGACTTTTGCCGAGACGATACTGACATCGATATTTATAGAAAAAATCGATGATATCTTTCAAAGCCGTGCCACTGTAGGTTTAAAAATAAAAACTAAATATTTTTTTAACTACCGAATCATGTTATTTTTTATTAATATTAACGTTTATTATGTTTGCGTATATTTTCAGACGTAGTATCTGTAATATATATTCAATACTGGTGCCAAGGACATTGTAGAGGTACTGCAGAATGCACGAATTGCCACAATTTGGTAATTACAGTAAGCTTGTGCACAAGAGACAATCAATATTGTCCTAGCAATACAAAACCACAATAGGGCTGAGCGCGATACAATTATAAGTTAGTAGAACTTTGTAAGTTTAAATAATAGGGTTACATTTTATTAAAATAGGTACCTTTAAAAAGTTTTCATGCTATGGGAGCGACACCGGGTTATATGAGAGTTTTTACTCATTAAAACTAAACTACTTATAAAGAAGTAATACATTTTGTTCTACTTGTAATCGTTAAATATCAAGACTACAAATAAATTTGTTATTTCTGGTAAAATTGCTACGGCCTGACCTGTTCCATAAAAAGATTGTACGGCAGCGCCGCTTTTTTGCTCGACTTAGCGGGGCGCTGCTGTGGCCCCAGATACTCTCCACTAATTGAACAAAACATAATTATATTAATATTAAAAAACCAATATACCTAGGTATTCGATTGAAAATTAATAGAAGAGAATATGTAAACAACCGTTAATATATGAGTAAGTACTTCGTTCAAAATGTTTATAAGTTGCAATTAAAGTTCTTTCAGTGAGGTCCTGGCTTATAAAATATGACCTATGACACTTATGAGATGAAGAGAAATTTAACGACACGTCGTAAATGTTTTAACAGCCGTCAAGCCTTATACAGCGGAAATACATACAATGATCATTTATTACATAGATGTAATTTATTTTATGCATTTGGTGTCATATAGGTACAGTACATGTTTATTACATGTTCTCTTTGTTTTTAAACTTTTTGTATTTTAGTATGTAGATGTTTTTTTGGATACGGAGGGTTACCATTATTATATTAATTTATGTAAGCACAGTTTAAATTTTATTACTCTATTTACCTATTAATAACAAAATTGATACTTACTTAATAAAAATATGGATATTGGAACTTTGTTTACGATTTGTTTACGCTTTCTACACTCACAGGCCCACACTAGGATTCACTGAATCGTGTACAAACACCCTGACCCAGAAACAGAAACCTAAATTCATCATTTAGATTTCTGTCTGGCCGGGGATCGAACCCGGGACTCTCTGCGCATCAGTCCGGTATGGTGACCGCTCCACCACGCGGATCGTTATTACTAACCTATTTCCATTTGATTCGATATCTTGTGACAAAGCACAGTATTTTCATTTGATTCGGATATCTTGTGACTTAATACAGTATTTTCATTTGATTCGATATCTTTTGACTAAATACAGTACGAGTGTTGGAGAGAAATCTGAACGAAGGTTTAATGGGCGCGCTTTGATCCTGTGCGAGTGGAAGCGCAGTAACACGGCTAGATTTATTAGTTCAATTACCCTGCTCTGCTAGCGTACTTACTTGAACGACGCCAACAAGTCAATTTTGCTAAGATTACAAAATTCACGGGCCGTGTATCGTATTGTAGTTTATTTTCTAAAGGTTAAGGTAAACTTTTTAAACAAGGTTAATTTAAAGAATACCTACTGACATTAAAAGACTTGAGACCTCACGAGGACCTTGTAGGTCCTTTTCTACAATATGTTCTTTATTTAAGAAAAGTCTAGATTTATTGGTTAATTACACCACGGAGATCCAGCTTAAAAGCAGATAAAAAGGTTCCGTACCTACTTACTGAAAGTACGAGCTAATTTAAGTAGGTTAAAATATAGAGTCGAATTTCAGTGATCGTTTCTTTCTTTTTAAAACTTTTTTAGGTATGTTAGATGTTTTTATCCTGCGGTGTCATTACTATATTAATTCATTTAAGCATAGCTCAAAAAATTTTAGTGACTCGGTATATTTATCAACCAATAACAAAATGGATACTTAATTAAAAATGGATACTCGAACTTGTTATTTCCACTTGATTCGATATCTTGTGACTAAATACAGTACTTTCATTTGATTCGATATCTTGTGACTAAATACAGTATTTTCATTTGATTCGATATCTTGTGACTAAATACAGTATTTTCATTTGATTCGATATCTTGTAACTAAATACAGTACTTTCATTTGATTCGATATCTTGTGACTAAATACAATATTTTCATTTGATTCGATATCTTGTGACTAAATACAGTATTTTCATTTGATTCGATATCTTGTAACTAAATACAGTACTTTCATTTGATTCGATATCTTGTGACTAAATACAGTATTTTCATTTGATTCGATATCTTGTGACTAACTAGTACGAGTGTTGGAGAGAAATCTGAACGAAGGTTTAATGGGCGCGCTTTGATCCTGTGCGAGTCGAAGCGCAGTAACACGGCTAGATTTATTAGTTCAATTACCCTGCTCTGCTAGCGTACTTACTTGAACGACGCCAACAAGTCAATTTTGCTAAGGTTACAAAATTCACAGTCTGTGTATTGTATTGTAGTTTATTTTCTAAAGGTTAAGGTAAACTTTTTAAACAAGGTTAATTTACCTACTAACATTAAAAACTTTAGGACCTCATGAGGACCTACAAGGTCCTTTTCTATAATACGTTTTTTTATTTTAAAAAGTCTAGATTTATTGGTTAATTACACTACGGAGATCCAACTCAAAAGCAGATAAATTGGTTCCGTACTTACTTAAAGTACGAGATAATTTAAGTAGGTTAAAAATGTAGAGTCGAATTTCAGTGATCGTTTCAAGTGTACTACACAACTGGGAGTAGAATAGTAGTGTAGTAACATGACTAGACTTTTAGTTCAATCACGTTACTGAGTTTCAGCTCATGATAAGCTCAGAAAGTGCCGTATTTAGTGACGCCACGATAAGATTTTTTTAAAGCATTATTTTTAAATACAAAATCTTCAGAGCATCTTTTACTGTGACTGGTTTCCGGAGTAGTGCGCAAGTGTCAGTAGTAACAAGACTAGATTTATTAGTTCCATTACCCTACTGAGATTATAAGCAGGTCGGAAGGTGCCGTACTCGTACTAACTTAGCGACGCCAACAAGTCAATTTTGCTCCAGTTACGAAATTCGCTCTCCGTATGCGGGAGATGTTTCTTAGGATAACGAATCTTCTTTTCAAGGATATACTCTGCTTTAAGATTTGTATTTAAGGCTCCCAAGTTAGCTAATTTACATATTAGATGTTGAAGTTACTTTCCAAATAACAATAAAACAACTGTTAGCGTTAGTCTAAAATCCATAAAATTTACGGGAGTGATAAATTTACTCTTAAAACTTAACTTTTAGGTTTTAGCTAAGCACAAATTAGAGAATAGTAACATCACTAAATTTATTACTTCAATTACTTGCTTTTAAGCAACCATACTTATCTACTATACATAAATTTAAACAAGGACGAAAAAACAATTTAAAAAGGTTAGAAAATGACAAAATAGAAGATTAGATAAGTAAAAAAGAGCAAACATCAAAGAAGGGAGCCAAACTTCGGCGTCGTGTGACTGGTTTCTAGTGAGTCGAGTCAGAGCGTAGTAACACGACTAGATTTATTAGTTCAATTATCCTTCTGAGCTCCGAGCTGTCGTATTTACCTGTACGATGCCAACAAGTCAATTTTGCTCAGGTTACAAGACTCACTTTCCTATGTATTTTTTCTCGTTTACTCTATGTTTTACCAAATCAAATTTTATCAAAAACTACTTCAATGATTTTAGTTTATATATATAGAAAAAAATTCAAAATCAAACGGGTAAATAACATGGTAAAAAAAAATTTTGGAATATTCTTTTGGGTTCTAAAACAGTGAATAAATTCTAGTTAGTTTCTGAATAACTAACTTCTAGTGCAGTGAGGAAGACGGAGTATAGTAACACGACTAGATTTATTCATTCAATTATCTCAATGCAACTTTATCATAGGTATCAAATGCAAGATTGACAGTACTTATTTCGAATTTCAAGTGTGTTAATTCTGTAATAAAATAAAATATTAGAAGCCCTAGTACCAGGTAAATAAAAATATAGTAAGAAAATCCTTTTAGTATCATATGACTAGCTTCTAGTGCAGTTCGAGTGGGAGCGTAGTAACACGACTAGATTTATTAGTTCAATTACACTGGTGTGCTGAGCTCCGTGCTCCGTACTCACTTGAGCGACGCCATCAAGTCAATTTCGCTCAGGTTGCTAATGCTAATGTTTATTCGATTTTTTTGTACACTTTAATAATAAATCAGGTGTTTTAGGTGACGGACAAGTTTCAATAAAATATCAGGTACTGTACATTAAAAGTTTGCTTGTTAAAAGAACTATATAATATTTTTTTCGTAACAATAACATTTTATCTTTTCTTTTACAAAACAAGTAAATAATACTAGTGAAGTGTGTATAACAAATAGTTCCCAATGGGCAATTCTATAGATAATCACTATAATTATTTAGTTACTTAGAATAAATAAAGTCGGAAAGTAATATAATGATACCCATTAGTTGCTTAGTGTTGCGAGAGAACAGGGTAATACAGATTTATTGCTCAAATTACCGTAAAACTGTGGTAAGTTAAAACAAGTACTATACTCTTATCTTCAATTTTAATTTCAAATTAAATTTATTTAACATTATTATTTAAATTATTTTATTGTTTGATTAATTCATATTATAAAAAGTCATGTTCGTATGCCGATAAACCTTCAATAAAATAAAAACATAAAACCTTTTATAAATCGATACATTCAGTAAAAGGGAGACTTTGGGTGTCGTGACTAAATTCAAGTAGAGTTTGAGAGTAATCTCATGGTTTCGACTAGATCCTCTGCTAGCCGGAGCACAGCTAAATGGCTACTAGATTTATTAGTTCGATTACCCCGCCCGGCAACTTGCCGTGCTTACTTGAGCGACCTAACAACTCAATGTTGCTAAGTTTTGATACAGCTTTGCTTCTTCTGTTTTATTTTGGTTTTAATTGATTTTAATTAAGTAATAGAAACAATCGTATGCGTAGTTTTTTGCTATACATAAATATTAATAATTTTACTTTATTTAGTTTATTAATATACTTTTGTACTTTAGAGTCTGCATTTGAGAGATTCTGTTTTTAACGTCTTCGCTTTTCGGTGGTAGGGTGTCGATACTGGCTGTCGTATGAGTACACGTGAGCGATAATCTTTATACGCATTAGTCGCATCTGTGATCGTGTGTGTCTTAAAGTGGAACCCCTGTTTAATATAGAGTTATTTAGACGTACATGATTGCATGCGTGTTTCTACGTCAATTTCTATGGTAGATTACATAAGTACGTCCAATTTCATTTACTATTTCAATCTTAAAAAATTAAAGCTTTAAAACTAAATGTAATTCGATACACCCTCTACATACATTCAAGTAGCTTATTTTATTTGCGAAAAACTAGAACGAATGCATAAAATTACAGTCACAAGGCCGACCACGACGGTTTGCGGAGCGAGAAGCGGAGCGGGCGGCGACCGCAACACCCCCTGTCGATACAACTTGGCCAACTTTCAAATTGTGGGTTGGCACTTTCAGCGGGGCCTGTACCCACACTGCTACTATGTACCTATAAGTACTACGATTTGCTTATTAGGTTAATTCCTATGTATGTCTATAAACATATAAAAATACCTATTTGTAAATTTATAATAACAGTGATTAATAAATTCATATTATGAAATATATTAAAAATAAATTCTTTAGTAGGCAAATTACTGTTTGACTTTACCACAAAGATAACATCGTTAGGAAATCTACATAGGTATCTGTGTGATCTTAAGAATTACCCTTTCAAAAATATGATAGGTATAGTAAAGTAAAGTACAGAGAATTATGAAGTGTACCAATATGCACATTGCGTATGACCTTATCTTAATTCTTAGTAAATAAGTAAGGACCCGTGCCCAGCAGTGGGACAGATTTTTTTCAAGATGATGAATGACTGGGACAAAAAAATCCTAATATAATATATTTTGCAAAACTATGAACATATTGTTAATATATTGGTTTCTCATAAAATACTAGCTACCCTAAGGCTATAGATCCCCGATCCTAAGCTTGTATGCCAGCGACTTGTTATTAATGGCACGGTCAAATAAGTGATAGGCTACGCTGCCTCACCGAAGACTACGAGTACGTGCCCTTACAAAATACTTAGGCAGCTTCATTTCAGCTTCACATTCAATTATTTCTGACGTTGAAATATGTTATTGTAATTTAATATACAAAGTAGGACCACATTCTTAAGAATGTAACCATGTTCATTTTTTAAACATGATTATAAAATTGGTTTCATTTAAAAATAAAAGATGAGTATTAAATATTATATGCGTTAATAAAAAGGAAATATGATTAGCGGAAATAAAATAATATTTTTAGAAAATATATCTAGACATTATTGTAAAGATAAAATACTCAGTAATAGGAACAAAGATATAATGCCTCCATCACTCTATATTTATTAATAAATTCTGTTAATTGTATCAAGCACACCATATGCTATATTAAGTTCGAAATCTGCCAATTCTAACTCTGGAATCGAATCTAAAGTGAATGACAACGAAGTTTACCACACGGCACATCATTTATTGATACCATAATTTAATAACAAATTGAAATATTATTTTCACAATTCACAGTTACGCTACATGAATTAAATAAATATAGTTAAAAAACTAAAAAACACGCTTTTATGATAAAATCAACTAAAAAGTAGAAAATAATTTTCAATCTAGGAATCAATTAAGGAACAGTAAACAGTATAATTATGAAAAAAGCGTGGGGTGCTCCACTTATCAGTTTTCGAAAAGCACTCCGCTAATAAAAGCGTGTTAAAATTGTAATTGAATCGTCATTATTAATAAACAATACAGTATAAACTTTCTTGAACTCCAAATATAAACGGGTGGTTAAGGCTGAGCTGTGATCGAAAGCTCACAGAGGCTATACGGGAACGTAATACAATGCTATTAATTTGAGGCGGACAGGCGCACCACAGTCATTGGTGTGACGTATTATCGACGCCGTTCCACTTAACACTGTCTACCGATGGTCCTGCGTTAAGCCGAGTCGACCGCATCTTAAACCGATATTTCACTGAAAATCTTCTTTTTGAAACGTGGTAAGGACAAAGACTGTAGCAATTTTAGTGTTATGCAGTTCTTGTGTTTCGATGGAAGAGTGTGGAGAATGAAAGGTTGTGTAGCTGACTTACATGTTTATCCACAATAGTGGCAATACATCTATGCTCCGATTTAGGCAGAACCTCTCTTTTAAATGAAGTTGATTGTAGATGTGTACAGACGGTTATACTCACTTCCTGTAATGCATGCTCTTTTTCTACTTAAATCTCATGAAAAAGTTTAGTTTCAGTAGTGATCTTACGTTAATGATATATTTTTCTGAAGTTCTACGCTCTCAGAGACTGTACGGGCATGTAATACAATGCTATTAATTTGAGGCGGACAGGCGCACCACAGTCATTGGTGTGACGTATTATCGACGCCGTTCCACTTAACACTGTCTACCGATCGCCCTGCGTAAAGCCGAGCCGACCGCATCGCAGGACCAATGTTTGACTGAAAATTTTCAGATCACTTTCACCATTCATACCCTGAATAAGCGTGAAAAGCAGAAATTAATTAGTTTTTTTGAAATTCGGTCTTTCAATCCGACAGTACGAGATTATTAACCTACCTCTAAGTTTTCGGTAGGTATGTACCTACTTAAAAATATATTATCACTTATTCAACCGGCGAAAAGTCATCGAGAGCAAATCTATCCTGAGTTTCTTTTAAATAAGTTGTCAAAGTTGTGTGAAGTCTACCAAGCCACACTTGGCATCGTAGTGGACTATGGCTTAAACCCTTCTCAAAATGAGAGAAGACGTATGCTCTGCGTTGTTACTAGGGGTTATAGATGATAGGACTTTAATGGATTTTTTGCTATAAACATTTCTTTAGAGGTACTAAGAAAACTTAGGTCTCTACCTAACTGCAATGCCTCATGTATCATGTCAGAATTATTTATAGACGTTAAATATATTTTCTAGACCGGGCCCAAATATATGCTAGTGGTTAGGATGGAGCTTTGATCGAAAGCTTCGAGAAACTATAGGGAGGATGCATAATACAATGCTATTAATATAAAGCGGACAGGAGCTTTGCAGTCAGCGGTTTGATATATTTTGTTATATTATAGGTTGACTTAAAATATTATTCGAAAAGTTTTTAAAGTCCTGGAATTGAACTATATAACATTATTTTTTACATATATTTATGTGACGCAATCATTACACGTTCATTTCTAACTGGCGTTTTAAAATGGATACTGTATGTCGAGGTAAAAAATAGCTTTTTATTTCGAATAAATCTGTTTTTTTAAATATTTGAGATTTTTTTTTAATTCAAATACTAAAAAAACAGCTTTGTCCCCAAATATGTGCACATTAAAAGTCACAAAGTCAGCTTATAAAATACATAATATAACAACGTAAATAAAAATAAAAATCTTGTATACACTTGCCCGCTAAAAATTTTCTACTTTGCCTGAAAAAATATGGTGGCAGCATTATTTATTAGTAACACATGGACCAATTCCTCTTCGGTACGTGGAGCATACTCGATGCACACACCAATCTCCTGAGTGGTAACTTAGACCACCCCTTACAAAATTATATGTTAGGTTTAATCTCTCATATGTAATAGAGTTTTAAAGTACCAAAGTGTTAGTAATTACATTTTATATTAAGAAAGTAAGTATATGAAAAATCCCTGTATTGTCAAACTAATTATTTAGTTATTCATATTTTTAATAATACGTGTAATAAAAATATTGTAAAACAAATTAGTGGTAAAAATAGATTATAATCATAAATTTTACAATTTTTAGATTAATTATGAACTAAAATCTTAATTGCTACCAAACAATAAAAAAATGGTAAGTAAAGAAAATAAAAGATGTACTGAATATATAGTACTATATACTTAATATGCATACTGGCAATAGATGTAGGAGATGTAGATACTATAATCACTAATTCTATGTGTAACTTTGTGTTTGCAATGTACGATTTGTACTAAAATGCCAATAAATCAAATACGTTACATACCTACCTACGTACATACACCAAAACCATACACACAACCTTCGATATAGAACTCAAGAGGTTGGAATTGTGTAGCAAAGCTGATTAACTCGCTCCGAGCCCCTCAAGGCAAGAGAAATTAACGAAACACCGATTGCGTTGCTTCCTTTCTTCCTGGTCGTCTAATGAGTATTAAGGTAAGTCTGAATGTTCCTTCTTAATACGTATTTCCACTAACTGGTTACGAATCTAGAGCAACATACATACATACATACATACATACAGCAAATAGTTAAAGACGATGTAATAACTTATTTATTGTTACTTTTGAAGGATTACTCAAAAGTAAAGTTTGAATTATTTCGTGTATGTTTTCATTTTATTTTTATTTTTTGTAATTGGCCAGTTATGGCCCATTGTAGAAACAGTGGGCCAGTTATGGTGTAATTATGTTAAGTAACAAGATAAAATGATTTTGTTTGTCTGTTTATTGCAAAAATTTTGGCAATTTCATAATAAAAATGAAATGAAATGAAATGAAAATAGTTTATTTCTCTCACAAAAAGGTCTTATGTTAAATTCAATGTACTTAAGCGCCGTATAACATGTAAAGAGTCTGGATGGACAAGTGTGTGACTCTGTGATCTTCAAATCTGAAAGATTTTTTAAAGAAATCAAGAAAGAATAAAGGATTATTAGAATAGAGTTTTGTCCAATGTGCTCACGAGTAGATAGTAGACTTACGACTTTTACTATGTTCTATGTAATCATATCTACAATTGTACATATCGCAAGCTAGCTTGACAAGCACAAGGACAAGTGTCACATGCGATTGTAGATATTGTGCGCGATATTAGTGTTACAATCAATCACCGCGTGTCCGTGACATGTAGGTAATTACGAGCTAACCCGCGGGAGCTCGCATCCTTATTCTGGCTAACTTTAACATGCGATTAATTATTCTTGATATTTATATTGTTAAACAAAGGAACAAATGCAATAATTCCTAGCAAAGATTTTGCAAATAATTATTTAACTTAAATTTAGTTAAAATAATAAATGTTGGAAAGTAATAGAATCATTATGGTTCGGCAGACGTGGTACCACCACCATACTTATTTCTTTTTTTTTTTTTTTAATTACATAAGAGTAGCAGACGAGCATGCAGTCCACCTGATAGTAAGTGGCTACTGCCGCCCATGGACATCTGTAATCAACCCCAGATAGGATTAGATATTCCTACCTGAGGTCGGCCACAGATGCGCCGCTACCCCTGAGGACTAAGCTGGAACGCCTCGGAAAAGTCTGTCTCCCTTACCACACCCTTCAAACCGGAACACAGCAGCGCTTAACACTGCTGTTATTAGGTAGAAATAGGTGTGGCGGTGGTGCCGCCGGAGTCGAACCACAAAGGGTTCTACCACCTTTAAAACTTATTTCTTACCATGTGAGGGGACTGTCTTAGTTCTTAGGAGTGGTAATGTACCTATAAGCGTCTTCAGTTAGAAGGGGTCGAACCCTTGCTTTGTATATAGCTGGTCGCAGATGATATTATGATGATGTTGGTATGAGATGATGGGCGGTAGTAATCACGTAGCATCAGGTGGAATTTAACTTCAATATAATTAAATAAGTAGTGTCTAAGACAGATGCCTGAGAAATATGTCCTCGACCCGATTTTTCTTATTTACTCCAGACTTGTAAAAGTTATTATGAACACTGACCTAAATCACAAAATATGAGCCAATACTAATTCATGTTCGCCTTACTAATCTAACTTAGAACTTAGGTTATCAGAAAAAGTAAAGATCCTCATAAACTTCGATTTTAATATTATCACAGGAATACCACTTTCACGAAATACTGTGCAGAATATCTTGAAGATAATATAGCACATAGATCGTGAATCTTCTTAATTACCGACAATGTTGAAATAAAGCTTTTAACGAGTTTTAATTAACAAGTTTATGAACGTTGCGTGAAAATACCTAACAATCACTTTGAAGTAGATACTGTTCTTATTTATGTTTTACTAATTTCTAAAGAAAACAGCGATTAAGTTACTCAGTTTCATACCTAAAAGTTTGATAATTGATTATCAATACAAACGTTACTCACTAATTGGGATATATAGGATAGATGGTTTAATCCAATAGTCTATATTAGAGTTTATATTACGATTAGGATAATTAATTAAAATGATGACGAAGTATAAGTCAACATGAGTAATGCTGACTGTCTGATTTTTAAAAGTTACTTGCATATTATAAATTAATTATCTCTTGCTTTAACAATGAATGAAAATATCCTGAAGAAACCAGAATATCTAAATAATCTAAGAAATAATCAAAGGTTTGTGAAGTTTACTAATTAACTTGGTCAATGCGGAAGTTTTAACCATGAGAGGAGTTGATGATGATGATGGTATTATTGTATTACAATTCTGTTATTTCCACTTCTTTCCTACATAGTTTTATGTGAAATAAAATAAATGAGTAATGTAATAGAATAGGACTCTAACTATTTGACCTATACATAAGGTCCCTATATCATGGAGAAACTACCATTGTCTGACACCCTACCCTAGGTACTGAGCGACACCCTAATTTAAGTACCAATATGTACAAGTGTTTATCCAAAATTCCAAACTGATATTATCATAAACGTTGTAGTTGCTTTAGCAGTTTATAAAAATATTCTCCTTAGTACATGAAAATATTGCAGCCCTGTAATCTACAATGATTTTATCAGTATTTTGTTAAGACTTTTTTTACAGTTATAGAATAATACTTTTATTGGCATTTTTTTCTTATTTTGTTATCAATTAATACATAATCAATCTAAGAAAGACAAATTTTCAAATTTACTCGGTCACTCAACGCCTTTTATTAACATTTTCACGATATATCTTTGATTTTATATTGTTTTCTTTTATTGAAGCTTTGCATAACTCCGTGATTCCCTTATAGAAGTATTGCGACTCCCAGGAGGTCACTTTAAAATTCTGTACTAAAATTAATAGAATCTTGTTTAACTTTCCGTTTCGCATTACTGCTACAACTTTTACTTGTTTTATTTGCTGCCTTTATGATTAAATTAAGACCTCAGGTAAAGACATTGAAGGTGGTGGAACCCTTGTTGTGGGAAGGTGTGGTAAGGGAGACAGACTTTTACGAGGCGTTCCAGCTTAGTCCTAAGGGGTAGCGGCGCAGCTGTGGCCGACCTCAGGTAGGAATATCTAATCCTATCTGGGGTTGATTACAGATGTCCGTGGGCGGCAGTAGCCACTTACCATCAGGTGGACTGCATGCTCGTCTGCTACTCCTATATTATATAAAAAAAGACAGTTAAACATAAAATGTTCCAACTTAATCTTAAGAGTATCCATGTATCTGTGATTAGCTTTTAGTACCTACGACTCCTGGAAAGGGTAACAGATGTCAATGAATGCAGTAGTTAATGAGTTTAATTACACACTAGGATTCACGGTTTCGTGGATGCCATTACCACATACAAAGACACAAACAATCACACCTAGAACAGATCTCTAAATTCAATCAGATATGTTTGACCCGGAATCGAACCCGAAACCCTTTGCTCGTCAGATCGGTACAGTGACCGTTTTAATAATTTGGTTACAGAACCCTAAAATCGAACTGTAAAAAAATAAATATTTTAACTGCAATTTTAATATTAACGTTAAATTAGGTAATTATGCAGTTTGGCTACTTTTTCGAAAATCAATGCAATGATTTTTTTTTAGCATGGGTGGCTTCAATTAGTCACCATTTATGAAATTCCGTCGGGGGAGGTTAACATTGCATAATTACCTTATTTTTCACACTTTTAGTGATGACATGCTAAAGTCTATATTAATATAATATAAAATTGTATAAACGTAGTGTATAAAAGTAGGCAAACTGCATAATTACCTTAAATTATTACCTACACACATGTAGATAACATTCAAAACCAAACTACGGTAAAACCGAAAAGCTGCTTATATCGCGTCATGCTGCAGCCTGAATATGGACAAATGAGTGGTAATTTGCACCGGTTCGAATCGTCCGTTTCGTAGTAAATGTGAATATCAAATGA
Organism: Epargyreus clarus clarus; assembly: GCA_014595695.2. NCBI lineage: Eukaryota > Metazoa > Arthropoda > Insecta > Lepidoptera > Hesperiidae > Epargyreus > Epargyreus clarus. Next base: position 712,447 of record JACTTY020000126.1, on the reverse strand, counting down.
GTATTTAAGCCACCCATTTGGATCACTCACGGCCGATGCCAATCATTTCCAAATGGATGCTTGCGGTCTTCTCTCCACGACTGTTAATTACCATATCTATCCATAGGGAATTTGCACTCGTTTTGAATTTTGGACATTCAAATAGCTGTCTAGTTGTGAATAAATTCTGTACGACAATACTCTTTAAAGTGTTATACAAAGAACACCATAAACGCGCATATGAGTACAAATAAACGTTAAACTATAAGGTCTGCGTATTTATATTTAAGAAAGTACTTAAGTTAGAAAATGTATCAAATTTCATTTTTATATAAATTTTTTGTAGCGAACGAACTTGTTTTATCCTTGTGACGGCAAATTGTCATTACCGCCCGTGGATATTTAGACCTACTTCATATAGAATAAGGTCTATCTAAAGTATATCACAAATGCGTCGCCACTTTTATATACCGAATTGGTCGCCTCTTATGTAACTCAACAGATACCCACACCTTTCCACCTAAACGCATAAAATAAGTAAACATATGTTAGTAACTCTACCACCTTTCATTTTAATACTTGCAATTTCATTCTATGACGACAACGAACAAACAAACGAAGGTGGTAGAACCCTTTGTAGTTCGACTCCGGCGGCACCACCGCCACACCTATTACCGCGTTCCAGCTTAGTGCTCAGGGGTAGTGGCGCATCTGTGGCCGACCTCAGGTAGGAATATCTAATCCCATCTGGGGTTGATTACAGATGTCCATGGGTGGCAGTAGCCACTTACCATCAGGTGAACTGCATGCTCGTCTGCTACTCCTATATTATAAAAAAAACGAAGACAAGATATTATACATTACAGAAATAGGTAACACAATCTGGCTAGAACGTTACGATAAAAACATCCATCGCTGAATTGCACGGAAACAATGACTGTCGGAATAAAACCAAAGAAATTCATGTTCCATTAGCGAAAAAGGGAGAAGATTTCTATAGCAAAAGTTTGTCGTGGCAAGTTTGTGTTATGTCTTGATCTTGTGCAGATTGAATACATTGGAGGCGAGCCGGAACTAAAGGGTCTTATTGTTATTCACCCCTCTGAGTGTGACATCAAACTAACAGACATGCCTAAACAAAGCGTGATCGTTTTAGTCAATTTAAACAAAAGAGTATGTTTTCTGGACAGCCCTTTGTATGGCTTAGTTATGGACATACACAAATAAGAAAGTTTAGCTCATTATTATTAATATTATCAAGACATTGTGCATATACATTGTTTAACGACTAATTAAATCAAAATCAATTTACGTGTACGCGAATGTCCCAAACATAATTTACACGTAAACAAATATAAAACAGATTTGGCGAATTTGTATACAAGTTTTTAATATCAATTTGGTGTTTTAAACTAAAAATAAGTGTCAAAAGTGCATCTCGTCATCTGTAGCTGGCGTCCATGGACGTTTTAATCGTTCCCAATTATCCTAAAAATAATCCTGATATACATTTTATAACTTTAATATTAATTCCCTTCGATTCCACGATTCTATTGAATCGTCCTGTGAGTGTCACACCACAAAATAGAAACATCACACCATCACACCAACTCTTAAACTTCAGCTAATATGAAATCCAAAGGTGTGGCGTACCTACACTTCTCGGATCTCAAAAGATTCTACTAACTTCAAATTTAGTATAACAGAATAGTATAATTAATTTCACAAATGTTAATCGACTAACTTAACTATCTCACTTTCGATGTTGTATATTTGTATATACAAAAAAATACGTGCCTATCATAACTATAAAAGTAATTGATGCTTCAAACACAACGGTAATAAAAGACGAAAATATTTTTCCTACAACAAATAGTGGCGAGATATCGAAAATGCTTCTACGAAATATATGTCATCTAAGATTTGTAGCCGAGAAATTGTTTCTGTCTTCAGAGTTTCCGCAATACATTTTCGTGGTATTATTAAATTTTACGTATGGCTGATCAGAATCACGCAATGAAATACCCTTAAAATGAGAAAGGGGTGGCATGATTCATTACCTATCGCATGCCACGCTTCGCAATACCATAAAGACGAAATTTATAATTTAATCAGTTCCTAGGAGGAATTACCTCAACTTTTGAGCAAATATCAGTAACGAGCTATTTCTTTATAGATACTTACGTGTTCCTGTAGTTCCTATATTAGGGGTAAGAAGTTGAGAACTGTGTATATAAGGGATGTTATAGATCTGATTGATTCGGATCATAATATCGATCCGGATTTATTAAATGCTTATGTGGGTTTCGAATACGGTTCATCGCCAACCCTTCTCTCAAAGTGACAGGAAATTAGGCCATAGTCCACCATTGACTTCGTATCTTTGGAGACATTCTTTTAGAACTCTCAGGCATGATCCTCATGGTGCTTTTTTCGCTACATATGCCAATGATGATTACTTTCTATTTCGCACAAAAATATAAATCAGATGTGCGAGCCAGAGATTTGAACCACGAACTCCTCGAATGACATGCCTAATTTTTAACAATTACATTATTACTGATTTTTCGACTATGGATAAGGAATTATTTCCGATTATGCGATAGTTTATACGGATATTAGATTTTTAAGGAATTGTAATTTTCATAATGATGACACAGACTCCGCCTCTAACCGAAATTATTCCAAATTTTATACTGGATTCGGATATTTTTATTTCGAATATCCGATAGTTACAGTTACGGATATCCATAACATCCCTATTATAGATATATACTTACGTGTATTCGTAGTTTCTAAATTAGGGGTAAGACGCAGAGAACTGTATACATTCAATTTAAAAGAATTGTGTTCAGTCTTTTATATCGAATAAACTGAAAAGGCAACCAAAGATATAGACAAGCTGTAAACTTGATTACGGAATTGAAAGAAAGAACAAACAGGGAAAGAAAAATCAAGGGAAAAGAAGCTGTTTGCACTCGTATTTACGTACTTAGATTCTGGGAATTTTCCTTAGACGTTGATTTGTTTAACTTTTAGTTTTTTCTAAAAACTTTTTGTTGAGACAAATTTGGTATCAAATAGAATGATAAATAAAATTGTATTAAGAGTACGAAATACTAATTAACGATGTACCTACGAGTACACTAGGGATGTGCAAATGTCCGTTTTCAGATTTATGTCCTTTATTATTATAATAACAAATAATAATCAGTATATCACCATAGATTAGTAAAGATACTTTGCCGCCTTGAAATTGAATGAAGCTACAAACGGCGTATTTTAGTAAGTTCTTTTTTTTAATTATTGACAAATAAAAACATTTTTAGAGAAAATTTACGAATAAATAATTAATACTGCATAATTTACGTAATAAATAAATTATTATTTCAAATATTTTAGGGACATTTTAGCACGGAGACATGGCAAAACTGTTTTACGGAACTATTTCAATTCTCAAAACTGGGTACATTTTCTTGTTAGGAGTGAGTAATTTACTAATCTATGTATATCACATATAAGCCTATCAAAGATCAAATTTTGATCACTTCTAGGAGGCAAAAATTGTCAAATCTCCATCTTTGGTAGCCAAAAAATTGTATTGATTAATTTATTAAAAAGGTAAATATGTATTAATTTTGAAAGTAAATAGATTTCCTTTTTCCAGTAGCTATTCACTTATACAGTGTTCAAAATACATAGTTTAGCAATAAATGGATTGCACAATTGCCTTAACACCGCCTGAACTATTTAATATTTTTGATCCTTTTTTCTTATGGTTTTATATAGTATCATATTAAGACAAAATTCTAAGAAGTGAGTGCCCGGTTAAATTTTCTAATATGAGCGTTGCTGGCGTCGCGATGCCCGGCGGTTCAACTTTAAGTGTGTATGACCCGTATAATACCGCATTAAATTAAATAAAGCTTTGCATTTTTCGAGTGTCGCCAGCCAAGAAGGGTATCTTGAAAATTTTGGTTCATAAAGATTCATTCGTTACGTAGACCAAAATGTTTGATTGTAATTTCAGTATAACTGAAGCTCGTTTTAAATTATATTATTGAATATAAGTATGTAGAGTATTGTTTTAATCTGTATTGTTAATGTGTATTGTATAGAATTCTTATCGAAAAATGTATATTTGTTCCCTTGTATGATGCACCTATATCTACCAAATTTACCAAATCTACTAAATTTATCAATCTATCAAATTTAATTGCAATTATTCGTATTCATTCATATAATACTGAATTGAAATAGGACTATAAAATCGCGTAAGAGGGATTCTGTTCAATTGTATAAAGCAGGAACGGAGAAACACCCGAGCGTCGACGCCGTGACGCCCCGCGCTCTAACTTTGACAGTGTATATGACCCGTGTAATGGCGCCTTAACCTAAACAAAGCTTTGCATTTGGCGAATATCGACCCTGCTCGTTTCGTTTTCATACGAGATTCGAACTTCCTTAAGCCAAAGGTTATATGTCAATAAGTAAATGTTTACCTCATAATTATGTTGTGGAAGACAGTAGTCACGGAACATCAAGTGCATTGCATGCTCGTTTGCTATTTGAATATTATATAATAGAAAAATAGTAAGACAATCATTTTTTCAAAAAATAAATAATTGAAGAATATTAAATGAAAGTAAATCTTGTTATTCTTTCATATAATACTGAATTGAAATAGGACTATAAAATCGCGTAAGAGGGATTCTGTTCAATTGTATAAAGTAGGAACGGAGAAACACCCGAGCGTCGACGCCGTGACGCCCCGCGCTCTAACTTTGACAGTGTATATGACCCGTGTAATGGTGCCTTAAACTAAACAAAGCTTTGTATTTGGCGAATATCGCCCCCGCTCGTTTCGTTTTCATACGAGATTCAAACTTCCTTAAGCTATAGGTTATACCAATAAGTAAATGTGTATCTCAAAATTTTGTTGTGGAAGGCAATAGCTAGTTAACATCAAGTGGTCATTCTCATTTTTTACTTCAACATTATAGAAAAAAGTAAAAAGGAGGCATTTTTGCAAAAAACTGAAAGTACATCTTTTATTCTAAATTGAAATAGGGCTATAAAATCACGTAAGAGGGATTCTGTTCAATTGTATAAAGCAGGAACGGAGAAACACCCGAGCGTCGACGCCGTGACGCCCCGCGCTCTAACTTTGACAGTGTATATGACCCGTGTAATGGCGCCTTAAACTAAACAAAGCTTTGCATTTGGCGAATATCGCCCCCGCTCGTTTCGTTTTCATACGAGATTCGAACTTCCTTAAGCCAAAGGTATTAAAAAAATAAATGAATTTCCCAAATATTTGTGGGAGCCAGGAGAGTTTTTGATCCAAGAGAAGCACCATCATCATCAGTGTACATGTGCAGTGGCGAATCCAGACCTGGAGTAAGTGAGGAAACTTAACTTCTTCTACATCCATGACCAGAATATTATCAGAAATAGCGAGACGTTTCATTCACCAAGTGTTAACTTATTTGGACATTCTGGTAGTTGGTCACAGAGTGGATACAGGAGTTGATGTGTGGTTGAGACCGTCAGACGAACTGCAAGCTCATTTTCAAAAAAAATAAAAAGATCTTTTACCGTTAAATCCTCACAGTTTAATTCGCTACAGGTTTAGTTTTTATAAAAGTGTACAATAAATCTTATTTGTAATTAGCGATGTTACAACTCAGTAGTAATATCCCGCAAACGATTTATCATTATTTATCAAAAATGCCACAATGAAATGTGGGGCAAATTTCTTATCATTTTTAATTAAATTTAATTATTTCCGCGATTCTGCGCTTGTAAAAGCTTCACATATACGTTTTTGTTTATTAAAAGCAGGTTTAATAAAAGCTTACTTTTAAAGTGGTTAAATGAAGGTGGTAGAACCCTTTGTGGTTCGACTCCGGCGGGACCACCGCCACACCCATTTCTACCTAATAACAGCAGTTTTAGGCGCTGCTGTGTTCCGGTTTGAAGGGTGTGGTAAGGGAGACAGACTTTTCTGAGGCGTTCCAGCTTAGTCCTCAGGGGTAGCGACGCATCTGTGGCCGACCTCAGGTAGGAATATCTAATCTTATCTGGGGTTGATTACAGATGTCCATGGGCGCCAGTAGCCACTTACCACCAGGTGGACTGCATGCTCGTCTGCTACTCTGATATTATATATAAAAAAGTGGTAGAACCATTTGTGATTCAACTCCGGGGTATCACCGCCATACTTATTATGCTTAACAGCAGTGTTAAGCGCTGATGCTCTGGTTTGAACGGCGATAAGGGTGATACACTTCTGCACGAGGCGTTCTAACTCCGACTTAGTATCAGTGGAAGCAACACACTGTAATTGACCTCTTAAAGGACTACATTTTTTCTGAGATTCATTATAGATATCCATAATTGCCATCAAATAGAGTGAATGCTCGTTTGCTACTTTGCTTTGTAAAAAACCCCTTTTGTATAATTATTACAAGAGTTTCTGAGAAAAAAAATAAAGAAATAATTTTGAAGTATACTTTAATTAAAAACTCACTATAAGTTGTAATGCCGGGGTTTCGAACTAGTATATCCCACAGTGTCGCAGACAATAAATTCCGATAGGTGAAGTTAATATCTTCCAATACTCATAAGCGTAGTTGCTCCAAGTTTTTGTTATCATCCACGCTGCGAAAGTTCACTACAGATGATTTATTGCCCCACTATAAGTCTTAAAACAAACAAAGCTTTCTTACAGAACATTAAGCACGACTCAAAATGTCTTGTGCAATATTCGCTATAAAAATTACTGTGGAATAGAAAATCTTTGTAAATGTATCAAATTCAATACTTTATTACACTTTGTTTAATTAACCTGTGTGTAATTTTAAGATAAATTAATTTTCAATATTAATGTACCACTACCAAATATGTGTCCCAAACCAATGCATATAAAAGTTGTCAATTTGTTTATCTATTTTTAAAAACATTGAAATCAATAGGCATAACAATCATGTAAGAACAAACTTTATGCAGCATATTTTTTTACCCGGAAAAAATGGGTCTGCCTACAATAACTTTGCAAAACCGAGCTTGGGGTGCATTAGGGTAGAGTTGCAAAGGGAAGCTCGTATCATAACAGAGACGAGCATTTGTTTTCATCTCTGAGGTCATTAAGGAGATTAATGATGACCTCAGCGGACCACTACCTACCGAAGCAAAGCTTCCTTAAGTTCAATTTTTGGACAAGCAAAAAAAAATTAAAAATATTTATGTCTGGGATATAGTCGTTTGTGTGCTTCATGGCATTCTACTCGCGTCCATGGTAGGACCAACTCATTGAGATGAGCAAACTAGGAAACGATCTAGAGTTCTCAAATTTAAAGTGCGGTATGGCGACGCTAATGGGTGAATTAGTCGAACGGTCACAAAGGTTAACTGTCGCAAAATATACCATGCTTGCAAGTAAGCAGGACAAGCAATTATTAATTTACATAACTACTATTACTATTATAAAAAATACTGTTGCACTATTTCCTTTCCAGGAAATTGGCTTATAGCGGTATAAATATTGTCATGTTGATCTATGGTGCCTTCAATACAGGGAATGGAGAGTGAATCATTTGGTGGATTTTGGGAACGCCTGTGCTAAATCGGCGTATTTATACGAGTACCAGTCAACAAGTCAATAGCGGAATGATTGCCGCAGGCAGATTTGATGCAGTCCAGTCATAAATGTAAATTCATACGAGAAACCGAGTGGCCATCGTTTCGGCTGAGCAGATATGCAAATACCTCCGATCAGATTGCTCGAATACCGAATCAGATTTTGTCGCTCCACTCTTGTTCGAGTTTGCGTCACATTTACTGGGAACTATTTTAACAGTGTTCATATAAATGTAAATCTGATCGAATTTTGATACGAATAGGTGATAAGATTTTAGAATTTTTGGACCTTAGGTTGCTGAATGTTTTTCTTAGTGCTAGTTTAATTACATGCAAAATAGGCGATTCAATAGAATAGGTGATTTTTATTTTTTTATAATACGAGGAGGGATGTTAATCATCAACCCATCAGTGTCCTGCGCGTTTCCCCTCGCAGTGCTCCCACCATGCCGGGAAACCCGTGCTTCAAGAAAAAAGGGTTAAGAATTAGCCCAGAAAACGAGGATTAAGACTATAGTCGGCGTTGGCTAAGTACAAATTGGTAGACTTCATATACCTTTGAGAACATTTTATTTTCTCAAGAGCTCTGAGGAGTATAAGTTTTCTCACGATATTTGCCTTTGCCGTTTAAGCAATCGCCGTTTGAGCAAAGTGATAATCAATTTCTATAACGCACACAAATTGACTACAGGAGGTGCGTACCAGAGATGCGAACCTCAAAACCCCCGATATACAAAGGCAGAGGTAATAAACACTAGGCTATCAATGGTAAAAGAGGGATACGTGCAACTGACATTATTCACAAGGCAATCACGTAAAAGCAATATTTAGGGACATGTAAACCTTCCGTGTTACAAATCTCGGCGGCGGAAAAACAAAGTAATTCCGATTTGGCCCATCGTCGGTGTACGGTCGGCATATATGTTATGATGTGTACTAAAACACAATGTTTACATCATATTAGACCGTTATAGCTGGTAGCTGTATTAATATGAATTAACATTAACATTCGCATATATTTTTTAATTTAAGTAGCAAACTAGCTTGCGTACCTAGGACATGACGAACTTCATGTAGAATCGAAAGATTAAGAAGATAGAAAAATAAGAAGGGTATTTTTTTTTCTTATACAATTCTAGTGACGAGTTTGCAAACCATCTGCTCGAACCATCGGTTCTACCATCTGACCGTCTTTAAAATATCGTGCCCTTACCAATAATCATTCTTAATTCTTGAATTCTTCTTATTTCATGAATGGAAATAACAAATAATAAACTCATGAACGATAACAACAAGTCTAAGTATGATATGACTATTGTACCAAATTTAACTATTGCACATCTCTCGACATTAATGGAGCAGGCATCACGATACCACTTGTAGTTGCTTACATCTGACTGTAAAATGCACTATTCAGTATATGCATGACATAGCTACATATACGTGGGAGTATTTGAAAAAGTAGACAAATATACAAAAAATATTGTAGTAAATCTTAAAATATGATGATCTTAAAAATATATTTTCTATTATTTAATTAGTTTAACATGTGATGTATCACATCGACTAATGTGATATAGGTCTTATTTAGAAGTAGACATGAATAATCAATTTAAACATGTGTTCTAAGCCTTATATTGTAGGTAAGCGAGTAATTTGTAATCTCTAGAAGTACGGCCTTTGTGTATATCCCCGAGACTCGCAAGGGTATCAATCGTAGCATGGCCATTTGAGTATTGTGCGTGAAATACAGGAAGATTCATAAGTCAATGAATGGTTCATAATCAAGCCAATGCTCGAAATGGTAGCGGCGAATCTCAATCAAAGCTTGGCAATAATCACGCCGAAGTAATCTCCAGGGTAACAATGTAGGGATCGGAACCGTTGCGGGTCTCATTAACTCTCCTTATTTTATGTGTAATAATACAAATTGAGTATTGGTACACAGCCCGCATATTGTGCTCAAACAACGTTTTATCACGATATGGCTGTTGGAAGCAACAAAGGAACGTTTAATCAAGTTGATATTGTATGAATGGGATCTCTCGTCTCTCGGACACGGAATATGTTGTCAAATGACACCGTTCTATCTGAATAAAAGGATCCGTGTTTGAGTAAGTTATATTTAATTGTTTTTTTTTTGGTTACCAATCAAAAACTGTTTCATATAATTACAAGTAATAAATCTGTAAGGACTCTTACTAATTATAAGGGAGCCATCCATGTAACTTTTAAATAGTTTCTGTAAAATTGTTTCATTAAAAATTTTTTTTGGGAGAGTTTAATAATAGTAGTAGAGTAGTATTTTATTAGTTATTATTTTTTATATGTTTACACTTACTACAAAATTTACACACACTTTTCCATGCGAAGTAACAAAGGAACGTTTAATCAAGTTGATATTGTATGAATGGGATCTCTCGTTGGACACGGAATATGTTGTCAAATGACACCATTCTGAATAAAAGGCTCTGCGTTTCAGTAAGTTATGTTTAATTGTATATTAATCATATAATTACAAGAAACATATCTGTAAAGACTCCAACTAATAATAAGGGTAATCCATGTAACTTTTAAATATTGGTAGTTTTTGTAAAAATTGTTTATTTAAAAAATAGTCTGGGAGAGTTAAATGATAGTGGTAGAGTACTATTAGAGTAGTATTTTATTACTTATTATTTTTATGTTTATACTTACTACAAAATTTACACACAATTTTCCATGCGAAACTCAATATCTATACCTATTTGAAAGTATGGTAAACACGATTTATTTCCAAAAAACGTGTAAATAGTTGGAATAGACGTTTTTAATCTCCGGCGCCCCTCGACGTATCCGCCGTGAAAAAATGTTAATTGAATGTATGTGCGGCCTGAAGGCAGTTTAAGCCAGTGTTGCCGTAGAATAAAATGAATGAGTGAGCTGCGATTTTCCACCTATTTTGTAATCTGTGAAATATATTCGTCGTTAAACTATTACTGTCCTACTGCTAGGCAGGAATATTCTTTTAGAGAAAGAGTTTAGTTTAGGTCATGACCCACCGCGCTGGCCAAGAGCGGGTTGGGAGACTTCTAACATCTTTTAAGATTTTTTTAGCAGTTTCAGAGGTTTTCTCACAATTTTTTCTTCACCGTAATAGTAAGTGATAATTAATTTCTAAATTATTATTGATCAGTATATTTAGGTAAATACAAACTTTATCTTTTTTGTAGATCTATAAATTCTATTTAATTTACTATTGATCAAGTAAACCAACCGAGCTTATTAGGTAATATGTCCAGTTTTTAGATTTATTTTCTAGGTAACAAAATAATGTGTAATAGCATTAAATTTATTTGAAGGGCCGGTTTCATAAGCATTTATATAGGATAAATTATTTTAAAGCCTCTTCTATCTTATAAACACAGCTATGAAAAAACAACAGATCCGTAGCACTACCATGAGTTTACAAAAGTATTACTCGCTAGCGACTGCGTAAAATAAATGTATGAAAAATTGTACAGCGCCTCTGGTGGTTACTCGTAGAACTAAATTCCGTAGTGTGAGCCACTCGTAACGTAAAAAACCTATCGAAATCAAATCGCTAGCGAATGTCATTATGATCTATTGCCATACAAATTAGGTCCCATGAGTCATTTATTTGACAGACGTTGTCAAGAACTACCGTAACGATAGTAGTTATGTTATTCACTAGCAAAATGACAATAGTTTTCTATTTACAATTTCTATAGTGGCGTTTCTATGCCAACTCATGGTAGTGCTGCCGATGCGCAATTCTAAAACCTTTATCATACAATGAATGTCACCTATCAGCTGCGCCGCTACGCAGGTGCTCCGTGCATATCACAATGAAATTTCAAAGTAATGGATCCTGTCTGAGATAGGATGACACAACGATGTGCCGGCACGGCGCTGAAAATAGTTCGCTAGAAAAATTACATTAGATATAAAGTGCAACTGCATTTTTTATACTAACGATAGTGACTATATAATGTCTGATATTTTTATTATAATTTTTGATATCTAGTAGTTTTTATTTGTGTTTCAGGATAACTGTACATTAACAATACTATATTTTTTACGCACATAAATGTATTAGTATATTTATCATTTTATTAATAAATATTATCAGTATATTTAGGTAAATACAAACTTTTTCTTTTTTTTCAAATATATAAATTCTATTTAATTTATCATTGATCAAGTAAACCAACAGAGCATATTAGGTAATACGAGTATGCTCAGTTTTTAGTTTTATTTTCTAGGTTATAAAAAGCTGTATAACAGGATCAAATTTATTTTAAGGGCCAGTTTCTTAAGGATTTACATAGGATTCATTGTTTCAAAGCCTCTTCTATCTTATAAACACAGCTATGATAAAACAACAGATCCGATGCGCAATTCTAAAACCTTTATCATACAATGAATGTCACCTATCAGCTGCGCCGCTACGCAGGTGCTCCGTGCATATCACAATGAAATTGCAAAGTAATGGATCCTGTCTGAGATAGGATGACACAACGATGTGCCGGCACGGCGCTGAAAATAGTTCGCTTGAAAAATGACATTAGATATAAAGTGCAACTGCATTTTTTATACTAACGATAGTGACTATATTATGTCTGATATATTTATTATAATTTTTAACCGACTTCTTAATATCATATATATGATATAATATTAGATATATTATAGTTTGGATGTTTTTATTTGTGTTTCAGGATAACTGTACATTAACAATACTATATTATTTACGCACATAAATGTATTAGTATATTTATCATTTTATTAATAATTTATCAGTATATTTAGGTAAATACAAACTTTTTCTTTTTTTCAAATATATAAATTCTAATTAATTTATCATTGATCAAGTAAACCAACAGAGCATATTAGGTAATACGAGTATGCTCAGTTTTTAGTTTTATTTTCTAGGTTATAAAAAACTGTATAACAGGATCAAATTTATTTTAAAGCCTCTTCTATCTTATAAACACAGCTATTTAAAAAACAACAGATCCGATGCGCAATTCTAAAACCTTTATCATACAATGAATGTCACCTATCAGCTGCGCCGCTACGCAGGTGCTCCGTGCATATCACAATGAAATTTCAAAGTAATGGATCCTGTCTGAGATAGGATGACGCAATGATGTGCCGGCATGGCGCTGAAAATAGTTCGCTAGAAATATGACATTAGATATAAAGTGCAACTGCATTTTTTATACTAACGATAGTGACTATATAATGTCTGATATTTTTATTATAATTTTTGATATCTAGTAGTTTTTATTTGTGTTTCAGGAAAACTGTACATTAACAATACTGTAATTTTTTACGTACATAAACCTCATTTCTAACTTTTTAAAGCTGTTTCTCGCTCAGAAGACATTTGGATAGTAAAACTTAAAAGCTTCGTACGTAGATTGTAATAGAAATACATAGATTCTGTTCTAAGAAGACGTAAGTGCTATGTCAATAGAACCAGTCCTGTTTCATTGTTTTAGCTATACATACGTATTGACTTATTTAAGCCATTAAACAAATAATCTAATAGAAATAGCATAGGTGTTTATTCATCTTGTACTGGGTCTTACATCACCTTTAATTGGTTAGTTTCACAATTCTTAATCAATCTTAAACGCTTTCTACACTTACAGCCCCACGCTAGGATTTCCTGTATCGTGGGTGCTATGGACACACACAAAGTTGAATACACAAACACCCACACCCAGAACAGATATCTAAATTCATCACTCAGATATCAGTCTGGCCGGGGATAGAACCCGCGCCAGACCTTTATGGTGACCGTCCTGCGACGCGGGTCGTCGTGCAGAGGCGTTCCAACTTAGTCCTTAGAGATAGCAACGAACATGGATATGGATCTTTGGTTATTCTTTTGAGGAGCTAATGCGTTAAAAATTTGGTTAATGTTGTACGATATTAGAAGTTCAGTGGGCGAAGTGTACGGGCTATTCCGAACTGCCAATGTCACGCAGGTTGATCTTTGTGTATTGTCTTGTCTAGTTTTTATGAGAATTGCGTATTACACTCAAACTCTTTCGTATAACTCATCATGTTTTCTAAAATTTGCGGAACATATTCGCTGTCGTCAACTCAGTACCGTCTCCTTGATGGGCTCAAGTCTCCTCTTAGTGTAAAAGTTATTTACTCCTCATTTTCCAAAGCTAAACCAAAACCAATCAAGCGTTAAACTTTACTAGTAACGGAGCTATAAAATCTTTAAGATTAAAAGAACGTATTCCTAGATAGTTTGCTTGTAATAAATTAAATAAGAACAAAAGTTAAAACTAAAGCGACAGCGTCTTAAGTTTTGGCCGGATTGGGAGTTGGCAGAGGTCGGCTCCCCTCAGATAACGTCACCATAACAGATTATCTCTTGGCACCGCGCTTAGGTCGCCCGACATCGAGACATAACAGACGCCTATCAACTTTGCCGTTATTATAATAAATAACAGTACAAGGGTATTGAGAAAAATAGCAAAAGGTCAGTGAGATTAACTAGCCGTTTAGTCTCGAGGTGACAGCGGCAGATAGGGCACGCGGACACTCTTTGAAGAATTTATTGCTGAAATTAAACACTAAAGTACAGGCAAACCTGAGAGGACCTGAGTGATGGCCTTTTTTTTAACGAGGGGCAAACCGGAATCCTCGAAGCGCGATGCCCCTATCCCCGATCGGGCTCTGCCCTGGGAGAGCAGTTTTCGCTCCTCCCAAACCATCTGGTGTTCACGACGGTATGCGACCACACATTCCGCCGTCCTTCCCGGGTTCGCTTACTGGACGGTTCGAACTCCCACTCTTGCCGCCCGCAACCCCGGAAGCCCCCTTTTAGTCGCCTCTTACGACAGGCAGGGGATACCGTAGCCCTATTCTAGTCCCGGAACTACAGGGACAAGGAAGTGATGGCCTAGTTGAAATTATAAGCTTGAAATCGGATGGTTCGAGTATCGACAGTTCGAATTGTACTAGGAATTAATTATCACCTGATTAAACACGTGGGAAAACGAGGAAATATACACGCCTAAGAGTTTAAATAACAGTTCTTAAATTAGACCTCAATCTCAATGGTTCTCGATCGGATTTTACAAAGTAATATGTGTATTAGAAATGATTATCACTTACTTTAACATTGTAGGAAAATAAAGATACCTATACATCTGAAAGTTTAAAAAAAAAAACAGTTCTCAAATATGTGTAAAGACTACACCTACGAATCGGAAATTGGACTATGGCCTACACACTCCCTACACACACTCCCAGAGTGTACTCACTCTGGGAGGAGATCAGTACCAGCAGTGGAACAATAATGAGTTTACTACAACTACACCTGTACTTCTCTAACAGGATTACGCTCCACTAACGAACAACTTTCGGGACGTAATATGATTTAATCTTCTATGCACTAAGTAAAGAGTCTGCTCGGGTCCCGCTCGACCCATTTCTAATGAATTAGGTCGTCTTAGTAGCGAGAACGTATGTCATAAAATAATCTGTTCTCGCAAAATGTTTGTACCATTTTCTTACATTTACTTTAACGCGTTTGTTTTATTCTTGAAAGTTTAATCGAATGATTAATGAGGAGTAAGAGCTTTAGCTTCATTAATCTGACATAAGGAGGTACGTAATAAATACTTACGTTACTTTATTATTATCCCGCTGCTGGGCACTCTTCTTAACTGGGACTGGGATTTCTCGTTAAAGGAGTACCTCTAAGAAGAGATCCGAGTCCGATAGATCATAGACCACCGCACTGCTCAAGTTATAATTGATAGACTTCACATCTAAGATAAACTGTTTTAAGAACTCTTTGGTGTGCAGGTTGTATCACGATATTTTTCTTCACCGTTATGTGATGTAAGTGATGCAAGTGATGATTAATTTTTAAAATTCACACTTTAAAATATTGGAGGTCTGGGTTCAAACTTCGGGACTCCGTTTGAAGGTCAGTTTCTGACCACTAGATCCTTCAATCATTGCTATCCCATGCTTGTAACGTAAGTGTAATTTTGTGTTCATTATTCTAACATAATCCGTAAGTATTAACTAAAAAGTACAAGTACAAGTACTAATGTCTCGAAATAAATTAATCATATACTCAAAGCTCCTACAAAATCAGAAACGGGAAATTTTCCGAAATGTTAACGTTTTGTATTCACTCTCGGCAGAAAAACAAAGTAATTCCGATTTGGCCCGCCGTCTGATACTCGGTGAGCACACATAACATTATTATGTGTACGAAAACACGGATGTTTATTTCATAACATGTTTACCCTCAGCTGCCCTCACATTCGTAAAACACATTCGGATATAGAAACAAGACAGATGTATGCAAACGGAGATATCCGAAAAGCAAATAATGTAGAATTCAAAACAATTAGAACTTTACTTAATTGTTATCAAAATATTAGTTTTTAAATAAATTATTCATCACATCATCAACCCATTATAGTCCCACTGCTGGGTAAGGGTCTCCTCTCAGAATGAGAAGGATTAGGCCATAGTCCACCGCGCTGGCCAAGTGCGTATTGGTAGACTTCACATACCTTTTGAGATTTTTTTATAAATCTCTCAGGTATGCGAGTTTCCTCACGATGTTTTTTCATCGTTTTAGCAAGTGATAATTAATTTCTAATACGCACATAATTTCGACAAATCAGCGGTGCGTGCCTGGTATTTGAACCTCGGACCCCTCGATCGAGAGGCCGAGTTTCTTAACCACTAGTCTATCACTGCTTATTGCAATTATTCATCAGATGATATGGATTTTTTCAAATTGCATAAAATATATGTATGTTTGAATAAAATAAATCAAATGTGAAAATGGAAAATCCATCGTTTCTATTTATCAGCATTCCCTGCCGCTTAGTCTGCAAAAGTCTGCCATGTATAGGGATGAGAGTTGGTGAAATGTCCGATTTAAATATCGATATTTATAACTAAGAACAAATATCTATAATTTATAAATTATATCGATCTTAATTATTAATATACGATAATATCTAAAATTTCAAAATGATATTATCGATTTAGTGACAATTCAAATCACCCACATATTAACCAACATATGTAAAATCGACAATATCGACAATAAATTTCACCAACCGAGTTCAATATCGATAAATTATCTGCATATCTCTCTATCCCTAGCTGTATAACACATTAAAGTCTCACCTCAAGAACTACTTGTAGTTTTGACGCGCCCTAGCCGTGCATAGAGATACACATGCAAGGGTACAGTCGAGTGCATACAAGCCAAAGCTACGTTTTTTTTTTAAATATGGAGTAGCAGACGAGCATGCAGTCCACCTGATGGTAAGTGGCTACTGCTGCCCATAGACAACTGTAATCGACTCTACATAGGATTCGATATTCGTACCGGAGGTCGGCCACAGATGCGCCGCTACCCCTGAGGACTAAGCTGGAATGCCTCGGAAAAGTATGTCTCCCTTACCACACCCTTCAAACCAGAACACAGCAGCGCTTAACGCTGCTGTTATAAGGCAGAAACACGTTCCCCGTTACGTCCTTTTGGAAAAACTTATTATCAATATATCGTCCATTGAAAACTTTCACTAACATACGACCTAAACGTGTTATTATATAAAATTCCTATATATCAATTCTATTTGATAATATAGTATCCTTTCTGTTAATACAATTTCAATAAAAGATATCCATATTTTCGAACTATCATTACACCCGCACCCATGTCACACATTAAAAATCTCACCTCAAGAACTACTTGTAGTTTTTTGACGCGACGCCCTAGCCGTGCATAGAGATACACATGCAAGGGTACAGTCGAGTGCATGCAAGCCAAATTTACGTTCCCCGTTACGTGTTTTGGAAATCAAGGGTTCAGCGTCGCTCGTCGCCACTTCGCCACCCACTTCGCACTTAATGGTGCACGCAACTAACTGCTAGTTGCTACTGAACAGTGAATGCTAAAACTTTATAGGGCATCATGACCGTGAAACGTTATGGACGAATGTAAAATTACTTATTTACTTTTTTATTTTTACTTCCATCTGTATTTCCATATATTTTTTGGTTGGTACTTAACTGGTCTTCTCAAAATGTTCTTCACAATTTGGTCATGTCCTAAGAGATTTTTGCTAGAATTTACATACTCTTAAAAAAAATACAAAACTCTCAAATTTGTGAAAAAATCTGAAATATGGACAGAGATCCAAACCTGATCTAAACCTGACTGGGGTGATTTAATGTAGGATATCTATTTTTATAGTCTACTGTCATCACTTCAAGTCAAGAAGTGTATTATTGTTGTGTACCTAATATATCATTACATTTTGAAAACCAACAATAAAAGTAACAAGAGGCAATTTAATCAAGTTCATATCGTATGCATACAGATAAGTTGGCTGGACACAGAATATCTCCGGTAAAAACTTGGATGAGTAAAATACATAGATTGATCACTCCTAACAAGAAAGTGTAACAGTTTTGAGAACTTGAAAGTGTTGCCACGTCTCCGTTAAAGAATGTTCCTAAAATGTTTGAAATATTTATTTATTCCGTAAATTACGTAGTATTAGTTGTTTCTCTAAAAGTGTCTTTATTTGTCAAAAATTTAAACAATAAATGATAAAATCATCCTTTTGCGGCTTCATTCAATTTCAAGGCGGTGAAGTATCTTTCTATTTTACTTATCAAAAGTAAAACGAATAACGCTATGCACAATCTAGAGCAAAAATGTAATTGTATGTACCTCGCCTTTGTGGGTCATAGCTTTGGTCTTGTTCAAATTATAACTTCGGTCGCCAGATTGTGTTTAAGGCTCCACGTTGTAATATTTTTATAGGATTTATGATTCCCATTCCTTATGTTACAGTATAATTGGAGTACTGTATAAAACTTTCAAGAATACCTGGTTACGCCGCAACGCTTATTCGCTTGTGCATACAGTCCCGCAATCATCCAATCCCGACGCACGTACTCCGGTGACGTCTACGATGACGTACTGTATGCACATTGGCCACTAGTCCCAAGGACGGTGGAGTGGGCCTTGAGCTACGTGACCTTACGCACCGCGCCGCAATTGCGTACTCTCTTTTCGCGACCACGTGGCCCTATTTTTCCGCTTTTTCCGCTTTTCACATCGCGCACCGCAAACCGCTTACCCGCCTACAACTAGTGCACAGAATCCAGAGGACCTGCCGAGCTGCAACTACAAGACCACAGGTACGTGCGTTATTCCATAGGGAAAGCTACCCAATTCTTCTTTCTCCGCGCTTTCTCTATTTCGCCTACCTAGTTCCAGTGTGCACAAGTAATAGGCATCAAAACCGCCACCCCATCTTTCTGGTCCTTCGAGCCGGATTATTATCAGCTATCCTATTATATAATTCATCAACCGCACCTATATATTTGTATAATTATATTTATTTTATTTATATACATATTATATATCCCTATTTCTATCCCCTTATATACTTAAAATAATAATTACACACATTACGAATAATTTAAAATTTAATGTAATTGAGATTATCTTGACACGTGGTAGAACCGGTTTGCTTTGTCCGGGAAGGAACCACCAATAAATTTGGAATTTAAATTTATTTCTTTAAAATGTTTTCCTGTTTTGTATTTAATTGTCTTTTCCAAAACAACGAAGCAGAGCAGTGGGATTTTTAAATATAATTATATTTTTATTTTATAAAAACAATTTAGATAACAATATCAAACTACAGATTTTATCCCCATTCACTATGATACAGTAGAATTTGCTTATGTCGGAAAGCATGAAAATTGTAAGAGTAGACGTTTTTAATTTCCGGCGGTCTCGACGCTTCCGCTATGAAAAAGTGTTAATTGAATGTGTGTGCACTGCGGAGATAGAAACGGATCTACGGACGTTGTTTGTAAAACAACAGGCACTATGTTGCAATATGTCAGGATTAAAAATAAATACCGGTATAGTACGTTGGTTAAACAGACAGTGGCGGACTAAGGTTCGAGGCCCGGGGCGGAAAGTTGAATATAGGCTCCCAGTGTAGAAAGTTGATTTGATTTTACAAAATAACAAATCGGTCATAGATTTTATACTTCGGCGACAAATACGTATTTCAGAGACGGTGACGAGTCCGGACGAACCTTTTTTTTTAATCCGCTAAAACTCATCATAGTTTAAAGGCACAGTGACTAAGGTTATAGCCGGTGGCTCATCGCTGGAGCAACTACAATAATAATAAATGATAATTATAATAAGCGACAAAGTAGTGGTTAAGGAGACTGCCGAGAGTAGCTCATGAATCTATACAGACCTGAAGACTAATACTTTGGCAAATTTATGGAACAAGTGCCGCTCGTTGGTTGCCCAATCATCAAATTGAACACTCAAGCGTTAACAGCTTAAGCAACTGCTCCAAAGCTTAAGCGACACGATGGTCGCTTCTTAACCATCGTAGCATGGTAACCAATGGGCGGTCAGCCAAGGTTCAAGTTAGTTAAACTTCCTTATTTTAAGAGTTGTTAAATTATTCGAGAAAGCTTAAAATCTATATCTATTGGATATG
The DNA here is from genome assembly GCA_014595695.2 of Epargyreus clarus clarus. NCBI lineage: Eukaryota > Metazoa > Arthropoda > Insecta > Lepidoptera > Hesperiidae > Epargyreus > Epargyreus clarus. Next base: position 692,264 of record JACTTY020000126.1, on the reverse strand, counting down.
CACAAACAAATGAAGAATACAGTTTTCTAAACATCAATTCCAAATGATATTTATTAAGTTCTTCTAAGCGTAGTAATTCTAAGAGTCAGCAATTTAGAAATAGCCGGATATTATCATACAAAATGTCACTCTTAAAGCTTAGCTTTAGGTGCTCAGGTGGTTTTTACGAATAAATAAGAATAAAATTTCTAAATAATGGATCCTGTCCGGGATAGGACGGCACAAAGATGTCACGGCGCGCCGGGAATACGCGGCGAAAATAGTTTCCCGGAAAAATTAGCATTAAATATGAGACACAAGCGCTAGTCTACCTTTTAACCTTATTGTAGAACTGAAGACTGAACGTACTTTCAACATGTAATATTTTATACGTATGTATACCATGCCGGGAACATCACTATAGGAATATTTTCTTACATACTTTTAAGAGCGCTATGCTTACGTAGCCAACTTTTACTTTTAAAATATGTTTAGGAACAGTTTATAGGTACAAAAACTTCTGAGGTACCACCGACTAATAACAATAATGTAAAGTTCTACTGTGTTCTGGTTTAAACAGCGTAAAGAAACATTTATAAGAAACGTCCTAGGTCCCGCGGCTAGCAACACGTCTTTGGCCGATCTCAGGTAGTATATATACTCACGTTATTTGAAGTCGATGTTGATTACAGGTATCCTTGGACGGCGGTTAGCACTTACTATCAGGTACAAATTGCATGCTCATTTTCGACGTTTTCAAAATAAAAAAGTTATTAACTAATAAGAAAGTCATCCTGTTTAGAAATACATCACCTATTTACACGTCAATCTAATTCCTGAACATGTTATAACTATTCTATGTTCTTAGTCAATGTGTTGACAACAAACTTGAATTTATGAGGGCATTGCAAATAAACAGCCCAAATAATGCTCCACAATTGATACAACAGTAAAGTGGGAGTGTCGGCATCAGATTTATAGGGCGCCGCGTGCGTGTTTTAATAAAAAAATCTCAAAGGTAATTCGCGACAAGTTATTACAGTGTTAGAAATATGCGAGTGTTACGTTCATAAATATGAGTGAGTGTGAACACTGGCTCTGTTTTAATCTAGAACAAGGGGATGTTACTTTTTTCGTGTTATCTTTTTCGGCTACCGTTATAGGTTCCGGTGCTTTATGTTATTATGTATAGGTACATAATAATTTATTAATTAGTTATTAGTCGATTTGACTTACTTAGAACAACGAAATGAAGAAACACTTCTATTCATTACTACCACTATAGTAAGTGACAGTAGTGGAGACATACTTTTCCGAGGCGTTCCAGCATAGTCCTCAGGGATAGCTGCACATCTCTGACCGACCTCAGTTAGGAATATCTATTCTAATATTCTATCTGAGGTTGATTACAGATGTCCATGGGCGGCAGTACTTACCATCAGGCGGAATGCATACTCGTCTGCTACTCCTATATATAAAAAGTAACATTTTCACAACTACTGTAATGTTTGTGACGCGAGAGTTACCCTTTGCCGTGAGCAGTGTCATGTTGTTCACTAGTAAAAGTAAGGGATTTGTACACATTAGCTTAGACCGACAGTTTGATCGTCTTTATAGTGTTAACATAAGAATAAAGTCAGCCAGCACTCGGCGAACGGAAAGACTGTTGGGCCGACGTAATGTTAACTATGGTAATAATTTCTTTACATTTAATAGTATAAGAAACAAAAAAGTCTCTAGCAAATTATTTTCGTTCTGTAATTTTAAAATATATTATATTACCCCAAATAACGTTGGAACAATATGAATAATGAAAACATTTTAATCGAAATTAAATGAGAGACCTTTTGCTTACTTTCTACCAGTTTCAGATTTCTTAATTTCATTAAAATCTCAATATCAAATTAGAAATACGGGTTGTTGTCGTTGTTGAGGCACTTTCAAAACTGAGAGGCTTTTATTAAACTATAGGTACTTATTCGTGGTAAAGTAATAAATAATAAAAACATTTTTCTATTTCTTTTGCAATCATTAGTGATACCGAGAATATCATATTTTCTTCTAGTACATTTATTATCTACCTGAACATTTTTATCCCCGGAATATACACGGAAAGACGAAAAAAAAAATAATTGTTATTTTATGATATTTTAATAATATAGATTATTTCCTTTTAAGTACTAATCTGCTCTAAATTGCCTTTATACCCTTATTATTATAAAACCAAGAAACTCGAATTCTTAAAAGTATAGCCCATATTACCTACTCTCAAAATTTAGGTGAATCCAACGACACCTCATATGTTAAAATCCGTCAAACTATTTCGGGCTGTAGGGCGTACCAAAGAATGAGACTTTTTTTTATAATATAAGGGTAGCAGACGAGCATGCAGTCCACCTGATGGTAAGTGGCTACTGCCGCCCATGGACATCTGTAATCAACCCTAGATAGGATTAGATATTCCTACCTGAGGTCGGCCACAGATGCGCCGCTACCCCTGAGGACTAAGCTGGAACGCCTCGGAAAAGTCTGTCTCCCTTACCACACCCTTCAAACCGGAACACAGCAGCGCCTAAAACTGCTGTTATTAGGTAGAAATAGGTGTGGCGGTGGTGCCGCCGGAGTCGAACCACAACCACCTTCAAACATACATAAGAAATCACTTCAAAAATTAGTTAGTTAGTAACCCTACGCAGTCGTCTAAAAAGATATACCTACCTATTTAAAATTGTTATACTTACATAAGTTAAAATCTAGCAAACAACATTATAATTTCTAAAGAAAATTCGCCCAAAACTTCCTTCAAGAATCCAGAACTTCATGCAACATTTGCATAAAGTATTCAATTTAAAAGTGGAATAGAGACGAGCAGTTAAAAGTAGAATGAAAATGTCTAGAGTTTTGGCCGGATTCTGTTGGCAGAGGGCGTGTTCTTCAGATAATGTCACCATAACAGATTATATCTTGGCACTGCGTTCCGTTTTCGGGAATTCAACAATAAGAAACGCATTGTAACGTAACAATGAATACATTGTTATTATAATGCCAATAAGAATATTTGGCTCACTCGCAAGTTAGCGTCTCTCTCTCTCTCTCTCTCTCTAAGTACTGTAAATGTTAGTACGAATATCTACAGATTTTTGTCATTAATTCGTTACAAATATATCACAGAATATTTAAAACCCTATTTAACAATAGACTGAATAGACTAGAGCCTAGGGCGGCAGATATTACAAGTGGCAAATTTATTTTGAAAGACCGTTTCGTCTACTTTCAGGGACTATATTATCTTGGCAACCTTTATTATATTGACTAGATATATAGCGGCATAGATATAGGGCGGCAATAAAAAGTGATGTGTAGATAGACCCTGGCTATCTAATTTGGAGAACAGGATGTATCTACTTTAGAGAACCCTGAACTAGGGTTACGATATGTAAAGGTCGATAGGAGCAGCAAAATTTTAATTGCTTACGGGCGAAAAAAGTGTAAATCAATAGTTATCAGGATAATTATTAATTTATTACTATTGGACAGTAAATTCAAAATGTTTGCTGCGGCATAATTAACAAGTCCAATTTATTAGTTCCTTTTTGATAATTTCCAACGCGGTTTTAAAAGTAATAATTTATTCCTAAGAAATACATCCATTATAATAAAATTTAACCAAAGATCATAAGACCTAACTTATAAGATACGGGTCTAGCGAGTCCCAAGCAGTCTACTTAGTGCATAGAAGATTAAATTATATTACGTCCCGAAAGTTGTTCGTTAGTGGAGCGTAATCCTGTTAGAGAAAGGTGTTCAGGTGTGGCTGCGGCTGGCACGTATAATTGCGGCAATAAATCCCTGCAGGACTCGTGCTGCCCTGCCGCCCTGCCAGCTGGCGACAATTAAATCTCGCTGACTTATTACAATCTAACTAATCGCATTACATTTCGAGATTCTCTTCAAAGAAATGCTCTACAAAAGTAGAAAATTACCAAGAGACAAGGTTATTATAATAACTTCTGAATGAAAGTTATGATGTCATTTGCAACTTTCCACAATAAACTGAGATTTTAGTCGAAATTGTATAAGCTTCGGCTCTATCCGAAGTTTCGAAGCAGACGGTCTTCTATAATAAATAAATAAAATTAAATTATCTAATTGTAATTTCAAAATAACAGCTTTCTACTAAATGTACTTAAAATAATAGATGGTACCTACCTATTACAAATATTAAAACAATCATTAAAATCTTTGCTCATCTGTTTGTTTCAGCTATCTGAAACGGCTGAACCGATTTTGATGGAACTTTGATTGGCAGGTAGTTGATGTCATAAGGAGAAACTTATATTACTTTTTGACAATTAGGGTTCCGTGTATAAAAATTAAAACCATTCACTGGCGCCATCGCCGTCTTTAATATACTTGCTAATAAACTTCTGTTCAATGCTATTTTTTTAATAGCTTAAGGTATAGTATAAAAATCATATTACATCTTAGCAAGTGTAAACCCGGGTACATCTAGTCTAGCTCAACACTACAATTAGAGCAGCCAGACACTTATATCTGAAGCAAATACATTCCCGGGGGATGAGCGTGCAGTACGCGGATCGAATATCAAATATTTAAATAAATGATGGAATCACATAAAAGCATGCGTGTGTAATAAACCCGCTTTATTTTCGGGTGCTGCTGTCATTAAGGCTACGTAAGTCGTAACCCTTGATGCCGGTCGTAACTTGTTTATAGTACCTTAAAATTAGAAAGCCGAAGGTATGCATACATTATAGCCACTACAAAAAGACAGAATTACAAACAGTTTAAACATACCTTTACCTCAAAAGGTATACATATATTGTATTTACACTATTAATTATAAGTTATTGTTCTCATGTAAGTGACAATTGTCTTCTATGAGAAATAAAGATCTTTAAACTTATAGCACCATTTAGTTTGATATGAAGACTAGTCTGATTCGCGGCTCCTATATCTAACGTGAGCCAGTTCTTGCTTGGTGAAATGCTTCGATGAAAGGAATCACCATCTACAGACCATATTAGTTCTTAGGAATAGCAACGCATTTATGATCAACTTCAGGTCAAAGCCCTATTTTATACTGCCACCCATGGATACCTGACAGTTATCCATGGGCGGCAAAAAACATTTCAATCGGCAATTCGGCAATATTTTTTGCCGCCATGTATAAAAATGCGTTTGTCCACATACATGCTTGTTTTCTACTTAGATCATATAAATAAAAGTCTAATATCGTTCGTTAACGACGTTTAAGTTTGAATATCTTCAACTCGTAGGTAATTCAGAGCTTCCATAAGTCGTAGATTTACAAGAAAAATACCTTTTATTGCCTGTACCTATCTCCGTCTATCTTTACCTACTTACCTTTGTCAGTGTCAATTAGTGCAAAAAGGGACCGAAAAACAACAATACAATACGCGCCCCAAATCAACCTTTCTATTTCCGAAATTACTTTAGTGTAGGTACATACTAATTATATGTATTAATAAAATATCAGTTTATTTAAGAATACCTTTCCGCATCGCTACTTTCATTATTTATATTTGTATTTTTTAAATATACCAAGATCGGTATTCAGAAGTCCTAATTTTTTCGGGATTAAAAATGCCTTATATTAGTTGCTTTCGTAAAATAAAAATCGTCTTAAAACCATGTTGTCGAAAACAAACACTCGTTTTTGTTATTTTTATAAATTCGTTTCGTTTTAGTACTTCTATTTTATTTGTTGTTATAGATACATTCAAAATTATATGATTTAGAAAATTAGTCTAGTACTCGTACCTAGACAACCCTCAATAGTTTCCGACTGAAAAAGCTCGGCGCAACGGCCAGCGCCGTGGAATATAGCGTTATCCTTTTTTTTCTAAAAGGAGACCCGTGCCCAGCAGTTGGACAGTAAGAAAGTGGCGAAGACGCACATTACTTTGAAAAATCATAGGTGCGTGTTAAAAAAAATCAAAAGAGTCAAGTATTCAATTATAAGCAGTTTATAGGCTAAAGGTAGGTGATTTTAATTTTTCTATTATCTCAGTGTATTTTTAAAATACTCGAAAATATCATGAAACTATATTAGGCATTAAAATGAACCCAAGTATGGCAATATTCAAATACGGGCACCCTAAGGAAATGATGCTTCTCTAAATATTTCCTCCAAAATCGCTAGTTTTAACCCTCATTAACTATTAGTGTAAATGCTAACAGCCTCATAACATGCTAAAATCCCATTAATAGGAATATAGTTTTGAAACTTCTTTACATTTCGTGAAGATATTATGGTTATTTTCCGTGAAAATAGTGTTGAATATACGAGTACCTACAACTTTTGTTCCCGTATGTAATGAGATAATAATAGTGCAATAAAGGTAAAATACTTTTGCGTTACGTTAAAATGGATCAAATAAACTTATACCTTTGATAAAGTAGCCTTTTTTAATATAAGAGTAGCAGACGAGAATGCTGTCCACCTGATGGTAAGTGGTTACTGCCGTCTATGGACATCTGTAGACAACCTCAAAGAGATTCTCTAATCTTATGATACCTAAGGACGGCCACAGATGTTTTACTCCTGAGAACTGCTGGAACGCTTCAGTATATTTTTATCACACCTTTCAAACCGGAACATAACAGTGCAGAACACTGCTGTTCTTAGGCTTTTTTATAATATAGGATTAGCAGACGAGCATGCAGTCCACCTGATGGTAAGTGGCTACTGCCTCCCATGGACATCTGTAATCAATCTCAGATAGGATTAGATATTCCTACCTGTGGTCAGCGACAGATGCGCCGCTACCCCTGAGGACTAAGCTAGAACGCCTCGGAAAAAATTGTCTCCCTTACCACACCCTTCAAAACGGAACACATCAGCGCCTAACACTGCTATTATTAGGTAGAAATTGGTGTGGCGGTGGTGTCGCCGGAGTCGAATCACAAAGGGTTCTACCACCTTCAAAATATAGCGGTGTCTCCGGAGTCAAACGAATGGATTTTATTACCCTTAAAGGTACATAATACGCAATACAAAACGTATAAACATACAATTATACAAAACGTATAAACATATAATACAATTAAAAGCTCAAAGTGTTTAAGCCGGGCAGGCAGTACGCGGTTCGGCTCTGCGACTCAATTTGTCGATCCTCGACAAAATGTATGGATTGTTACTGTATTCCGGTCTCCATCGCTGCGCTCTTATCGTATTACAAGTGTTTTTATTTTGCATCATTATTTTTAAACAGAAGTAGGTATTCATCTACTCATGAAAGTGCAGTTTTTTTGTGATACCTTTGCTTTGTTTTTCTGATGAGACGTAGCAAATGCCATTCATAGCCATCTGTAGGATTAATTTCCTGTCTGAGATCGGCCACAGACGCCTTATTATCCCTGAAAACTAAGTTGTTTCTTGTCTGAACTAAAATGTTCCTCTTATATAAACATTAAGGTAGGTATTAAGGTAGGTAGGTAGGTACTTATAATATTATTTTATATTAATTACAAATATTTATGATACGATGATGACATACGTAATTCACTAAGCACTTTTTAAAATTATAGACGAACAGAGGACCGCGCATTTAAAAAAAATGGCATACCTTGGAATCAACCCTCCCAATCCAGAAGATGAATTTCTAACCACCAGACCATCATTTAAAAAAATGTAAAATAAATCCACCTTTTAAAAGATCCGTACACACCCGGAAAGTTGTAAACGTAGAACGGCAAAGGCGTCAGTATCCAGTCAGACTCTGTGACTCAATTTACCGCCCACTACAAAATGTATTGATTGTAAGTATCGGTATTCCAGTCGCAACCGCACACTTTTATCATTTTACAAATTTTCACGAGAACGTTGAATATGCATCGATAGGATAATATTCAATAAATAAATCATGATTCCCTTTATACGGACACTGATTGAATTCGTTTACAATATGAGTTCATACTTCTCATATTATTTTATATCCTTTAGAAATGCAAGTAACTTTTCATAAATAGTTCACTATTTCTTAAAATTATGAAAGTTATGTTGTCGTAAACTCATTTTATCTCATACAAAATAGAGTTAAGACATTTAGCGAACCGCGTATTATTAAAAAAAACAATAACCAAAAAACTTCATACCTGGGAATCAAACCCCCCAATCGTAAAGCTGAGTTTCTAACCACAAGACTATCATTTTGAAAGTCACATTCACATAGTCAAATAAATATATATTTTTAAAGATACACACACGGAAAGTTATAAACTTAAAACGGCAAAGGCGGCAGTATCCGGTCAGACTCTGTGACTCAATTTACCGCCCACTACAAAATGTATTGATTGTAAGTATCGGTATTCCAGTCGCAAACGCTACACTTTTATCATTTTACAAGTTTTCACGAGAACGTTGAATTTGCATCGATAGGATAATATTCAATAAATAAATCATGATTCCCTTTATACGGACACTGATTGAATTCGTTTACAATATGAGTTCATACTTCTCATATTATTTTATATCCTTTGGAAATACAAGTAACTTTTCATAAATAGTTCACTATTTCTTAAAATTATGAAAGTTATGTTGTCGTAAACTCATTTTATCTCAGACAAAATGGAGTTAAGACATTTAGCGAACCGCGTATTATTAAAAAAAACAATAACCAAAAAACTTCATACCTGGGAATCAAACCGCCCAATCGTAAAGCTGAGTTGCAAGTCACATTGTGTTTTCATCTTATCATATCGCATCACACAAGTAACATTAGTACGATTGCCACGTCAATTTATTTAGAACATAAAATATTTTTAATATTGGTATGGTCCCATGAGATGTTGTTAGGTTAGATAGTGAGATAATACCTTAAGACAGAAGGTCCCTTAAGTAGGGACTGCATACATTACCGGCTTGGTATTACATAGATCTCAAGACTTTTTACGGTAGAAGAATTGAATGGCGAGACTTGGATCTTTTTACAAGCATTGTTTTTGATGGCATCTCATTCCTTTTTGTAGATATTTCTACTCTTTTCCTTTCCGGTACCTTCCACTAGTTGAATCTCAACAACAGATTTTTTAAAGGCAATTAAATTGTTTAGGTAGTCTTTGTAGTTATGTAAATAATCTTGCCATTCATCATCACTTTCATTCGAACATGACAATAAATTAAATCTAAAAAAGTTACTATTTTGACAACTGAAATTATGCCCGTTATCCTCAGGAAAAACATCTTCTAAAAACATCTCTACTGATTGTGATTTATTTATTTATTTATTGGGATTTAACGTGTCTTCGTATTAAATAATCGACATCCCTTACTTTCTTCTGAATATCCGACAAAAATCATTGGTAATCTTTCACTGACTTCGTCGGACTCCGGTTTTGATATAAACCACAGTATTTACTGCTCTTGCTCAAATTAGTTTCAATTTATAATAGACTTCTGACTTCTGAAATGAAATGAAATATTTATTTAATAATGATAACATTCGTTTTAGACTTCTCGCATATACAATAATAGTTCTGTTAGCTGTTTCAACCACAACAATTTGTTTAGGGGTATATAGTATCGCCTTCTAATGTAGAATTCCATTTGTTGATAAGAAAATATTGAAAGCTCTATTACAAAATGTCGTCCCACCATCTGATCTCATACATTTGTTCGACTTGCTAGTTCCCTTTTCAACACTTTATATTTTTGACATTTCTTAAAGACTCACTCTTGTGTTTTAGAAAATAAACATTCATCGTGTCATTCGAGAATAATAGTCGATAAATAATAACATGTACCTTGAACCGTTGAGTGAACTAGCTTCCATGGGACTACATAAATCTGTATGTACGATCTCCAGTATGTCGTTCGTTCGCGTTCAGAGGTTTGGAAATGGTTTCTCACTAGTCGTCATATCCGTCGGTAATGTTCACATTATCAAGACCAGTCATAATATTCTTTAAAATTCGCATATATTCCGGATTAATATGGGCTAGTCTTCTATTCAGTAGGATAATATATCTATGATGCCAATATTTATTTGACATTGTCAAATTACATATCGGTGATTTGACAAATTGTATATATACCATTTACGTTGTGGCCAGTTGCGATGATAATATCTATAGAGTTACTAATAGTGCAACCGTTTTTCAAGAAATTAACAGTAAATCCTTTTTCACTAAGTTTACTCACCGCTAACAAATTCATACTTAAAATTATTTATATTAAAAAGGTTTCTTATAATAATTTCCACGTTTTTTCCGGGTAGGTACTACCACAAAATAAAAACTAACAGAAGTCAATCTTCATACAAAGTGGGCTGGAGTAACGCACACGTAGACACCACTTACCGACTCGTTATCTCGGGGGGACTCGAGCGCATACGTGCGCGACTGTCAGTTCATTTCTGACACGCGTTTGTAACTGTTTTGTACAAGCAATGGAGCAAAAAAAAATACCCTAATTGTGCAATGGACGGTTGTTTAAATTCAACGTTAAACTGTGGATTTTCGTTTTTTTATAGCTATCAATTATCAAGCCACTAGGAGCTGATATTTTTGGTGATCATGGCAAGAATATGTTATAAAGTGGATATCTAAGCTCGATTTATATAGCAGTTTCCTATTTCGAATCATTTGAAACGAACTTACAAAATTTTTGTAATATTGCGTTGAAATGTTACGTACCTAATATTACGTAAGTTGAAAACATGATTTTTTGTTCGTATATATATTGGTTTGTCTTTAATGCCATTTGGTAGGTTTATGTCTAAAACGGATAGGGCAAAAGGAATTGTGTAATTAGGGTAATCCGTTTAGAAGTTATTAGGGATTTTCTATTGTGAACATTGTAATTTTTTATGTGCTTACATATAAAAATTATTTTCATAGACATTTATTTATGCTCAATAAGGCCGAAATTTGCCTAAACACTTGTTTCCTTGGAAACAAACTTATTATTATTTTATAATGCGGTGACAGTTGCTTAACCTCACGACAGTTATTGTATTTTGTGTATGTTACCGTTAGATTGTAGAATACGTTAGCATACACATTAACTAGGCTTAAGATTAGCTAGAAAATATGCAGATTAACTATGTAGTTAAAATTCGAAACATCTTTTCAGACTTGTTCTTAGGGCTAAAACACATGCCTTTTTACGACACGACAACGTATCGTGACACATAGCGACATCGTGCCGCAAAGCGATATTGTTTCGTGAAAATATACAATGTTTGTCGTAAATTCATGACACGACGACGCATCATGGCATGCACGGGTCGACGTCAAGGGGTGAAAATTGATACAATCTTCGTTTTGTACTTTAGGTAGTGGGCAAGCTATCTGCGTTTTAACTGATTTAGGCACATTAGCCGTAACATCTAGTTTTTTTCTCATGACATTTGTCAGAAATTCGGAATGTTTTTGATATTATATAACTTTTTAGGGTTCCATACCCAAAGGGTAAAAACGGAACCCTATTTCTAAACTGTCCGTTTGTCTGTCTGACATAGAGCTCTATTTCTGGAACCTTAATTGATAGAAATTTAAAAATTTTACGGAATATGTATAATGGTGGCCGCTTTAACAATAAGTACTAAAAATAAAAAGAAAAACTTTCTAATAAAGGAGAGTTGCCATACAAGGACCTTCTTTTTCTTTATGAGGAGGAAATCTTCAAAAGGTACTCGACGACGTGGGAGTGACGCCGGGTTATGTGGGACTTTAGCCGCACTAAAATCCTCCGGTGGCCGTCCTCAACGTTTGTTGGAGAACTCCGGGATCTCCGACTGAACGTAACAGAAGTCCTTTAAGCGCGATGCCCCGATCGAGCTCTGCCCTGGGAGAACAGTTTTCGCTCCTCCTAAACTATCCGGTGTTCACGACGGTAGGCGACTACACATACCGCCGTCCTTCCCGGGGACACTTATTGGACGGTTCGAGCTCCCTCTTGCCACTCCCAACTCCGGAAGCCCCCTTGTAGTTGCTTCTTACGACAGGCACGGGATATCGTAACCCTTTTTTAGTCCAGGAACTACAGAGACAAACATATAAGGACCTGCTATTTTTTAGCGTTTTTCATTTGAAATGTTCACAATGCATTATATGGCTGCTATAACATCAATTAGTATAAATAAAAATAAAATAAACAAATATTTTTGTGGTACGGAACCCTCAGTGTACGAGTTCGATTCGCACTTCACCCATTATTTGAATTGAATTTAAATTGAAGTTGGAATTGAAAACGTCTTTTGTCTCGAGGATAAAAACAATTGACGTCGCCTATAATAGTAGGGGAGCCCAAGACGGGATTTCGAGAGTGACTCGAACGCGGCAGATTAAGATATGGGAGATACCTTACATCCTATAGAGTATCTTAAACTATCCATTTGGGGGGTTCAACCAGGGAAGTCCATCAGACTATTAATAAAAAATCGTATTATCTATAGTAGCTTAATTACATGCTGAAAACAATAAATTTATAATCTGATGGTTTGAGGGCGGCGTTAGGGAGTAATAAGGTTGCAAAAAATCTATACCTGGACATACTCGAGTGCGGTATTTTTTTTAATACAAAGGAAATAATGCTAGAAAATATGCACTATCTGATAGCGCCATTTATTAGCATGGATCCCTGGAAAGTAATAGTGTACAACAAACTAAAGGAAAAGGCAAATTTTATGGAAAATACATTATTCTTTATATATTCTCATTCTATTTTTTTTTTTTCAAATCGTCAGTATAAAAAACCCCTCCACTAAATCGTCACATGAAGGGTTATGATAAGTAAAACATCAGCTGGAATTTCCTGTATAATAATATTACGCCCTCGAGTGTGTCAAGATAACTTTTTTTCCCATTTTCGAAGAGTCACAGTCTTTCGAATCGAATCGTCAGTCTTTCGAATGGGGGACTCATCTGGGGTAACTTCATATCCCCTTTGAAAATCTAATGTGCTGGTTACTTTTTTTTTCCATTTTTACCTCTCGTATGGCTGTCCCTATGCAAACCAGCAAATAAACATATTTCCGGCATCAGAGATATATACTCTATCACTAACCTGCCGCGCCTTGAGTATGTCTGACTCTGCTTTTTACATTTTTCGAATCATCTAGAAACTATTCCCACGGTAAATCGAAAAATATCACACAACCTTTTCTTCACTCTAACGTGTAATCTACACAATCGTATACGTCCTATTGACGCTCGAGTTTCTACCCATTTAACATAATGGGCTCCCCTACTACTCGTACATTTCGCGGACAGAAACACAGATTCATTAACTGCAAATGTAACTTTGTAATCCTATATAACTTATATAGGATACAAAGTTATTTAATGTAGTTGGTGTATCTAGATAACTGGACAGAAATTGCAAAATATTTTAGTTTTTCTATGAGTTATATACTAAACACTAATTGTATTCTCAATTTCAACCTTCTATGTCTGCTGGAAGTGCCTTAAACTTTTGATGATCGGTCAGTCAGTCAGTGAGTGAGTGACAAAATTACGAACTTTAACTACTTGTAATTCTTAAACTACTGGTTCAAATTGAATGAAATTCGAAATGTACCGTGTCTATACAATGCTTGCTTGGCTCCTGAAAATTCAGGCTTCTAGCTTCATATGCAACGAAGTTACAGGGGGTCAAAAATGGGCCGAATCGCTTCGGGAAAAGTATGGTACGGCCGTGCCGCTTCTTTTGGCTCGACTTGGCGGAGGCACTGCCGTGCCTCCAGATCCTTTGGAAATACAAGTAACTTTTCATAAATAGTTCACTATTTCTTAAAATTATGAAAGTTATGTTGTCGTAAACTCATTTTATCTCAGACAAAATGGAGTTAAGACATTTAGCGAACCGCGTATTATTAAAAAAAACAATAACCAAAAAACTTCATACCTGGGAATCAAACCGCCCAATCGTAAAGCTGAGTTTCTAACCACAAGACTATCATTTTGAAAGTCACATTCACATAGTCAAATAAATATATATTTTTAAAGATACATACACACACGGAAAGTTATAAACTTAAAACGGCAAAGGCGGCAGTATCCGGTCAGACTCTGTGACTCAATTTACCGCCCACTACAAAATGTATTGATTGTAAGTATCGGTATTCCAGTCGCAAACGCTACACTTTTATCATTTTACAAGTTTTCACGAGAACGTTGAATTTGCATCGATAGGATGATATTCAATAAATCATGATTCCCTTTATACGGACACTAATTGAATTCGTTTACAATGTGAGTTTATACTTCTTTTACTGTAAACGAGCCAGTGAAAACGTTTACGTGAAAAGTAAAATCAAACTTTAAAGGTTAAATATAAGAAATACATAGTAAAAGTAGAATGATAGAGGTGGACTCGTATTATATAGTGGAAGCGACTCAATGACAATTTTTTTACAACCACCAACAAACGTATTGTATTAGTATTCTCGTCCGAACTATGGGTAGGTACTTAATTTATAAATATGTCACAATTAATTAATAAAATATAAATAAAAAAAACAAGAATTTAGACCAATATTGACAAAGTTTACATCGACAAATTAGCAATCGCTAAACATTCATAAAAACTACGCGATGAAATAGATGGCCTCTTCCCTTCAGAAAGTTGGTTAAAACACCTTCAAAATCCGTATAAATCAGGAAAACAGAAACTTGAGCTCTAAAGACGAAGTTGCATCCAGAGCCGACTCCAAGACTCAATTTGTCGGCCCTCAAACTACATTGATTGTTTCGGTATTCCGCTCACAACCCCTTGTGAAAGTATCTTCATTTTCTCTCAAGTCTAAACATTTTTAAGGTAGAAAAAGATTTAGGTCCTTAAAAATCCAATCTCATTTCAGGATTATATAATCCTATAACATTTTTATTTTATTGTATCTATTATGTATAAAATTTACATAACCAGGTTACTATTTGAGTCATAAATATGAGTGCAGCGCTCCCAAGATTACGGCGAAATATAGTAGTTTCCGTAAGTTATGTTATTTCGTGCTATCAAGGTGCAGGTTACGAACTTCTAACTATTTAAATATTTAAATTGTGTTTACGTATGCATATACGTTGACGGCATCGTGTTAAGTTTCGTATAATGTGGATATGTAGTTTATTTTATTTCCGGGGAGGAACAACTTGTCCCCTACACATACGCCCGCTTTCCGCCGGCGCCGGTAAGGCACAATGGCAGAGCCTCAGTGATTTAGTTTTATTGTCATGCACCCTCCATTCACCATGTTTCTGATTATTCAAGAATCGGTAAAATAGCCGCTTTAATGTCTAGTTCCTCGTACACTATTAAATGAGCAGAATAATGTAATACGGAGCAATATGCGTAATGGTGCTTTGACTCTTGTGACAATAATGGAAACCGCGGCGCTATCTATATTATATTCATATATTTCCGCAACTTTGTAAAGTGAATGGATGTTTTAGTCACTTCCGTTTGTAAACATAATACTACTTTTGAAAATAATTATCGCCTGTGAAACCCTTCGTAGTTCGACACCGCATGCACCACCGCCTATCTCTGACCTCTATTTCTGCCTTATAAAAACAACATTACGCGCTGTCATGTTCTAGTTTGAAAGATGTAGAAAGGGAGAGACATTTATACAAGACATTCAGACTTAGTCCTCAAGGTAGCAAGGTATGGTCGCCCAAAGAAGGTCTCTGGACTGCATGCTCGTTTATTTCCACAAAAAATATAAATTGTTTACTTTCCAGTACTAAAAATAACAAACTAATTTCTTAGATATAAGGGCATGCTAAAAGGTCATAGCGCAACCTTCACGTGAGCATGAACTGTTACCTTGTATTGTAATCTGCGAGTATAGAGTTCGCCAACTCCTTTAAATAGCAATTCAAGGCGCCAACCCTATTATTATGGGCACTATAAACCCGTCAGGCAGTCGCCGTCAGTGGGTTAAACAGACGATGAATTAGGCGTTTATGGTATTGCAGTCAATTTTCAAACAACGTTATAAAATCGTAAAAATATAACGAACTGTAAACAAATGAATAACCATTTTTGTTATTTTGTATTCAGTCATTTATGAACACAGAACATATTTATGAACACAGAAGAGGGGATGGTACCGAGGTTACAATAATCTGACAATAATCCTAAACTATTATTGTAATGAAAACCTGTATATTGATTTCCTATTCATCAGACCAATGACAAATACCAATACAAGTATAAATAAATACGAGTACACAATACAAGGGACAATACAAGTATAAATAAATACGAGTATGATTTGCGAAGAACGAAAACAAAACGGAACAATACAGAATAATTAAAAACTATCTGTTCCGATACTAATAAACCATTTGTTCTTACCTCACCTCTGAAGCTGCCCAAGTTCTTAGTTCTTTGATCAAGACATGTCTGAACTTTTCGATCGAGCCAATAAAATGTTTAGGTAATAAGTAGCGTTGCCATTGTAAAATTGTAGTAAACGAAGAACGCTATTTTAATACAATTTATTTACAAGTTTTATAAAATTATAATTTATTTAAAACATACGAGGTGAAGCCGTATCCTAATATGCAATTGATCGGTGAGCCCAACGTCAAATATTCAATAAATATAAAATGCAAACAACGAAAAAGCTTATAGTAGAAGATCCCGATATAAAACGACCTTCACCGAGCTGCTTAATGGATGAAACGTTTTTTGTATCAAATTAAATATGATAAAAAGGATATTGCAAATAGGTTGACTAAAAAAATTCAATCCAGAGTAGTTTGTTTTTTTTCTTAAACATTTCACTTTTTCGTTAATAGAAACATTAGAAACTAATCGAAAGTATGAAGCCCTTGAAGATGTTTTTTCCTGTCACAACTTGTTTACCTGTCTATACCCGCTTACCCAAGGATTGTGAGAGGAAAAGAATAGTCAACCTAACATTTGCATACTCTACAGGCTTATACTTTCGATCGATATGTGATTTGTCCATAAATCAGACCAGCGAAAAGAAAAAGAAAAAAAATGTAAAAAAATCATATTTACTATATACTTTTTGTCATATTTAGTTTAATATAAAAAACGTTTCATCCATTAAGCAGCTCGGTGAAGATCGTCTTATATCGGGATCTTAGACCATTAACAAAACATGATAGAATAATTAAAATCGTACGACAATAAAAAATAAAATTCTCTGTTCGAATAGTAATCAACGGTTTGCTCTTATCTCACCTCTGCAACCGCCTGTTTTTCGATCTTAGATCGAAACGTGACTGAACTATCCGAACAAACCAATAAATTGTTTAAGCATAGCGCTGCCCGCTGTAAAAGTGTAGTACACGACAAGAACCGTTTTGTTTTAATAACATTTTATTACAAGCTTTTATCTAATAATCATAAATTAGATATAAGTAGTTATATACTCATCCATTTTCTTAAATTAATTAAAATATCTTGATGAAACTGATACAAAAAGTAAAACTGTGTTTATATGAAACACAAGTTTGTTAGTTTAAACCTTAATTCCTCGTCCTAATTCTTCTAGTTCTTTCCAGCTTAGTCCTCAGGGGTAGCGCACCTGTGGCCGACTTCAGGTAGAAATCTAATTCTATCTGGGCTTGATTACAGATGTCCATGAGCAATAGCAGTCACTTACTGCATGCTGCAATCCACACATGTTGACTTATGGTATTTCTACAAATCAAAATTTCATCAGTATCATTAACAATTAAACTATCCATCGACATAAAACTAGGTACTCGTATAGCAATGATCTGAATCCTAAACTCCTGACGCGTATCCAATCAATGGATGGTCGGAACGTCATATCGCATAAAACTTGTGGTTCACACTTCGATCTTCGGTTGGACGTGACCGAACGAGCCAATAAAACGTTTCCGAGACAGGGCAGTCCGCTGTAAAATTGTGGCACGTGACAAGTGCGCTGTTGATTCAAGTGCCGTTTCCGACGCAAGTCGATACTGTAAACATGAAAAAGCAATTTTTGGTTTATAGCAACCTTTTAAAGTTACGTAACAAAAATGAAAAGTTTATAAGTAGTACAAAATAGATAGTCGTGGGTTTAAGGACAGGTCAACCTGTCTTTTAAAAAAGGTCTTCTCGTTTTTTTCTCGCCCCCTAAAATTTGCCGCGGCTCGAATCCTAAGCCATAATAAAATGTGCGTAAACTTAACAACAAAGTACGAACAAACAATCAATATTTTGAAAATAAAATGATAAATGCATCTACTATGTTAATAAGTAACATTGAGTACATAATTCTTCGAATGGAATTTAAGTAAATAAAATTACTTCTTCTTAAAATCGTACACGCAGAGATAAAATCTAAATTATTTTTATGTTTTCGTAACATTAACATTTTCGCTACTTTGTTACTTTAAATTTATGGCAGTCCAAATTCACAGTTAAAATATTGTTGACGAGGTTAACGATCTAATTTTACACGCACCGGGATAAAACTAGCAGAAAATATAAAATTCGCCAAGTACGAGTCGATCTCGCACGTGGAGGCTTCCGTACCTCTAAGTATTCAATATATTTTTCTCATTTTTGTAAAATAACCATATTAAAATATGTTCATTGTTCTTATTTGTATTTACTTATTATAATAATAGTAGTAAACGCATTGTAAAACTTTCAACTATCTTACTAGTACGGTTTAACAGTTACATAGAAAAATGCCGAAAAATACCGGTCTGTTTTATGGAGACCCCCTTTAATATAAAACTTTATTTAATTTTTAGTTTATTTTATTTGTTGTTATAGCGGTTATGCATCCTCTGTAAAAATTATGTTAAATGTCTATCTATTACGGTCTTTACGGTTCCAGACATAGAGTCCTGTGACAGACAGACAGACAGCGAAGTCTTCGTAATAGGTTTCCTTTTCTACCCTTTGAGTACGGAACCCTAAAAATTACACCGCCCAGAGGAACCGAAGCGGGAAGACAGTTCGATGGCGGATAACAATAAAACTAAATCATCGGGAAGTTATCTGTCTTCGTAGCCGACGAGCCCGGAAAATGAACATGTGCACGAAAATGTATTACAACGGATAAGATGTTAAATGGTGCAGTGGCGATGACTCCCAGGTTTTCTAATTTTGCTTACCCCACGATCTCGGTGTTGCCTTGTTTTTCGCCGTTTATTTATCGTGACCCCATTCCCGTTTTACTGCTAGTAAAACGACGAATTCATTCTTGAATAATAATATATCGTTTTCTTGCTAAATATTCATTCGAATTTTACAGACTTACTGAGATAAATTACGGTTTTAAAACAATTAATTTATCGAATACAGTAATTTATGAGTATTAATTTATGTTCATTAAGCGTTTCCTAAAAAGCAGAATTAGGTTTAAAACTTTTATTCTTCATCATCTAGTCTAGATAAAATTTTATGTATATACTTTTTTTATTTTTTCGAAGCTTGAAGCGATTAGTTAATATCTCCCTTAGTAGCTTAGCAAAAAATGCGATGATATTTCTATCGCATATAAACCTGAAATGTCACCCTGATATCATTTTAGCGATGACATTTTCCAAATTGCGTCTTACATTAATATTCGATTAGCGATAATTAGGATGAAATTTCATAAAACGAAGATTACCTACGTGGATCAATGTACCGTTAAATATGTTAGGAAAAGGTATATTTTTTTATTGTAGAATTCGAAGTAAGTTTAAAGTCTAATGAGCTTATTCATAAGATTACTTACTAGTTTTCTTAGATTAGTAACTTCTTGTCATTAAATATATTTTTGTAAAAAAGATATTTTGTCTTCGAGCATTCATACTTAAAATTATTATAGTATTTTTAAGCCTTTAGCGATAGGTAGATCTACTCAAATAACAACAAAATATAATTTATTATTATTTGTATTATTATAAACCTTAAATTATTGTTAATTATGCGGTCTATATTAAGTATTTTTTTAAATTAAAACGATTAGAAATCATTACTGGATTATTAAACTACATGCTTTCGTATTTACTTTTCGACTCTTATAAAATAATTAAATTAACTAAATCGTAAAAAAAATTAAGTAGGTACCTATACTTAAAATAAATAGTTTAAAATTTTAATAATTAGACTGTCGTATACAACTTCGTCATACATTCCTATTAGGTTTTCTTACAACAATTATTTTAATGGAATTGTCGTGGAATAGTATAAAGTTAAAAAAATAAACCAATTAAAAGTTTTTTTGAACATCCGATTTAACGCACAGGTGATGTTTTACTTTCGTTCCATGTTTAATTTGCAGATGAAGTTTGCGATATAATCAGGATTTCTTTATGGCGGGCATAAATGGTCAGGCTGGCCGACTTTAATTATAGTCAGTAATGGTAAGCTGATAACCGCTCCGTTAATTTCTTTTCTCTCATAAATAAGTCGAGGTGGATCGTATCATTCGGGACTTAATTCGATCTTAGCACCCTTCGTTATTTCGCCGACACTAACTTATGCCTTCTGAGAAATTTCGATGCCATTTCTTAGAAGATATTATTATTTTATGTATGAACATGTTTTGTGTTATGGATCATTTACACTTGACCAGTGTTATGGATTATGGACTTAACCTTATCATACCTACTGAGACCTACTTAATGAGGCTTATAATGATTGTAACTGTAATGATCATTATTAAATCTATAATTTGTATACCTACTTAGCAAAGTATTTTTTTTTTTAATTTGGTATAATATTCGATCACGTAACTGAATAATATTATAATATAAACTGTATTGATTTGTTTTATGGGAAAAGATATAAACTGACTAATGAGAGTTTATCTCGTCGCGCGTGCTTACGCCCGCACGCGGGTCGCTCTCACACCAACTACATCATGAGAAACCATTTAATACGCACACGTACATGGGTGGTGAAGAGACAGCAGAGAGATAATTCATGGGTGCATTTAAGACGCGCGTGTGGACATAAACACGCGCGACAGGAAATGCGCCCTAAATGTAAATGTTATGCTTTTGGCGTTTAAAAAATCTGTATAAAAACACAGTTTCATAGTAAATTCAACGTTTACATCATGTTCCTAAATCCGAGACCCCACATGTCATTCGCCAGACAAAAATAAAAAGTGGTAAGTGAAATACATTCAGCATGAAATATGCAGCTAACAGTTAGCTTTTAGTTTAAACTTTTGGCACATGTTACTCGATCGTGATCGAAAATAGAACTTTTAGTTAGAACACAGTGTTTTGGCTATTTGTAAGACATGTCTCTTTTCGACAATTTAAATAAGCCTGAACCTATAATGAGTTTAATTTGATTTTTCTTTGTATTTACTTTTAACAAAATTTCTAATATAAATAAATTGTGAAATGTTAATGTTGGGCAGGCAAATGCTTAAGGCGCATAATACATGCGGGCGTAAGTAAGCAACAAGATTAATAATAATCATTGACACACCATTATCATTAGTAAATAGAAATGAACTTAAAGCCCACTAACCAAAGATTACTCTCAGTCAAATATTTACTAATCAAAATATAAAGCTTACTAAACCATGTTATCACACTCAGTGGAAGGAACTTAGTAAACTGAAATGCTTTATAAAAGTAAGAGCATACTGAAACCGGAGTAATAGGTATGTTATTAAACTATCTAAATTCCGACCATGTGGAAATAATGCGACCATTTATCGTTCTTAGTGAAAATTACGAGTTTGCGGTCGATTCATAGACCCGGCGACTTAACCCGCTCTATATGTGATGTTGCAATATACTACGCATAGTGTTATAAACAGTTATTTCCACCTAATGTTACAGTGACACTTAGAATATTATTATTTCTATTATAATATGACAGTAGTAAACGAGGATGCAGTCCATCTGATGGAAAATGGCTGCCGCAGCCCACGGACGAATGTAATCAACCCCAGATAAGATAAGATTCCTACCTTAAGTTGGCCACAGATGCGAAGCTACGCTACCCTGAAGGTTAAGATGGTTGCTATGTATGTCCGACATAATAGATTTAAATACCACGAATTCTACACATCATCTTCTAGAAGCAAGCTCAAGTCAGTACTGATGAAATAAAGTTCATGGCATAACTTACACAGATTTCTGAAACAAAATGGCCTTGCGCGAAGCCTTTACGTATCTAATTCAATTTGCACGAGACGGGCGCAAGTTGTCCTATCCCTACACTAGGCCGAAACAAGACTCGTGTAATCCCTCAAATCCAAATTAGATTTTCTTTCAGAGCCCCGCACTATTCACAGGTTTCCGGCGCTGGCTCGACGTAGGGATGGCGATTCTTTCAAAAAAAGATCGATTCTTGAATCGATTCAAATTGAAGTGCGATTCAAATCGATTCACAAAACAATCAAGGCCGAAATAATCGATTCTCCCAAAATCGATTTTCGATTTTTCAGCTAAAACGGGATTTTTCATCATAGATAGCGAAGAAAACGGAAATCAGGACCAAACAAGCACTGAAATACGTATCCGTCAACAAAAAAGTCTCTAGCCAACTTCGAAAAGATCTACTTTCGATATTCTAGGGTGAAAGATCGGTTCACTGAATCGATCCATCACTGGAGATCGATTAAAATAATCGACTTTTTCCCATAACATCGATTCTCCAATTAATCGATCTCAGATCGCCATCCCTAGCTCGACGCGTCGACGCCGATCCACAGGCTCGATCTCAATCCGTTCCTCCGCTTAATTGGAAAAAGAACAGACGGCTTCCCTCCGCGATACTTCAATAAGTTTAGATAATACTAACTGTCTATCCGATTAACGATTTGCTAATGTGATACACAGCAAAAATAATATAATGATTGTAGTAAATACAAATAAAATGTAATCTTAAAACTCTAGCTCCATATAAGCCAATAGGCTCTTGACTTATATATAAGTCAATAGACATATGACTTATATAGACCCGAAGTAAAACACTTTAAAAAAAGTAACTATTGCTATTGCATTCAGCGAATCTCTAAGAAAGTCAACTCACAATTTCTATGAGATTAATTTTGGAATCACCATTGATTTGAACCATTCATAAATTCCTATGCATCAATATTTTATGCTTGTTAAACGTCGAACAGAAATAAAGATCTTCGACAAGGAGAAACAATGAAATAAGGGTGCGATAGTAATGAATAGGCTTTACAAATATTGGGCCAGATTTAACAAAGTGTAAGTC
Organism: Epargyreus clarus clarus; assembly: GCA_014595695.2. Taxonomy (NCBI): domain Eukaryota; kingdom Metazoa; phylum Arthropoda; class Insecta; order Lepidoptera; family Hesperiidae; genus Epargyreus; species Epargyreus clarus. The sequence continues at coordinate 669,112 of JACTTY020000126.1, read as the reverse complement.
GATAGCGGTACAGGCGATGTCGCGTGCTCGACGCCCATGAGCCAAGAAAGCACGCACTCGATTTAGACATCATATACAAAGTACACAAGTAAAATTAAACATTTCATTAAAATAATATGTGCCGGACCATTATAAGCCATTTATCGGTACAGTTACAGTTAGAATTATTAATTGGACTATTGTTACCCACTTAGATTAAATCGTAAACGTAAACTATAGGCATTAAAACGCAACCTTTAATGTAATATCATGACAACCGAAGTATTACCGACTGGAAAGTGATTGACGATTTTAATAAAACCGCCCTAACGACCATCGTTTTATATCACGTACATTAATTTAAAAATGTCTGCTCAATATAAGTATAAGAACATCAATGCCATATTAAAGTGCCTAATTTTAAATTGCAATTAGATCTTGAAAAGTTCCAATTTTAATTTTTATCAAATATGTGCATTATAAATGATGCATAGGAGAGGAAGGAATAAAAATTCAAAAAGGACTTCTTTTTCGCCGAAAAAAAATCAGAAACTATATATATTCCAGTCACCCTCTAAGAAAGTAAAAATATAAAAATCTTCAAATATGAGAACCTTCTATATTTGCCTATAAAGAAAAACAGAGACTAGTTGACTTATTTTTCGTCGACTCCGAATTACAGCAATCCTTTTGCATCCCTCCCTTAACCCTTGGATTCAAGCTACTGTTCTATAAACTTTAAGGGTCTCATAATTAATACTAAAATCAAATAAAAAAAGGGAACGACGTAGAAAATAGACGATATTCGCGAGCAAAGGGCTTTAGGATCTAAAATATTAATTTTTGTTTTTCCAATTCGAGTGAACAATCTGTATTGATGTTACGCAGTCGGACAACCTCCCCAAAGAATTAAATTGAATATGAAAGGAAATTACATATGCTCATATTGACGCCCGTCTCTTGTCCCAATCGAATTTCCTCTAAAAACAATGCTAAAGCGGAAATTAAGCCGATATTTTTGATATAACTCTACGCGTTTGTACGCTTAGAGGAAATTATATTAAAAGTTATTTAGGCGTGAATGCGTATTAATATTCGTAAAATATTGGCGAAATATTTTGCTGAATAAATAGGACAGAAGTATAGACATCAGTTGATAACAGTGATGGTCTAGTGTTTTGAAATTTCGATCGCTTAATCAAAGAATTCCGAGGTTCGAATGCCAGGCTCGCACCTCTGATTTTTTAAAGTTATAGACGTTTTAGAAATTAATTTTCAATTGCTTTAACGGCGAAGGAAGATTTAATAAGAAAACCTTAGATTTCTTTAAAAAAAATTCAAAGATACGTGAAGTCTGCTATTCCACACTCGCCCGGCATGGTGGACTTATACCCTCTCTTTCGAAGGTCTATGTCCAGCATGGACAATATTGGGATGACGACTACAAATATTTTAATATTCCCATTTTATTTCATACACGAATCATAACCACCACTCAAAATTCCACTTACTATTCATGAAAATTGACACGACTTAACTTATTTAACTCGCGTGTGACAAAAATAATATGTACAAAATGCTTTTAAAAATAATGTGTCTATTTTTTATTTTACGATCGTCGTTAACTCTACATTATTTCGATATTGGCACGAGTCATCTTTCTATAAGACTTAGTTAAGTATGGAATAGTAGGCATTAGGGTATTTTGCTGTCACTATTTATCGACAGAGATGGTACGACCTTCGCTATTCCTAGCGTGAAGCAGTTCTTACGTTTCGATCGAAGGATCCACACCCTTCGACGCACATGCCTACTAATTTACATGAAGCGAGCATCTTTGTCTTCAGGAGTCACAAAGCATTCATGATCGGCTTCAACTAGAACCCATGTCCCTGACGTAGTTGTCGATGTCTCTCAAGTTTGATCGCCTCGACCGCTCACTTTTCGTAACGCTCTCGTCACGCATCCACCAGCTTGTTTCCCAAGTCAAGCGTGCGTAAACAAGTTTTACTTCAAAAATCTCAAAACTAAGCTAAAGTACAAAACAATGTCGGCACGAACAACACTGATCCGGGTTTTCCTTGTTTCCAGTCGTGTTATGGAGAGGTAAGTGATTGTAAGTGGCTGGAGGTTGGCGCCTCGCCGGAAGTCGTTCGACGTGACGGACGCCGGAAGTGACGCCGGATCGCGTTACGTCGCGTCAACGTCACCCGCTGATCCTCGCTTTATCCTCGTACAAGATGCACAGGATATCATTTTACATGAATTTATTTTTAGGAGATAAAATAAAAGTAGCACGCGAGCATGCAGTCCACGTGATAGTCAGCTGCCACCTATGAACATTTATGAACAATTCCATATACAACAAATAATTCAGATAGATATGAAGTCTGTCACTTATGCTAACCTCTGAAAACTAAATTGAAGCTATCTCCACGTCAGTAATAAGCAGTCTCCACGTCCTTCAATGTGGCATCATATACGAAAATGATTTAAAAATACACTTAAATATAAATGAAAAGCATATAGTTTTAATAGAAATGAAATATTACATATTAATAACATGAAGCAATACTTTACATTTATGTATGCATGATTTATTCATATATGGTTGCTGAAACGCTGAAGCTTGCTACGAAAAATTCATGAAAATACCGAAATAAAGTGTTGAATAAAATTAAACTTCAATTACAAAATGTATTGTATGTTTTGTAGTAAATAGCTATAAATATTTTATTAATATTTATTGGGATAATAAATTGATAAAAACTTGAGATGGTGTTATCTTAAGTGATTGTAAGCGACTTAAAGCTGGCGCCTCGCCGGAAGTGGAAGCAGATCGTATTCCATCGGTACATGACACTTGTAGGCACAAGCAATGGAGCCTTTGTATTTTATACTAGCTGACCCGGCAAACTTTGTACCGCCTCAAAATCTATTTATCAAATATATTTCATGTAAAATATAGCCTATGTTAATCGTAGATTATGTAGCTTTCGAATGGTGAAAGATTTTTTAAAATCGTTCTATTAGTTTTTGAGCCTATTCATTACAACCAAACATACAAAGTTTTCCTCTTTATAATATTAGTGAAGATAAGTTTTTTAACATTATCCAGTATTACTACTAGCTAATTCTATTAAACATATTAAATAGAATACTTAGGTACTACTTCATATAATTCTTAGCACTTAAGTCATCATCATCATCATCATCATCATCATCATCAACATCATCAACCCATTACTGTCCCACTGCTGGGCACGGGTCTCCTCTCAGAATGAGAAGGATTAGGCCATCGTCCACCGCGCTGGTCAAGTGCGTATTGGTAGACTTCACATACCTTTTGAGATTTTTTTTTATAAATCTCTCAGGTATGCAGGTTTCCTCACGATGTTTTCCTTCACCGTTTAAGCAAGTGATAATTAATTTCTAATACGCACATAAATTTGAAAATCAGAAAATTCGTTTCTTAACCACTAGGCTATCACTGCTTTTTTTAACACTTAAGTGCTTATTTAAAATTTTACGCAATTGAATAGAGGATTTTTATTGTACTTAGCACAGAAGTGCTTAGATTAATTATAAAGCACTTTAGCATTTGGTTAAACCACATTTTCAAACGTAGAAGGGTATAAATAAACTAAAATGACTCATCTTTCAAGTTTGCAACATCTTTTGAAAGCTTTAATAAAACTAGCATTAAGTAAGATGATTTGGCAAGAAATAAAGCAATAGCCAAGGGTATATCGTTTCGTAGTGGCTCTCATGTCTATCCTCAACCCTAACGATTATTCCCTCCATTGTGAGATGTAGCGCCGCTGCCAAGACCTGCGAAGAAAGAGCTAAACTTACAAAAGTTTCCGACTTGTTCAAATGGCCGGCTTTTGTTAGAGCGACTTATTGTTCGGGACAGATTGTGGGGATCAGCGCCTTGCTCCCGTCGCCCGTCTCCTTCCTACTGGCACAAAACATGTGTATTACAAGTTAGACTTAAACTTATACCCGTCGTTCCGTGATTTGCATGCTAATTTAGACTGTTAGATTAATAAAGGGAGGTGCATATTAATAAAATAATTAAATATACGCATTTTATTAAAATATTGACTCATTGTGATAAAAAGGCGTGTGCGCCGTTATGTACGCACGTAAAAAGGTATACTTTTTTGGCGTAATTAATAAAAAGTAAATAAGGAATGGGTGTGTCAAGTTTTTTTACAATAGGTTAAAAGGTATTATCAAAAATAAAACAAAACAAAGTTACTTATCCTCCAAGATCGTAACATCTTTTGAAAGCTTCAATAAAACTAGCATTAAGTAAGATGAAAATTGGCAAGAAATAAAGCAATAGCCAAGCGTATATCGTTTCGTAGTGGCTCTCATGTCTATCCTCAACCCTAACGATTATTCCCTCCATTGTGAGATGTAGCGCCGCTGCCAAGACCTGCGAAGAAAGAGCTAAACTTACAAAAGTTTCCGACTTGTTCAAATGGCCGGCTTTTGTTAGAGCGACTTATTGTTCGGGACAGATTGTGGGGATCAGCGCCTTGCTCCCGTCGCCCGTCTCCTTCCTACTGGCACAAAACATGTGTATTACAAGTTAGACTTAAACTTATGCCCGTCGTTCCGTGATTTGCATGCTAATTTAGACTGTCAGGGAAATGTATATTCATTAAATTATTAAATAAAAGCAGTTCAACTTATGTGCATATTAGCATTTAATTATCACTTGCTTAAACGATAAGGGAAAATATGAAAAGGTATCTATACTCCTGACACTTCAAAAACTCCTCCTGTATGAAGTTTACCCATACCCACTAATAATGGGTTATCAACAACTATGTTATTAAATACAATAGCAATGATAGCCTAGTGGTTAAGAAACGCGGCCTTTCGATCGAGAGGTCCGAGGTTCAAATCCCAGGCACGCACCTCTGATTTTCAAATTTATGTGCGTATTAAAAATTAATTATCACTTGCTTAAACGGCGAAGGAAAACATCGTGAGGAAACCTGCATACCCGAGAGATTTATAAAAAATCTTAAAGGTATGTGAAGTCTACCAATACGCACTTGGCCAGCGCGGTGGACTATGGCCTAATCCTTCTCATTCTGAGAGGAGACCCGTGCCCAGCAGTGGGACAGTAATGGGTTGATGATGATGATGATGTTATTAAAAGACTGACTATTATTGATGAATAGGTAGTCTCTAAATCGAGTATAAACGTCGATTACCTCTTAATTTCATACGATGCCTCAATGAAAAGTTATATAAAGGATCGTTTCAATCTTTTCAAATTAAAATAGGGATTAAAATGTACAAATTATTTTCAACAAGGAATTCACCAACACATTGATATTATGTTACCTATTCACGTATGATTTACACGACGCAGTTTCAGGGTGCGTCGCGACGTCGCCGTCACGGGTCGGTTAACCACTCTACAAAGGAAAACCAATCAACGGTAAAGAAACAAAGTATAGCAACCCTACAATAAAAACACGAACAAAAATCAAGTTCCTAACTAAAATTAAGGCTAATTGCCTACAAGTACTTATAACTATGTTATTTTTGAATGGGGTTAAAAAACAGTCGTGTTTGTTTTATATAAAAAAGCAGAAACAATTTCGTTACACGAAGCATGAACACGATAAACTTACAGCGAATGAATTCCTTTTTTTCATTCGTGTGCAAAAGTGATGCCGCCATACCTATTACTGAAATATGTCGCAATATATCCGGTAATAACGAAATAATATGTTTTGCAAGATAGAATTCATATTTCATAAGCACTCATACACAGAAGATATTGCTGAGAAAATGGCACTTTTTCTTTATATCATAGTAAAGATAAGAACGGTTGATAGGAAGGGGGACTCTAACTCGATGTCAGCCTCCTTTAGATTCATCCCCTCACTTATGTCACACTATATTTCACAGACGAAACAAATGAACTTTATATGCATGGAGACAAACGGATTTTATTCGAACCTATATTGGAATACACGACGCGGTAAGCGGTGAAATTAGGTACTACATTTTCACGTTCTATTTTCAATCCGTTCTTCGGTACTTTTAGACATATGTAGATAAGGTAGCTTAACAGTTCAACCAAGCTGTGACATTAACAATTTTATATTTTATTCTTACTTCATCTTCAATCTATAATTGTTCTAGTACTTAATGGACACGGGTCACTTTTCAGACCGAGAGGTGCTTAAGGTCCACAACGTTGGATAAAAACGCATTGATAGACACACACACTTTTGACATCTCCTTTTGTAAGAACTGAAGAGTGTAGGTTTCATCACGATGTTTTCACGATAATTTCTAATACGCACATAATTAAAAAAAACAGAGGTGCGTCTGGGATTTGAACCTCGGACCCCTCGATCAAGAGGTCGAGTTTCAGCCACTAGGCTATCACTAATTTATTTTTTCTTTCTGCACTATAACTTATATATAATTAAATTTTCTATCTGCAGACCCTGTTAACAGTGTACATTAACTGTCATTACTAATTCAATAGTTGGTTCCAGCATGTAAAAGTGTTATGATGCTCATAAAAAGCTCATTCGCGCTCCGGCTTAATGATAGCTTTTGTTTTATACCCGCAAGACAGAGTTGATTATAATAAAAACTTAAAATTAAACACAATATTTTACATTTATGTCGTAATTTGGTGCACGCCGCTCAAAAAACAGTGAGGAAATCTGTTGAGGTCGTATTAACATAACCGCTTTGTTAAATGGAGTCGGTATAATTTGTGGACAAAGTTCGGCCTGTAATACCTCGCAAATTGCCGGATAAGACTGTGTGAGACAACTGTTAGTTTTAATTAAACTGCTGGTTACGTTCGCGGGAAGTCCTCGAAACGAGAAAATTATTCTAATCTTATAAGCCTGTCGGTGTCCCGGAAACTTGGCAGAAATTAATATCATGCGGGTCGGTCCGTACCGGCTGGGATATAAGTAAATACGTCCGTAAACCCGCTAAAGTAGTTTTAGATATTGCTCCGCCGGAAAGGTTAGGAATTAAGAATCGCGAAATTGGTCTGGACGTCTGTCCAATTAAATAAAAGTATAAAGGCGAAATAGCGACAAAGAGATAATCTCCAGTTTCAATTTGAGAAGCGGCGGTTGGAGTGTCTTGGGAGCAGTATTTCATTAGATGGAAGCAATTGGCGAGCGGCTCGGCCGAGCACCTGTGCCGTGCTGCGGTAGCCAGGTCCCACCACGCGCCGGCGAACCAAAATACGACTGGGGTCTTCTCATATTACAGTGCAGTGGTTTTCAATCTTTTTCGTGGTATGACCCCCTTAGTATTTAAAAATATTTTGCGTCAATCTTTTATATGCGATAATATTTCGCGAACCCCCTAATCTCCGCTGTTTCTCACATTTATTCCATTATGATACCAATGGTCCATACAAAATGTTTATTTATTTCGATATTAAGGTACTGATTAAGATATCTACAAATGTCCTTTAATTAACATCGTATAAAGCTATAAAATATTTAATAATTTTAAAATATATCCCCTTTGGGGTTCGCGACTTACACTTTGAAAAACACTGTAATAGAAATATACATTAATATTTCACTTCGAAATATTACTCGTATCTTTTTCTTCTTTCCAAACAGAAGGAAAAGTTTAACTTTTTTATTAGTTATCCACTCTCGCCATATTTATCTCGTTTTCATAAATAAATTATTATCATGTTACGCTCAAAAATGACTATCATATTAGAAGTTACAGTTTATCACATTTTAATTAAGTCTAGATTTTTATCTTTGTAGTATTTTAAGAGTTCCTTTTATTTGTATAGATTAATATTTAAAAAAAATGTTTGCTCTAGTGTAAAAGTGTCGTCGAATACTTGTTTTAGCTCTAGAAATAGTCCATTACCTAACTACAAGTCAATTGAAAGTACCAACAGATTGTCTTACAGCCTTGCTGCAGAATTATTGCCAGCGTAGTTCAGTGAGTCGGACCGCTTGTCAAACTTTGGTAATTTAACTTCAAAACAGGTTCCTGTCGGTATACTATGTCTGAAAATTTGTTTAACCACATTTGAGAAGTAATGCTATGTGACTATGACAATTTGGAGGTGCTTAAATAGTTCGTGGTTCGAGTGAAGAGGCTCTAATCACATATTTTACCTTATAATGTGTTTTCATGTTATGTTCTACATTGAAAAGTGTAACCAGTCAAGATTGATAGCAATCTTATACTTCATTTCCCACTACTAGGCATGGGTATCGTCCAGAAATGCAGGAACCTGGAACCTACTCCACTATGCTACTCCCATGAGCACTGGTGAGGGGTAAGTGTATGGGTTTGTAGCCAACAAGTGTAGGATGTATGACGTTTAGCAACTGCTATCCAGTTTGCCGAAGCACAGAAGTGCATAAGAATTTAGCCACCCATCCAAAATCAGACCGCACCCAACGTTGCTTAACTCTATGTGCATCAAGCGTAACCTAGGTTACTTTTGTATTTTCTACGGTGTGAACTAATATTACCTGTGGTGTGAACAATGTGCAGCAAGAGCCGGTTCCACGAGAGACACGAAACAAAGTCAAAACATACGTTTAAATTCAACGTTAAAAATATTTGCTTGAATGGCGGTGGAATCTGGATTCGTGTGCAAAACAAAACAATTTCGTGAAATACGAACTATATTGCACTTTCTCTAGAAAAAACATTTTATCCCTTCCAATCGATATTTAACCCACCGAGGATTTTGTTACAAATATGTTACAGGTAAAGCTGCCTACAAAAAATATTCACACTAAAAATAGAAAAAAAGACATTCGTTTTTGCCACAGAATTTGCAAATTTGGTGTTAGTATAGAAAGAGCTTTGTATACGCCAAAGTGAATAAAAACGGTGCCATGACGCGAGTGAACCCTTTGTTATAAGCCACCGACTGTGAATTGATAATAGTCGTGTGTTTGGCAATCGTGTTTGTGAATGTTCATCCCCAGGTGAAGGATTCTGAATATTTCAACTCAGAAATACGCTGATATTGCTGTTTTTACCGTTCTCCAAACCGCGAGATTTTGACAATACACATACTTTGTAGGAGCGATAATAAATGTAGGTGTGGCGGTTTTGAAGGTGGTAGAACCCTTTGTGGTTCGACTTCGGTGGCACCACAGCCACACCTATTTCTACCTAATAACAGCAGTGTTAGGCGCTGCTGTGTTCCGGTTTGAAGGGTGTGGTAAGGGAGACAGACTTTTCCGAGGCGTTCCAGCTTAGTCCTCAGGGGTAGCGGCCCATCTGTGGCCGACCTCAGGTAGGAATATCCAATCCCATCTGAGGTTGATTACAGATGTCCATAGGCAGTAGCCACTTACCATCAGGTGGACTGCATGCTCGTCTGCTACTCTTATATTATAAAAAAAAAATGTAGCGTGACTTTGTTATTCTTGATTCCATCCTAAGTTTTCACTGTTCCCTATGGACTTCTGTTATCAACTCCAATTAAGATCCTTGTCCTCCTTGTTTGTTTATATATTATTATCTCTTACCACACCAGAACACGACAGCGCTTAATACCGCAGCTATGAGACAGAATTATTGTGGTGGTGCTTCTGGAGTCTAACCACAAAGTTTTCTACCACTTTAAAAATTTTATGATTATACATTTTATGGAGGGAAAATCCATAAAAAAAGATATTACTTAGAAGAATGTTCGTAGACAACGTACATCGCGCATCGTCGACGTGGATCGCGGTCACCATACCGGGGTAATACGTAGGTTCCGGATTCGATCCCGGACTTATATCTAAATGATCAATTTAGATATCAGTCAGGTCTGTTCTGTTCGTTTTCTTTCCGTCATTTCTGGATATGAATGTTTTTATGTTTAAAGCACCCACGATACAGGAAACATCCTAGTATGGGCTGTGTGTATAGAGCATATATATATTATATATTTTAGGTAGTATGTTTAAGTAGTAAATTGCCGATAGGTGTACGTAAATCATATGAAACAATGGGTATACGTTATGGTCGCGTAAATTCAGCCTCACATCCGGAGGACGACTAATTAGAACATAAATCTGTCTTAATGAAATCCGTTCTTTCGGACAAAAATCCTGTCGTTGAACTTTAAAAGTAAAAGTATTATTTTGTACAGAGTTTCGAGTGAATGTCATACTTAGAACGTTTATAACTCTTTCAAGTATTTTAAAGTTTTCCTCTTTCTCTTCTAAATTTTATTCTTTCAAGTGTAAAGATTTTTTGAAATCTTTGCTTTTATATTTTTATAATTATTAGAAAGGTATCAATGGTGGGAATTTATTTAATGGGTTTAGAAAGTACCTATCAAAGAGATAATAGTATTTCACAAAACATAAACATTATTAAAATAATTTATACAGGGTGTCCCGTAAGTACCACGACAAACTTGGAGAGAACATAGTTGAGATCTGACCTCTCTGGGAAAATAAAATTACCTTAGTGAAAGTGTCACCGTTTTAGCACTATCGATTGTTTTATATTTTTATAAAAATTCTATTATATTATTTTTATAAATTATATGATTAATTATATTCTATTATAAATTGTATATAAAGGCAAAAATTACTTTCTATGGTAAGCATTCTTTAATTATTTATTAATATCAAGCGTTTTTCGTTTGCAAAATATTTTGAAATCTTCAATTTAATTAGCATAAGTGTTACCTGTCGTGTAAATCATATGAAACAATTCACAGCAGAGCACACAGCGCTGCGGTCGCGTAAATTCGTTTTACGAAGGTCTGCGTTCGGGGACGACTAATTAGAACATAAATCTGTCTTAATACAAATCCCTTCTACGAGACGAAATTTTTACCGGTATTGTTGAGTTCAAACGGTTTGGATTTGCAATTTGTGGGCTGTTTAACAGAATATCTGCTCATTCTACATATTTTATTTAATATGAATAGAGAATAGGCTACAAAAATTCCATACATACCTACTCGTATATGAAAATATATCATATAAATGTTGTCATGCTTGAAATAAAAAGATCAGTAACAAGTGACACAAAAGTTATCTAGACACATATAAACTTAATATTTTAGATGATGATGCTCGTCCACTATAAGATACACGCATAGAGTCGTAGTAACATACACAATATGTTCATTGTTCATACCTTTAAAATTATTAGAAGCAGACTCAAACATTAGGAAATCTTAAAAAACAACAGAAGAAACAAAGCACTTACAATAAAATATTGAATATAATGTACTAGATATAAAACTTAATATAATGTATCAACTAGATGACTTTTATTTCGCTTATACAGAATACTTTTACGAACATTGCAGCCACTGTCAATAACTTTAAGGTTTTAATGCGATATGTGTTTGAAATTCAGTGCGCATCGTGTGTTATTGCAGCAGGGTGCGATTTATGATGGCGCTCATTCTAAAATAAAGCTATTCTTTCTAAAATATTGTCATACGCTTTAAATATTTCACTTCACGGGCCCCTAGAGTGACATTATTCAAATGAACTGAATTTTTCCAATTCTGTATAATATTGGATGCTAGTATTAAGAATAAGAGAACGAATAATCTATCTATAAAATATAAAGTTATTGTGAAAATGGTTTTCTTTAATCTAATTGTTTGTTTATTGTAACGATTGATTTTTATTTTCTCCCATACTTTCGTCGACCCCGTCTCCCACTAAAACCTCAACTTTTGTTGTTTTAAAAAATACAATCTTACTTTGAGTAGGTACAAAATTCAATTTACTTGCAATTACTATTTTTATTTTCAAGTTACTCAACACATTATACCCAATGCAGTATTTAAGATAATAAACGAAGAACGACGTCGTTTAATTTTTAAATTCCAATTGTTTTGTGTTTATTACACAGCGCCATAATTCTCGAGCAGGTGTAACTGTTCTCACGGAGCAATTAACGTTCACTTAAGTTGAAGGGTTGTACTTGGACCTCAAAAAGGAGGCAGAAGAAAAAAGGGTAATGTGTTCTTAGCGCCACTTTGTTCATAGAAAATGTTTTTCTTTGACGCGCGAGGAACAGGAATGAGCGTAACGAGGAAATGTACAAGGTAAATTGATATCTTAAGAATTTATACAATGTTTGAGATAACTTGTGTCGCAATCTTATATATAAAATTCTCGTGTCACAATGTTAGTTACCGTACTCTTCCGAAACGGCTTTACCGATTTTCACCAAATTTTATACGCATATTCAGTAGGTCTGAGAATCGGCTACTATCTATTTTTCATACCCCTAAGTGATAAGGGTTGTTCATCCTTAACATTTTTTATTTATATGGCAATACAACGTTTGCCGGGTCAGCTAATTTTTTAATAAATTTTCGCGACAGTTATACATTTGTTTAGATAAAAATATTAAGTAATATCTTTAACTCTGATCGATTTTCCCACTGTTTTAGAGGATAATGTTATGGTAAGAGATGTTACAAAAATATTTTTTAATTTTTAATACAAAGGTGGCCACAGAAATCATTTAAGTTTCACTAAGTTTATTTCACAAAGTTCCATCAATATTAGTTAGGTTTTAAGAGCAAGGGTCTCTGACCAGATTAAAAGGCTTTATACTTCCACTACGCTGGTCCATTCCGAATTGCAGAAGTCTACCAATTTCACATACCTCTTTATACGACTTCCACTCATATCCCTTACAAAGTTTTCCTTATCCGTTAAAGGAAATGATAAATAAATTACAATAATAAAATACAGTATATGTAAAGCTATTTTGCTAGTTATCAAAAACTAACGCTGCGTGACGTGAATTCCTGTAGGAGCTCACAGCCACTGCGAAGTTAGCGCATGCAGTTCTGAAACTGGGCCATAACTTCACACGCAACATTAACTTGGGGCTCTGTCGCGACAACGCTCACACTGTGCTAGGTGATGTTGTCTAGAAGTGACACTACTGTGACAACACAGAACAATCACATAATTGCAATGACATTTTAAGGTAATACATCTATGCATAATTGACACGACGGTTTTAACATTCAATCTGCTCAAAATTTGTCTACTAATTGATTTATAAATTGACAAATATCGATCACTGATAAACAAAGTATATTTGTTTGCTTGATAGGCACGCGTTTGGCCTCGATCTCGCCTGTTGGTAAGCGGTGATAAAGCCTAAGAAGTAACACTGCGTGAGGTGAAGTCCTGTAGAAGCTCAGCCACTGCGAAGTTAGCGCATGCAGTTCTGAAACTGGGCCATAACTTCACACGCAACATTAACTTGGGGCTCTGTCGCGACAACGCACACTGCGACAGGTGACATTGTCTTGAAGTGACAATACTGTGACAACACAGAACAATCACATAATTGACACGGCCGTTTTAATATTCAATCTGCCCAAAAATTGTCTACAAATTGACTTATAAATTGACAAATATCGATCACTGGTAAATAAAATATATTTGTTTACACACGGCACACGTTTGGCCTCGATCTCGCCTGTTGGTAAGCGGTGATAAAACCTAAGAAGTAGCACTGCGTGACGTGAATTCCTGTAGAAGCTCAGAGTCGTTGCGAAGTTAGCGCATGCAGTTCTGAAACTGGGCCATAACTTCACACGCAACATTAACTTGGGGCTCTGTCGCGACAACGCTCACACTGCGATAGGTGACGTTGTCTAGAAGTGACAATACTGTGACAACACAAACAATCACATAATTGACACGACCGTTTTAACATTCAATCTGCTCAAAATTTGTCTACTAATTGATTTATAAATTGACAAATATCGATCACTGGTAAACAAAATATATTTGTTTGCTTAATAGGCACGCGTTTGGCCTTGATCTCATCTGATGGTAAGCGGTGATAAAGCCTAAGAAGTAGCACTGCGTGACGTGAATTGCTGTAGGAGCTCACAGCCACTGCGAAGTTAGCGCATGCAGTTCTGAAACTGGGCCATAACTTCACACGCAACATTAACTTGGGGCTCTGTCGCGACAACGCACACTGCGATAGGTGACGTTACGTCTGGAAACGACCATACTGTGTTGTTTACATAACTTTTACACCCGTTTTAATTTACAATTTGTCCAAAGTCTACAGATTTATTCTGAAATTGACAAATGTCGATCCTCAAATGTCGAACGTTGAAATGTTTAGTAAGTTACTTGTAAAGGATGCCTATCCTTAGCCTTATCTCGCCTGATAATAAGCGGTAATGAGGCCTAACCGCCTGGCCACAGCCAACAGCAGCGCGGCGAGTGGGGCGGCAAGCGGCGCGGTGAGCGATGAGCTCTATTCTTGACTGAATAATATCTTGAGCTAAGAACGCGGTTTAAGGCAAAGTCCTAATTACGTCCACCGTCGTCGCCGCCGCGTCGAGTTGAGGCATGCCGCCGGCGCCGCTCAGTTCGCCGCGCCGCTCGCCGCGCCGCTCGCTACACCGCCCGTAGCTGTGGCCGGCACGTAAGATGTAGCACTAAATTAACATTAAACAGCTTGCTTAGTAAAGGGCGTAATTGTACAAAGATCATGTGCCAGATAAAAACAATTTGTTAAATCTTTTTCAAGTTCTATTGATAGGCATTACATGTAAGTCTCAGTTGAAAGTAACATATTTTAGAAGTTTGTATATAGCCCGTTACAGTCTTCATATTAGTCCCAATATGTCTCTTTAACTCCGTGTTGATGCGATGCTGCATACACTCCTAAAACTGTTTAGACTCTGGAGACAATATCGCAAATTGCGGACCCACGCAAACTGAGTCGTTAAGTGATGTTCGACCATAAACAAACTTCTTCGATAAACACAATGCCATACCCTTAAGTGGAATGCTCGGGTAAACAACTATTCCCATATCCTTAGAGTAACGACGTGGTTTGAACATAATTCCTAACATACTCGTATATTAAGTAGTTTTAAAAATTATAGAAGGATTAATTAATAAGTATTTAAAATGTAACAAATATTAATTTTATTGTTTCTCCGGAAAGATGTTGCAATGGATTATGTTCTTCATTGTCCACATGTGGAGGAATATCAGAATATTAGCTACTCTTTTATCTCCTGTGATATGCCGACATGCCGACGACCCGCGTGGCGGAGCGGTCACCATACCGGTTTGACGCGCAAAGGGTCCCGGGTTCGATCCCCGGCCAGACAGATATCTAAATGATGAATTTAGGTTTCTGTTTCTGGGTCTGGGTGTTTGTGTATTTGTCTATGTGTGTGTCCATGGCACCCACGATACAGGGAATCCTAGTGTGGGGCTGTGACTGCTGTGAGTGTAGAAAGCGTTTATTATGCTATATCACAAACGAAACTACACAACTTGTTGGGAACATTTGAGTCGGGAACATTTGAGTAGTACCATATCGGTCGCGATCGTCTTATCAACTCAATGTAGATATAACTACCCCGGTAGAAAAATAATAGCAAAATGAAAACTATATATATGGATTCACGTAACCTGGTAGATGTTAAGTGATGTTCAACCATAAATAAACTTTTTCAATAAAAATAATGGTATACCCTTAAGTGGAATGCTCCGATAAACAATAACTATTCTCATATCCTCAGAGTAACGATGTGGTTTGAACTTAATTCCAAAGAAGGATTAATTTCATTAATTTATTTAAGACGCCTGTGAGGACAAATCTTAATTAAAGTAAACAAATATTTACTGGATTTATGATGGTTGTAGTAAAATGGTCTTAAATTAGATGGTTCGTTACAATGTAAGTAATAGTCAGACTACAAACAAAGGTGGTGGTAGCGCTACAGATTCTACCACCTTCATGAGATGATACGTAGATAAGAAATTTATATAAAAAAATATGAAATTCAGTATACACCAATAGATATCGCTCAGTGACAGAGTGTACAGAAACACTCACTTGTACTTATCCGAGGCATTCCAGCGTAGTCTTCAGGGGTAGAAACTTAGGTTACTTACTTAGGTTGATTACAGATTTTAATGGACGGCAGTAGCCACATACCATTAGGTGGACTGCACGCTCGTTTGCTGCTGCAATAATATAAAAAAATGAAAAAATAAGGAATTGGAGCAAGCCTAAAGAGAGGTAAGCATTTCTTTTGCAGCTAATACTGGATAATTTGTTCAAAGGCGGTGCAGCGACCTCTCCAATCCGAACAAGATACATTAGGTAAATTAACGCTCCACTCGCCCGCTTGGAGACAATTTCTTGATTGGGGTGATTACGTAAAAGATATCTAATTATAGCGCGAATAGGGTATATCTAATTACCGGAGACAAATCAAATAAAGCCATGATTGGAATCATTTGATTTTAAAGAACATTTTGTTTGATGACAGAATGATGAGGATTTCAAAAACATTTTGCCCTTTTTATTGCGCTCTAGAAATTGGTAGTGAACCTTTACAGACGTTTTCCGGCGAAGAAATATTCAGATAGACATCATTGGGTTCTTACTATTTTTCAAAGACGCTCACAGAATTTCAAAAGAATCGGTTAAGCTATTTCGAGATGAGCGTTTTTTTTAAATGTAGGGGTAGCAGACAAGCATGCAGTCTACCTGATCATGGCTAGTACCACCCATGGAGATATGTAATCAACCCCAGATAAGATTAGATATTCCTGCCTGAGGTCGGCCACAGATGCGCCGCTACGCCTGAGGACTAAGCTGGAACGCCTCGGAAAAGTATGTCTCCCTTACTACACTCATCAAACCAGAACACAGCAGCGCTAAACACTGCTGTTATTAGGTAGAAAATATAGATGTAGCGGTAATGCCGCCGGAGTCGAACCACAAAGGATTCTTCAAACTACACACAAAAGCGTGTACGAAATTTTCGCAACTTTGAATGACTGTGACATATTTTATTAAGATCATAATAGTTCGACTTATTGTCGTTTGTTACTACCTGACTAATTAATTAACAAAATAACTGGACTAAAATTACCCACTATCCAACTAACTAGGACGGTAAATGTAGCTTAAATAAGAAACCATTAAAACTGCTTATACTACGCTCTGTTTAACCCTAGAGGGTGGAGCGGCTTAATGAGCAGATTTAAAACTTTATTTAAAATACACGTAATCCTTTTGTCGAAACCTGAAAATTGTCCAAAATTGTGTAAGGGGAATATAATAATATCGCTGTCTCAAAGCCCCACGAAAGGATTTTACCAGTGTCGTTGATGCAACAGACACAAAGACAATTACACAAAGACGAATACACAAACAATAGATTTCTGTTCTGAGCCCAGACCTGGGCTCTGTCCAGACCCAGAACAGAAATTTAAATTTATGACTTGATATCTGTCCGGCCGGGGACTTTAACCCGAAACCCACTGCGGTCAGACCGGTATGGTGACCGCTCCGCCACGACAGTCGTCAAGTTATGATATTTAATAAGAAGATCATTATTGCAAACTCAAACCACATATGTGCCTCTCCGTATAAGGTTTTCTTTTAATTTTACAAAGAATATTTTCAAATTTTAAAATATTCTTTGCTCTTTGTACTAGTTTACATAGCTTCCTGTTAAGTCGTCAGTAACAGTTCAAAATTTTTCAAAACTATCTCGAATAGACTCAGTATTAAAAAAATATAAATAGCCTTTTAATGTGTTGAAATAGCTGTTATTTTCAAATTAAAGATGTGTTCGATTTAGAAAATATCTGTGTCTACACTAACACTTTAAGTTTTTCATTCGTTATACTAATCCGATCGTTATCTCCAATTAGTAATACTCAAACAGTAGACGTTCCAAAACCCCAAGATCATTTATTTATTCAGCCAACTTGTAAACTTTGTAAGTGACTAGTGAGTGTAACGAAACACGAGGTATCCCGTTGGGCCATCGTTTAAAACTAAGTGCCTATAATTCGCGAGAGTTCACCCTCGTGCCCTGGGGAATCGCGCTCCGCCGCTCTCGAATATTTTAGACGTATGCACACACAAACGTTGAGATCTCATATTAATGGTTTATATCTTTAACGCCACGTGTATATTACGAATGGTTTGGTATTAAAATTATAAATAAATTGTAAACTAATCAAACTGGAAATTATTAGGTATTTAGTAGTATTCATCACAGAAGATATCTTTTTTAAGACGAATAAGTCGAGTATGCAATCCTCTTGATGGTAAATTGTTTCTGCCGCCCATGGACATCTGTAAATACTAATAAATCAATATAGAACTGTTCTCTCTGAAACCGATCACACACATTTTAGGAGTAGCGACACATATGTATGTGTTGCTACTCCTAAAAATTAAGATGGTCAAGATGGTCACATGGTGGTGTTGTAAGTGAGCCGGCATCCACACCATACCCGGCAAAGCGAAAATGCTTCACGCTAAGAATTGGAATGGAGGTGACAGTTTCCCAGTTGAACCACACAGAACCATACCATTCAAAATCTACCGTGAAAACAAAAATATCATAAAATGGAACGTAAAATCGTGAATGAATGCGAAATAGGTACCTAATTTAGCGCTCATTTAAGCAGGATCTACCTCCGGTAAGCTGGGTTGTTTTACTCCTGTCACTAATGAGTTGCTAATTCAATAACAAGTTCGTAGCTCTGCGAATTAACGTTTTCGATAAGCACTAAATAGAAACTGGAAACTGCGAAAGTAGTGAGAAACTAATTTATACCTAACTTATATCTAGAACTAACGCGAAATTATTAAATGTAATAGTAGTTCGTGGTTAAAGTTCGATTAATAAATCGATACAACATTATGTATTTGTATTTAAATTTAATAATTTACTGTTAAAATTTGTAATAATACAGGAAAACCAATTTTTTTGCTCACGGGGTGTGTGCAAAAAAAACACAGTTACAGCTGAACTATTATTATAACGTCAATTTCAGAGCAATTAATACAAGCTTTTGCTCGTGGCTTTACCTGCGCTAGTTTAATTTAACATAAACTGTATCCTATGTGTTAATCTAAGTCATAAACTATATATTTGCCAAATTTCATCAGCATCCAATCAGACATTGTCTCGTGAAAGAGTAACAAACATCCATCCATCCTCACAAACGTTCTCATATATAATACTTAACCTTAGACATAAACTCTGCAGTTTCTATTAAATATCAAAGGCTTAATCCATCAAAGATACACAGAAACATGACGTGTATATATGGGGAATAGGAGGTGAGTTGGGAGGTTTTATTGGCGTCACTAATGAGTTGCTAATTCAATTTCACGCGCATGGCCAGGGGCGCTTTGCTGCCGCTGGGCGGTACTGTCTGCCGCATGATAACCCTAGTTCTATTAACATACCAATATCATTACTCAAAATTGACTAACGTACATGTCTAGCCTTTTATTTAATGTAATGTACATTGATTGGTCTATTTGATGTACTCTTCTATTGAAATCAACTATATTAGTTTTAGATCAAAGAAAAAATATACTTTTTAATTGAAATTGTTAAACGAAACATTTAATTTATTTTCTTGTCCATAATATTTTTGAACGTTAAATAAGCATTCTATGTAGGACTATTTTACGAAACATATACCAGAATATACCTACCTAACTTATAAACTCTTATAGGTGTGTCTAGTAAGCAACGAAGTTTATTCTATCGATAAAGTATACGTAATCATAACTAGAAATAGCACCTAACATATCAAATATGTATGTGCAAGCGGACTATAAGCGTACGTCCATACTGTCGTCCCACTTCCTCTGCGCTCGCCATCCAGCAAAATATTCTTTGAAATGAATTATCGGATCGGAAATGCGATCGTAGTCGATAGATAGTATGCATTGTAGGTAGTTTAGGAAATAGACAGTAACTTTACTCATTATTGTGGTATGTTAGGTGCTCAATACTAGCTTTGTTTGGGAGTCCAAAATCATTCGTTTAGTTGAGGTGGGTGAAGAAATTGAACTTTTTCTTGGAGCTCGTGAGACTTGTGGGTCACCTTGCCGTGCTCTGTTTTAAACGTGTAGTATAGGGGTTACCTACTTTGTCTCTGTAGTTCTGGGACCATAATAGGGCTACTGTATCTCCTGCCTGTCGTAAGAGGCGTCTAAATGGGGGCTTCTGGGGTCGCAGGTGGCAAGAGTGGGAGCTCGAACCGTCCGGCCAGCGTCCCCGGAAAGAACGGCGGTATGTGAGGTCGCATATCGTCGTACGCACCATACGGTGTGGCGAGCGTCAAGCTCACCTGGGCGGAGCCCGACGGGGCAACGCGCCAAGAGGACTCCGGTTGAGTTCCTTTGGAGATCCCGGAGCCCTCTACGCAGCGCCGAGGATGGCCCCCGGGGGGGTTTTAGTGCGGTAAGAATCCCACATAACCCAGCGTCGCTCCCACGACACCGGGTACTTTTTGATGGTTTCGCCCTCGTAAACAAATTATTTAGTTGGATGTTACACTACATACACTACAAACCTATCTCCAAACAAACTCGAAATAATAAACTGTGAATTTTGTACAAATAACGTGTTCAAGACTTTCTTCAAGATAAATGAGTATGTACAACGGCTAACACTGTAATGAGAATGGACCCCAAAACCGCGCTGACCCCTGATTTTCGATACAAGGAAAAACTCGATATGAACCGAGGCTCATTTATTTTTACCCTCGATTAAGATTTATCCACGATTTAACTTTTTCTTAATTAATTTATCAACAACACAATAAGGAAAATGTATTCCATAGATTCCGGATAGTTTTCGCTCCATCATGAAAATTTTCAAAAGCAATTTTGGCGCAAACGATTTCAATGCATATTTTGAAGTGAACTTCCTATTCAAAAGGTAAAAACTATGAATATTAAGAGAAAACTATGACTACATGACCTAATATTTTTAGGGTAATTTACTAACTCTTCTGTTACAAGCCACGATTACATAATTGTGTGGCTTACTTAGATAGTTTAATTGCATTCAATTTTGGATCCTGTTGGGCGTTGTGTCGGTCATTTTTTTATGTTTTTATGGAGCCCATACTTAAAGGGTAACAATGAGTTCCTACTATTAAGTCGCCACTGTCGTTCTGTCTGGTATAGGAGTCTATCTCTTATACCGTAACGTACGCTTAAAACTTTTACAGAGTGCCATTACTGTGACCGCTATTCCAACAAATATTAAATATAACAAAAGAAAAATCGAGAATTAAGGTAGGTCGCCATACAAAAACTGGTATGTTTCAGTTCATGTTATAAAGTAGTTTAAAAATATAGTGTAATTTTGTGAATAGTACCTACGGAATACCGTGGCCAAGTTCGCCTGGCATTTGACCGAGTTGGCACTTTTCTATTAACATTTATGTACCTGTAAAATAGGTCAATACATACAAAACATTACTATATATGTCCAAGACAAACCGTTTCTTATAACACATACATGAGATACGAGTAACAAAGCTCGTATTCTACGCACCTCTACGATAAAGTCGACGGAAGAATAACGCACTTTAAAGTTAGCGAACTCAATCACAGGAAACGTTAACTTGTACGATTGTTTCCTTTGCCGAGTGTAGTTTCAAATAGGTAGTTCGAAGTAATTGGGCAGTCGGTACGAGCTTAACGATCAAGTATTTTTATGGTATTTTGGAAATCAGACATTTCAGAATTCCTTAAACATTACATAAGCCAAAGGATAGGGAATAAATACTTCCTATGCAAAAATGAATTGTAATATGTCTTATGAAAATTAATCTCAAAAGTTACAATTGTAAATACCTATTGTAATTTAAGTAATTAAGTTTAAAGTTAACTGTAAATTTATTAACATTTACACTGATATTTAATTTCAATTTTAACCGAAATTTGAATCCGTGGCTCTCAATCACATACGAATATAAATAATTATTTATTTTCAGGTTTCAAATAGGTTATGCCAATTTTTATAAATTACATTCGGCTCAAATAATATTTGCAATATAAAATATTAATATTTTCGGTTATTTCGAAGTGTGCATACGTGCTTCGAATTCGAATAAGGCAAATGAGCACAAATAAATACAAATTTAAAAATGGAAGCTCATAAAACACGAACGTCATCTTTTTCGTCTTTGTTTGTTTTTCTTTATATGCATAGCACAGAAGCATGAAGTCCACCTGATGGTAAGTGGAAACTACTCACTACCGCTCGTGAATGTCGGTATCGAGATGATTTCAAAACTCTATGTACAATAGGATTTCTACCTGAAATAGGTCACAGATTCGTTGCCAATGCCTTACCTGAGGAAAAAGATGGTTCATATACTGTAGGTAAG
This sequence comes from Epargyreus clarus clarus, assembly GCA_014595695.2. Lineage (NCBI taxonomy): Eukaryota > Metazoa > Arthropoda > Insecta > Lepidoptera > Hesperiidae > Epargyreus > Epargyreus clarus. The sequence goes on along the minus strand of JACTTY020000126.1, from coordinate 646,910 downwards.
TGAGGCGGCAGACACAACATTCAAGCAAATTGTCGAACGGCAATACACAAATTGATAGTTGTGTCAGCATCTTTCCAGTCAAACCATATCTACCACATATAAACCATATCATATTGTTTCTACCAGGGATCAAATGTTACTAATAAAAATATAATATGTTCCTGAGTCATATCAAACACTTATCATTATAATTAGCATAATCCTATTTTAGTATTTGTATGTTTAAGATTTATATATTCAATTGTTCATGTAACATACGCAAACCGAGTCATGGAAAGTAGGTAAGCAAACAATTGTATGAGCGGCGCCATATTCCAGTGCCAAGGAATAATCTCCTGCCTGACACCCACATACATCATGCAAAGCTACCAAATGCTATTCGGTCCGTGAGACTAAATCAAACTGCTTAGTAAAGTATTTTTCTTGTGTTATTTACCTAAACATAATATGTGTATGTACGTTTGTTACAAAATATTTAAAATGGGAAAAGTATTATTTTATTATTTTATATACTTATATATTATTGAAGATCTATTTCAGTCATTTAACAACATTGTTAAGCGCTTCTGTTTAAAGGATTTGGTAAAAGAGAGATACCTATAGGTAAGAAGTTTTCCAATTTAGTCCTCAGGGGCAGCAACAATGTCCCTGTAGTTCCGGGATCAGAATAGGGCTACAGTATCCTCTGCCTGTCGTAAGAGGCAACTAAAAGAGGGCTTTCGGGGTTTCGGGCGGCAAGAGTGGGAGCTCTAACCACCTGGATAGCGACCATGGGAAGAACGATGGTATGTATGACCTCATACCGTCGTACGCTCCACACGGAGTGGCGAGCTTCTTAATCAGCCTCAATTTCTTAATCAGAGCGGAGCCTACGGGGCCACGCGCCAAGAGGACTCCGGTTGCGTTTCTTTGGAGATCCCGGAGTCCTCTACGCAGCGCTGAGGACGGTCACCGGGGGGGTTTTATTGCAGTAAAAGTCCCCCGTTGTCGCTCCCACGGCGTCGAGTACCTCTTGAAGGTTTCCCCCTCGTCAAAAAATAAAAAAGGGGCAGCAACTGACCTCAAATAGAACCCTAATTTTATCTTCCTATCTGGGGTTAATCAAAATGTCCATGGTTGGGCAGTGCCCATTTACCATCAGGTGGACCGGATATTATTATTCCTCGACTATTAAGTACCAACTGTCTTTCTTAGTAGATTACTAAGATTTGTTTTCAGTACCAATACAATGCCCAGTCTCCCAAAACAATACGTGAAGTAATAGGCGGTGGCTGAGTCACGTTATTGGGCCATTTATGTAAAGGTATGCTTGCGGGATTCCTCGGATCAACGTGGATTAGGCCCGCGCAAATCTCTATTTAGTGGTGCGATCTCTGCCCGACCAAACTGGGCCAATTAGAGCTTACGTGCCGTAATCTGAATATCGATAACAGTACCCGAAATATCATGTAATATTTATTGCTTTGAACTGTATTTGTAGTATTGCATACTTAACGATGAAATAGCAACATGATGATGATTCCTACTTTAATCATCTCCAAGATTTTATAACTATGGAAAAAATACACAAGTAATAAGGAAATTCAAATAATTAAGCAATTTAAAGCTAAGACGCCTTTAATGAGGTCTGTGGTATATTTCGAGATAGAGGTGATAGAGCTTTTTCGTGTTAGTACTTAAACTCTACAATACCTACAGCTATTCCATCCAGTTACATAGTTCTTAGGTAGATACCGCATTGTCTATTAGGTATTCTTTTCGCGTACTTGCATCTAAATCTGCTAAGGAAAGTGACTTTAAACTTTACAGCACACTTAGAAGATGCATTAGTGTAAGTTCTGAATACAACTTGGTGCTGTTATTCTAATAAAGTGGTACTACGGTATAACAGCGGTCCTCGTATAAAAATTTAATATACACAATATTAAATTATACACAAACGAAGACACTACACAACACATACTTACCTCCTTAAAGATATGTGAGGAAAGAAACTATCTATACTACTTTATTAATACTTCTCTTTAACGATATCAATACGTTGCAATAAATATCCGTTAATAACAAAGGATTAAAAACAAAACACCATAGATACATCCCGACTTACCCACGAAGCAACTAAAGGCTAGTAGCGACGTAATTATCCCCAAATCCCAGACCAATTTCAGTGTTTAAGAAAGATAAACGAGGAAAAGAAAACTATTCCGGCAAAGCCACTAACTTTCTTCGGATTACACAACAGTAATTACTACCTGAACAAGATGTTTACCTACCTGTTACTTAACTGAAACATCTTGGAATTAGCGAAGTGTAATGACTAACAATTCTAACTTAAATACAATTTTTATAATACAGAATTAGAAAATTAGCATGCAATTCGGGTGAATGGTAAGAGGTCGCTAGTGTCGCCCATGGACATCTATAATGAACCCCAGATAAGATAAGAGTCCAATCTGAGGTCGGTCACAGATGCGTTGCTTCCCCTGAAGACAAATTTGAAAGCCTCAGATAAGTAGGTTTATGACACCATAATACAAATAATTGTTACTTAGTTTATTTTATGTATTATTTGGGGAACCTGATAGTATTTTTTAAATGATATATTAAAATAAGAAAAACTTGCTTTCTATAAATAATACTGACAAAATGATGCTGTCTTTATAATCCTATCCTATGAATAAATCCAATCTATGGATGAGATTCGACATTAAAACTGTTACACTGCAAAGCATACTTATGGACAAAGTTTTTTGCTTAAAGATCTTACGCTTCATTATAAGTTTCGTAAAATGAAAATAATATTCATGAGCAGCCGTTGCGGTAGCGCAGAATGTAGGCTTTATAACTTCATTCCAGCTTGCAATTACGTTGCAGTTAGTTTTTGTGGAGCCCGTGTGGTATTCGAGAACGTTTGAACAACTGCAAACATTCGTCATTAGTTTACATTTCACTCAAGATCTTGTTTTTCAGCGTCTGAACATTATGTTAAATGTTGTGACTCGAATGGTAATTCGACCAGTAACGTTTGAACAAGGAGATACCACCACCATACCTATTTTTAACGTGGTTAATAGGTTCTTGCGTTGCAGTTGAACGGTATGTATGACGACTGACTTATATAAATGAGACAACCATCTCAGTCTTCAGGAATGGCACCTGAATGGAATTCTGAAGGTGGTAGAACCCTTTGTGTTTCGACTCCGGCGGCACCACCGCCACACCTATTTCTACCAAATAACAGCAGTTTTAGGCGCTGCTGTGTTCCAATTTGAAGGGTGTGGTAAGGGAGACAGACTTTTCCGAGGCGTTCCAGCTTAGTCCTCAGGGGTAGCGGCGCGTCTATCTAATATCTAATCCCATCTTGGGTTGATTACAGATGTCCACGGACGGCAGTAGCCACTTACCATCAGGTGGACTGCATGCTCGTCTGCTACTCTTATATTATAAAAAAAAATGGGGTTAGCTACAGATAATTACTACCTGTAGTACATTTTCATTCTCCAATTCCGTAACTAACCATTCCTTTAAATACCCAATTTTTAACACATAAGATAGTCCTATAAAATACTGTCTCATATAAGTACACCCAAACTTTCTAAACAAATTAATAAAAACCTTCACGATGTCACCGGAAAATAAGACTTTATTAAGCAAAGAATTTGAGGTCTATCCGTGTAATGTTGCGTACGCGATTACTCTCTAAATATTCCACTTTATTGTGCAATCCTCTCCTTGTCATGTGAAGAAGCGATGTAGGAGGTGAGCCTGAATAATTTAGTGGGGCGGCGGCGGATCTACCATTTATCCAAATTGTCGTCTCCAACATGGTAGCAAGGGCGAGAGTTAAAAATGAACGAGCTGTCAGTAAGAATCGCACTCACGGCGATTTATTCCAAGAAAAATGTACTTAATACTTACAATACGAAAAGGGGTAGGTACCACTTAAGTATGTTGGTCTAAGACAGTCGATTTGTGAATAAAACATTCACGTTTGCAATGGTAATGACGCCTAGAATATCAAGTAACTCGTAGCCATATCAATGTCCGAAGGTATCGTTTTGTTTCCTTATATTGTTTCCGTGGGTTATTCCGGTTTATCTATTGATTCCGATCTATATATTGTATGGGGTTTAGTTTCAAAGTGTTGTTTTGAACGGCATGATTTTAGGTAATTGAGGTTTTTTTTATCTTCCACACTATCTTCTTGGGCTTAGATACTTAAATGTATTATCTTAAGCTGTGTATAACCATAAAACTGTTGTAAAATATTTCTATTGTTTGTAAAATATTTTCGGCAACCCACAACTTAATATTTATTAGGTAGGTATATCTTAACGTTTTATTAGCACTTGCCTATATATAGGTACCTATAGTTATTTTCAATTATTTCCCCTTCTACACCATTCAAACCAAAACACAACAGCACTTAACACCGCTGTTATTATTAAAAATAGGTGTGGCGGTGGCGCCGCCAGAGTCGAAATATAGAGGGTTCTACCACCTTCAAAAGTACACATCAGGTTAGTTTAGGTTCCTAAATGACTATAGCGGGATATTATCTTTGGGATCTGCCGGAGTTCTGTGCTGTGATGTATCGGTGACCTCCCGCTCCGGAAGGAATATCATAAACAAGGAGCAAGAATAGCCGGAAATTCCACGCTCTGCATTGCATGACTGAAAAATTAAAGAACAGGCTAGGAAAACCCATGGTTGAGTAAAATTAGTAGCTATAAATCTCAGATAACCTATTGTCGCTCCCACGGCACTGGGTACCCTTTGAAGATTCCCCGCTCGACAAAAAAGGTATCAAAATAAATATGTACGAATAGGCACCTACATAATTTCTCAATAGGTACATAAAATGTACTTATTTACATTGAACAAAGACAGAAACTTCGAAAAATAGATAAAAAAAAATTACGAGTCCGTAGATACCTATAGAGATAACCGTATTATTTTCCGGACATAAAATTCAGAAAAGGTAAATCAAATAATAAAGGTAAATTACGTTATCGTCCCAGATTCAGAAAGCTGTAGAATTGTCGCTAAAAGAAATTCGTTTATACCGAGCTACTGTCTACCCTTCTCGCCCTTCGCTTCCATTCTTGTAAGACAAAAGACGTATAGTATGCACACGAATGTAAATACGTTATTTATATTGTTAAAGAAAAGTTTTAAAAGAACTAATTTAATTAATTTGTGCATTAATCGATACCTAATGTTTGGACCAGCTACCATTGAATGTGACATTATGGTTTATGACGTCGTTGAATATTATTAGAAGCTGCATATTTATATGATTGATATATTATGATATTGATATAATAGAAACGGGATAAATATCAATACGACGGTTCCTCGCGTCTCGCTTTTCTCCGCCACTCACCCGCTCGCCCCATACCGCTCACATCTCTGATCTTTGCTGCACATGTCCTCTAGATAGAAAACTATGGAAAGAAATTTGTAAATAACGACGTCTGTTACGTTTCGTAAAGAAACACCTCTTCCCTGCTTTTAGCTTTGTTGGAAACCAGCCCTTACACCAACATTTAACATAAGTCCATTAATTGAGGACTACAGCGGTTCTCAATGTTTTTGATGACAGTCCGCGTAAAACTGCTAGTCCCTTTAATATATAAAAACTATTTTGCGACCCCTACCCTCCCGTTTATAACGTCTATTTTATTGTTGTTTTATGAAAAACAGACAGCAAAGGCCCTATGTCCAGCTGTCGACCTCAAGCTCATGGACTATTTCTTTAATTACTTGTGGCTGCTTTATAAAGAATATACGTGTTACGTCATTTTGAAAAAGAAATATTGAGATATATAAAAATAAAAACAGACTGCTTAAAAATATAGCCTGTCATTCCCACAATTTAGATGAATCTAACCACACCTCCACTGTTAAATTTCGTCAAGCCGTTTGGGTTGCACGGCGTGCCGAAGAATGATACATACATAAAATCGAAAAATACTATTCTCGTAGTTGGTAAAAAACACATTTTGACTACAAACATACGAATTTCATGGAAAATGTAATAATAAAACACCAGCTTATTTTAGTGTAATTTAATATTAAATTGTTAATACATTTCTATAATAAGGCGTTTGTGGCCTTGTGAGCTAAAACTAATTGAAATAATGAAAATAAAGTAACGCAGGTCGTGTTGCTAGCAAAACTAAAAATGCCATCACAATAAAGCAATATTCAAAATGTAAATCGAGAGACAAACGCCAGTTTTAAATTTAAACTGATTGTTATCTTGTTATATTGCCTTCACAATACCGCTATATAATAGAACATGTAAATAAATAACTAATCTGATGCTTCATATGAAACAAACAATAAGGCGTTAAGTGAATTATTTAAAGCAAAAGTATTATTGAATGAATGAAACCAAAATTGCGTAAAGGAACAAAGGAAATATTATGTTTACACATTTATAAATTGTTATAAGGCATTTAAATACTTCTATTGAAATAAATGTAAATACGAAAGGTTTCAAAATTTCAGCAATTTCTAAACACACTTTTGGTTTCATTCCTATTTCTGCCGACATAGATTTAAATCATAAACCCATAATTAACATAAGGTATGTGGTATGAAAATGACATTAACCAATACTCATGTTATTTTATTTATTTCTATTTAAACTAAACAATTAACATAATTCGAATACGTGGTTTGAGTTCACTGAACTCTAGTTTTATTTTTGTTATAATAATAGTATCAAATGAACATGCTATCCATCTGTTGTCAAGTGGTCACCGCCGCCAATGAATATCTGTAATTAACCTCAGATAGGACTGCAGTCCTACCTGAGGTCAGCCACAGATCCGGTACTAACTACTGACGAGTAAGTATTCCAAATGCCTTACATAACAGTTACATTTTAGAGTATTTATTGATTTAAATCTATGATAGCATCTTTAGTTGCTTAGCAAGGACGACGATCGGGTCCACGGCGACGCGGTGCTGATTTCAAGATGTTGTCAACGCGTAGGATCATCTCCGCAGCCTCTGATGCTGATAGCAGCACTTGTCGCTTCACTACATACGACTCTGTGATGCCCAGCTTCCTCATGTCACCAACACGACCATTCTCCATATCTAAAAAAATGTACAATATCGGAATATATTTTTTTATTGATGTAATAAATGTACCATGCAGTTTACGTGTACGAGAATCATGATTATACACAGTTCACAATATATTTAAGTTGTTTAAGTCTCGGTTCACAAGACAAGAAACATAACAAACAACAAGAATCACTGTGGCACGATTCAAATACCAAATATCGTCCCCTGCAAAATGATCGCATAGTTTTGTTTAACTTGGCGCTACGGTAGCTCGCGTTATCTGCAACGAAGCGTGAGAGCAAAAGCTTCCTACGTGGCCACCTGACTTAAGACTTAACTGTTTACTAATGCCGCCATGGTGCCCTTCAGTTCGGCGCATGGTTTCATCTACGCCGCGACAGACACTTACGTTAGGACGTTAGGCATCGGCCAACTTACCCAGTCCCATAGTAATCTCCCCCTGCGCATGATGAGCGCGCAGACGCGCGATGAGCTCGGCGCTGTCGTAGCCCGCGTTGTCAGCAACAGCTGAGGGCAGGCGTCGCAGCGCCACAGCGAAGGCTTCCACCGCAGCCGCCTCCTTGCCGGGAGTACGCGCCGCCGCTCGCGATACCGCCTCGGCCATTAACATTTCACTGGCTCCTGGAATTTTATGAGTAGTAGTAGTAGAGGTCAAAGGTAAAATATCATAATTCCATTTTTACGAGATAATGAGATGGTGATACTGATTCAGACTCAAAGCTTAAATTTCGTACCACAAGGTTATCACAGAAGTGTCGAATGGAGTTTTTCTCTGAGTGACGTTTTAAGTTTTATCTATGTACGAAACACTTGGACCTTTTCTACCAAAACAAAATGAGTAAGATGAGCTATGAATATTACAAACGCGCACTAACTACGTAGTACTACTACATAGAGCGACATAGCGACATAGCTAGTCGCAGATCTTTCTGACTAAATTTTGATATTATTTGATTTATTAACCTACTTAAAAGCTTATGATTAAAAAGTAAAAATATAATTTTAATTACTTCATGAACCTGCACTGATCATGTAGATCTGAAATAGCTTTATAGATAATTTTACTCTGTAGGTATTAAGGGCATTAAAACACCCCAAGCATATGGCTTACTACACTATACACTGAAGCAAGAACACTAAAATTCAAATTAAAAACTCATATTTCATTTTATCATCATCATCATCAACCCATTACTGTCCCACTGCTGGGCACAGGTCTCCTCTCAGAATGAGAAGGATTAGGCCATAATCCACCGCGCTGACCAGGTGCGTATTGGTAGACTTCACATAAATCATAAATCTCTCAGGTATGCAGGTTTCCTTACGACGTTTTCCTTCACCGTTTAAGCAAGTGATAATTAATTTCTAATACGCACATAAATTTGAAAATCAGAGGTGCGTGCCTGGGATTTGAACCTCGGACCCCTCGATCGAGAGGCCGCGTTTCTTAACCACTAGGCTATCACTGCTATATTTAATTTACTTCATACTAACCTCCACCAAATATAACTTTGGGTTCTTTAACAGTGGCAGCGAGCACGCACAGAGCATCATGCAGGGAGCGCTCGGCCTCGTCGATAACTTGTTGCGTGGCGCCGCGGATGACCACTGTACACGCGGAACCGAGCGCCACACCCGAGAAACGTATCAACGCCTCGTCACCGATGAGCACCTGTTTAATTGATAAAGTTATATTTAATAATTGTAACTAGACAGCAAGCTACTTGTAAGTATCACGAATTTCTTTAAAAAAAAAGTGAGTAACTTTGTGTGCATAAATATACATATATCGTTGATGTATTTAATAAAAATAATAAAAGTGAGTGATACATTTAAAAAGCAAAGATATATATATTACAAAATGATTGGTGCATAAAAAAATAGATATTTCAAATCCTTTTCTACATTTGCGACATACACTAGCCAACTTTATGTTGCCTTTTTTAGAAACTTGCAACATCAGTTAGCCATCTTTAAGTTTACAAAGATAAGGTAAGGTAACAAAGTATAATAAAAAAAAAATGTTTCAATTTCACTTAATTTAATAGAGAGTTATATTACCTGTTCAATAACTTTGCATTGTCCAAGCTTGACTTTGTCGGGAGAATCGAAAGTCGATACGATTTCCCCACCAGTTACCAAGGCAAGGCGCTCGATGCCATCAAAATCAGCATGTTCAATAGCCATCACACCAGCATCAGCAAACAGCTGTTCTGGGTAGTTGTAAATAAGTTGCCTGGAAAATTACAATTACATTAACACATGTGTATACACATAATACATTTAATTGATTTAATATATTCTGAGGAAATTTAATACGTTTTACAAGTTTTATGGTCGTCCTACATCAGTATTTGTATTCCTGCTCCATGTATAATGTAAATGAATACAGGTGGGCTTGTTATATTTTTTAAATAAACAATAATTAGTATGGGCTCGAACACAAAACTGCGATGCGACGCGATGCGAATTCGCAACGCAGAAAATTGCGATGCGAATAGCTGCGATGCGATATCGTGCGGCGTAGCGTCTCTCAGGGTGACCAAGAAAAACAACCACTGTGCGATGCGAATCAATTCGCAAGTTCTTGCGATGCGTCGAGGGAGCTCGCAGATTTTTGCGATGCGACGTCGCATCGCAGTTTTGTGTACGAACCCTTTATAATGTTAGCATAATGTTAGCATAAAGAACAAGAATAATAGACACAATTTTTACAAAAAAACATATTAATCAAAAGCTAAGAATACCTATGTCTTACCTGTTGATGAACACATTGCATTTGTGAGCGAGGATTTTGTTGACCTTATCTTTCATTTTCTCCTTTTCAGCCACTTCTAATTCAGCAATTTTAGCCATTGAGTCCACCTTGATGGTAGAACCGAATACCTTGATTTTGTCAGTGTCCATGGGAGTATTTGCAATTAGAATATTTGCATTCTCTATGCGCTTAGGTTGATGTACACCTACCTGTAACATTATAAAGTAATCAATTTCCTATAGAAATGGTATAAAATCCACTTAAACATAGCATTAAGTGGTCATTGCCAGGCAAAAATACAATGAAATTATATGAACAACGAGCTTTTGCCCGCGGCTTTGCTCGCATTACGAAGTAATATTTTCATCCCCTATTTTATCCCCTTGGGGGTAGAATTGATCAAAATCCTTTCTTAGCGGATGCCTACGTCATAACATCTACCTGCATGCTAAATTTCAGCCCGATCGACAGTGGTTTGGGCTGTGCGTTGATAGATCACTATGTCAGTCAGTCACCTTTGAGTTATATATATTTAGATAGATATAGTTAATAGTAGTTATATTGATGTAACTTTATGAATATAGAAACTTCTGGGATCATAATTAAAATGTCCCTTACATCAGTTTCGAAAGCAACTAAACTAGCATAAATGTTCATGTAATAAATTAAGTAGTATGTACTAGTTTTCGCCCGCGGCTTCGCCCGCGTTTAGAAGAAAATAATATAACATACATAAAACTGAAAATTCGTACCTTCAACTTTGCTAAAGATCACTTGTACAAATGCATAGTTTACGATTCAATCCTTACTAATATAGATTAAAATAATCGATGTTTTGGATCCAAAAAATCGATTATCTGATTAATCGATCTTAGATCGCCATCCCTAGTTCCCGTGGGATTTCCGGGATACAAACTATCCTATGTCCTTTCTCGGCTCTCAGACTATCTTTGTACAAATTTCATTAAAATCGATTCAGTGGTTTAGGCGTGAAGAAGAGACAACCAGACAGACAGAGTTACTTTCGGATTTATAATATTAGTAAGGATTTAAGTCATAATTACCTTTTTATTCAACAAGAATCCCTCATCTAAAAATGATTCCTCGAGTAAACCACCTGATATTTTAATAATCTGAATGGCCTTCAGGTTGCCAGAACCTTTAAGACGAAGGACAGCATCAACAGATAACTTTGTGAAGTGTCTGTAATAACATAAAAAACAAAATATTTCTTTAATGAAAATTATGTATGTCACATATAAAATTCAAATTTTGTCATACTATTCATTACTTAAAACCTATTTTTCAATATTAATAAAATTACATACTTATTTCAAAGTATCTGGCCACATGGAAGCATGTCAAGCCTAAAATAAAGCACTGACAACAGAGAAAACTAATAAAACAGTAGAACTTCTACAGTTACTTTAATACATATTTACTTACTCTTTGTGATTAGACAGAATTTTGGAGCTCAAAGTAGTACGAGCAATATTCTCGAGATCCGCACGGAGTGCAGCATCATTCAGATTCTTCGCGTGATCAAAACTGGAATCAGAGAGCGCCTGCTTAGCTGCTTCGATGGCAATGCGCCATCCGGCAATAATTGTCTGAGGGTGGAGCTTTTGTTCAATTAGCTTTTCAGCTTCACGGAGCAGTTCAGCAGCTGGAAGGGAGAGTAGAAAATTTATAATCATATAAACAGATTTTATAATTTAAATATTACCTAGAAAAAACTTTGAAAAGTGTTATACTATTGCAACATTGACGAGAGTCAATGTTGCAATAGTATAACACTTTTCAAATAATATGAAAGAATGAAAGGAGTATTTATGTCATATTGGGAGAGAATTAAACACGACACTCCTGATACATTTTCTCAATGTGTTCTTTGCACTATATCATTCTAATTCTAAAGGTGTAATATAAGGAACCTTACATTTTTTTACTTTTTTGGCACATTAAAATATTCGTCATGTAGGTAAACTAGTCTGTATGTTCCTCACCAAGTCTTTTTTAAGAATCCAAATATAATTAAATCTTACCTAATACTGCGACTGATGTAGTACCATCACCAACTTCATCATCCTGGACTTTGGACATGTCTACCAGAATTTTGGCTGCAGGGTTGTCTACTCCAACAGATTTTAAGATTGTAGCACCGTCATTGGTCACCTCAACCTAGAATTTGCAATAACAATTTATGTTTCATAAAAATATTGGGGATGTGTAATTAATAATTATAACGTTACTTTAAGGTAAGTGTATTTTTTTTTGTAGAAAAGAAGAAGCACATAGACTCTCTTAGTACCCGAACATGGTTGTTTAATAGAGCCTGGACATCTGCTCACTACCCAAGCAGGAGTAAGAGAGAGAAGTGTGTAAGAAATCTTAAGGCGATCAACTTGGCCACACTATTCATAACAAAGAAATAATCTTAAACGCAGTTGTAAGGTTGTGAAGTGCGATGGTATTGAATCGTACCGAAGTCAAACAAAACATTTACAAATCAATCTACATAGACCGAACCATTAACAAAACATACCTGTCCAGCATTCCTGCCGCAAGAAACCAATATTTTGTCCATGCCTTTCGGCCCCAAAGTACTCTTCACTAAATCTCCAATAGCGATGGCACCGATGAAGCTCGACATGCGAGCCACCTCGGCTTTCTCTTCTTCCGCGTCATTTTTCAAAATTCTGATCGGATTTAGGGACACCTGTACATAGTTTCAATAAAAAAGACGAATTAATGCACATGTGGGGAACGCTGATCGGTTCATATATGAGTGGTGTCTTTCAATTATAACTTTATACATGTATAGAATCCTTACCATTTTACTGATTTATGTTTAATATTTATTACGATGAAGTATAGAGACAAAGTTCAATATTACTTTCACAGAAATTAGTTAAAATAAATTAAATAACCAAACTCAACACTGATCATACCGAACCACCGAAAGTACCAGAGACAATAGAGGTGAATCAGAGAAAAAATATTCATGGAGATTGCAAAGAGTATAGTAACCTATATAGGAAACGTCGTTGTCTATACTTTGTCTCTGGCACCTGGACTACACCATAAATCATGCAACTCATTCGTTAATTAATAATATATGCGAAGAGAGAAAATGCACTTACTTTTAAAACCGACAGACTCCTATTTTTAGTTTTTTTTGCTTCAGGTGGGTCGGAGGCGGAGCCGAGTTGACATTAAAGATTATATTTAACCTGTGGCTAAGAATTTTTAGTGTTGTGAGGAGAAAAAAACAATGACGTCAACGTCATTATTGCTTGTTTGAGTCATTCATGAAATTGTTCCTGGGCGATTGTAAAACGCCATATTTACGTTCTCTAATCAACGATAACTAGTAATCTGTGGTAAAAACCTCCTAATTTTGTCTAATAAACTTCCAAAAGAACAAAGAAGTAACCGATTACCATGGAGGAACAAAGTGGAACGTCTGCACCCCGAGTAAGCGATAAACGGTTAGCACAAACTCAAGCTAAAGTAGACGAAGTTGTCGGGATTATGCGTGTCAATGTCGAGAAAGTTTTGGAAAGAGACCAAAAGTTGTCTGAGCTAGACAACCGCGCAGACGCTCTGCAACATGGAGCGGCTCAGTTTGAGCAACAAGCTGGTAAGCTTAAGAGGAAGTATTGGTGGCAGAACTTAAAGATGATGTTGATTATGGGTGCTATTGGAGTGGTTTTGCTTATCATTATAATCGTGTGGGCTACACACGGCTCCAGCAGCTCGGCAGCTCCGGCTCCCACTCCGGCCCCGGTGCCCGAAGCTCCCGCCGGACGATAATTTCTGAATCAGACCCTTAAGAGATTTGCTAACTTACTGTACACCAACTATACTTAAAATTACATGTATACAAATTTTACATAGCAGAATTTGACTGATGTCTTTGTGGAATATCTATTTTGTACCAGCCTCATGTTTCAATAGACCATGTTTATCGTAGTATAATTCTTGTAGGATGTAATCTTGCAACTTTTGATACATACTGTTCTACAAAACGTACATTAAAAATGTTACAACTATTTATATGGTAGTCCAGTGTTATGTATTTTACGATCTTTAAGACTTAAAAGTCCTATGAAATATTTTTGAATAACTTTAAATATTATAGATATTACATTTCAGAATTCTATTTATGACTTGTTACATTCAAATGTGGCCAATTGCTTGTATAGAGCTATGTTTGATGTATCCTAAAAGGTTTTCTAAAATTGATCACAGATCGCAGAGCTTATTTACTGGCCAGATCGACCTAAAGAACTGAATTTACACAACTTGTATATTTTAAGATATAATGGGAGAGGTATTACAATATGAATGTATTTATTATTGCTTAGTAATGATAGTTTAATATAACAAGTGATTCATGTTGCAAAAATGTAATTATACATCCACAAGAGGCCACTGTTGTATCATTGTCAAATCTGATACATTTGTGTTAAAAAACCTGTATTGATATATAAAATTTCATGCACAAATGTGTACATATTACTTTATTTTGGAAAATTGTTCTAATTGTATACCCACCGAACAAAGCTTTCCCCTTGAAAAAGACAATTGGAAACTACTGAATATTTTCAACAGTAGACATTTAAATTTTTTATAATGATTATGGATGTTTAACACAGGAAAAATGTAGCAAAGGTGTGGCCTAATGTGGATAAAGCTTACGTCCAATAACACAAATTCTGTTGATTGGCACAAGTATGAAACTATTATTGCACAAAGTTTATTATGTTACTTAGCCTGTAAAATGATATTGATTCATGTATTTCATGTGATAAACGCACTATTATCATTAGCATTCTTTTAATTTGTACCATTTCTGTATTCTTTCATGTAAATTGTTTGTTACTGATACCCAATGGGACCAAGAACCGCTTTTACTATACAGCATCTACGGTCCACAGTTATCGATCATGTATTTGCAATGAGCGCTGTCAGTTGATGTTGTATACTATCTATAATACTAAATACACTATCTTTTTCTTGTTGTTTTATAATGTATAAGGTAATAAATGTATGTATTCAATGCTGTGATTTAAATTACTCCCCAAAGTTAGGTTGATTATATCTTATCTTGTTTTGCAGTGCCCTTGAAAATATTTATCAGTATTTAGCGAGACAATCATTGTTTCTCAAAGACCTAGGTATACAAGTGCACTTTTTCTTTGTGTAGTAAATGGTTCAAGGTGACTACTCATATTAAAATGTAGTATCCGATTTTAGAATATACCTATACTTTAATTTAATTACTACAATTATGTGTGACTGTAACTTCGTCTCACTTTTCAAGTGATTATTTTATGAATACTCTAAAATAAATGCTCTATAATAATAATTGAACCTAAAATATTTATATTCAAAAAAGTTTCGCCATTAATATTTAAACGAAGTCGCAAATTTTGTTTTACTGCTTCTTCATTAAAGTGATAGATGGCGCTTTACATGATCATGTATCGATGTTACTTCTTGCTTCTGATAATAATTTTATGACATGAAATTGATTATGGGGGAGTTACTATTTGCTACGCCTGAGGAAATTTTAAACTACACCACAAGCTCCGCCAACGCCATCATTGCGTATAGAAGACAAACGTGACGTTGTGGAGTTTTGCTACTTTATGTATTATTATTTTTTAGAGCATGCAGTCCACCTAATAAAGATACTTCACCGCCTTGAAATTGAATGAAGTCACAAAAGGCTGATTTGTCAGTTATTATATGAATTTATGACAAATAAAAAACATTTTAGAGATTAATCCCGAATAAAAGTAATACAGTGTAATTTACATAATAAATAAATAAGCATTTCAGATATTTTAGGGACATTTTACCACGGAGACGTGGCAAAACTTTTTTATGCAACTATTTCATTTCTCAAAACTGATTACATTTTCCTGTTAGGAGTGAGTAATCTTTACTAATCTTTGCTGGCTACAGGCAATGACATTTTATACTAGACACGTTATACGCCCGCTAACTTAAGAGAAAACTTGAGCGAAACTGCTTTGATAGCACACATGCACGTTTTTTATTTTACTTACCTTTACTACATAGACAAATGTTCTATAAGGGACAGAGCTATTAGAACAATGTGATAAAAAAAGACAACTAGTGTTTGACCTTGCGTTTCAAGTCTACGCAAACGTAAATATTGACCATGGAATATAGTGACCAATGATTACTTCAGTCAAAACGGGACATCGATTTTTTTAAGTCAAATACTTTTTACTTGAAAAAATATAGTTAAATACTAAAAAACACGCTTTTATGATAAAATTAACTAAAAAGTAGAAAATAATTTTCAATCTATGAATCATTTAAGGAACAGTAAATAGTATAAGTGTGGAAAAAATGTGGGGCGCTTTTTTAAAACTGGTAAATGGAGCACCCCATGTTTTTTTTCATAATTATACTATATACTGTTACTTAATTGACAATGGCAACGGTTCATTTCGGAGACAACGGCACGAAGCATCGGAAAAAGGGACTGTCCCGTTAAAAACGGGACGTATGGTGGCTATCCCATTGATCCGCATGCTTGTCAAAGACAATGAAATAATGGAACAGAAGGTAAAAAATGTCCAAAACTGTCGATAATAGTTTTAGTACGTCGTTTACGTAGAAATGTTATAGTACAGTTTAACTAAATAAATAATTATTAAATAAAAATATAATTTGAAAGAATGTATCTATACAGATGTATCGACTGGTTTAAAATATATGATTTAAAAATAGTTTATATTTATTATCATAGATTAGTAAATATTACTCACTCCTAACAAGAAAATGTACCCAGTTTTGAGAATTGAAATAGTTCTGTAAAAAAGTTTTGCCACGTCTCCGTGCTAAAATGTCTCTAAAATATTTGAAATAATTATTTATTTATTATGTAAATTACGCAGTATTAGTTATTTATTCGTATATTTTCTCTAAAAATGTTTTTATTTGTCAAGAATTCAAAAAAAGAACTTACTATTAAGCCGTTTGTGGCTTATTTCAATTTCAAGGCGGCGAAGTATCTTTACTAATCTATGTTTATTATTATCAGTTTTATTTTACACACGACCATTAATTGCAAAGTTGTGTAAATTTTATAAATGTACTAGCTGACCCAGCAAACATTGTGTTGCCATATAAATAAAAAAAATGTTAAGGGTGAACAACCCTTATCACTTAAGAGATATGAAAAATAGATAGTAGCTAATTCTCAGACTTACTGAATATGCATATAAATTTTGGTGAAAATCAGTAAAGCCGTTTCGCAGCAGTAGGTACAGTAACTAACATTGTGACATGAGAATTTTATATATAAGATTCTAATTTTACCGTGGTTTTTTGAGGATTAATTTCTGGCTATACAAAGATTGTTTATTAAATTATGTTTAGGTTAAGGAAGAAATACGAATATTAAGGAGAAATAAGAATACGACGATTTTAAAATACCGTATACTATCCTATATAAATTTTATGGTAATATTTTCTATTATTTACCACAGGTATCGAAGGAAATTTAAAGATTAGGATACAGAATTTCCCATATATCGATTTTATTTTATTAAAATAAACCATAAAATGTTATATTTTGACTAAAAACACACTAATATAAAAATTAAGCAGTGGGATCTTAAACTATAACATACGACATATGAACATCGTCAGATTCAATAAAATGTCACTTCTGTTCTGTTGATCTATGACCATGCATTTTGCGTCTTTATCACTTTCATTGACAAAAACATACTTTGTCTCTTTCTGGTTACTCACGTAATCATGGCGGATCGAACACGAAAAATAAACGAAATTTAATAATTTCTCTTCATTTACGTGTGATAGGTGATTCCATGAAGTTTGTTTCTTTTTCGAGCATAATTTTTGCATTTACGCATTGCACAAGAAGGCATTTTGAGGCTTTAAATTCAAAATAATGACGTTCAACGTGTTCCGTGACATTCGTGTGTATTACTACGCCGCGCGAGAGCGACTGGACTTGGCTGGAGTCGTTTTACACCACTTGCCGTATTTTGTATGTTTCAAGTTTTGCCCGCTTGTGGCGGATCTTTATATTTATAGATCAATGGCTACAGGTAAAATTACAGTCCTACCTCTGGTCATCTACAGATATGTCGCTACTTCTGATGACTAAATTGGAACGCCTCTGATAAGTATGCCTCCCTTACATTGATATTTTATATCTCCCTTACCATTCTTACCACACCTTTCAAACTGGGACCGGGACAGCATTTCTTAAACACTGTAGAAACGGATGTGGCGGTGGTGCTGTCGAAATCGAACCACAGAAGATTCCTCCACCTGAAAGCAATTTCTGTGTGGTTCTAGATTTTTTAAATAAGTAATTTAGAACATTCTAAGATAGTAAGCCGTATTTTACTGTAATAATATATGAAACTACTAGTCTCTCGCTTTTTTTTCTCTTATCTTTTTTTTTTAAGAGGGAGATACCTTCAAAAGGTACGCCATGCCGTGGGAGCGACACGAGGTTATTTAGGATTCTTACCGCACTAAAACCTCCCCGGTGGCCGTCCTCAGCCCTGCGTAGAGGACTCCGGAATCTCCAAAGGAACGCAACCGGAGTCCTCTTAACGCGTTGCCCCGTCGGGCTCCGCCCAGGAGAGCGTAACGCTCGTCTGTGACGTCTGTCGACAGTGTGCGTACCGTCGTACGCACGACTGGACGCACTGATGCGTACGACGGTATGCGACCACACACAACACACAACCACAGAGGATTCTACCACCTAAAAACAATTTATGTGTCGTTCTAGTTTTTTAATACGAATTTTAGAACATTCTAACACAGTAGGCCGCATTCTACTGTAAAAATACATGAAACTACTTCTATTCTCTCGCTTTTTTGTTTGAAGTAGGTAACTTATCTGTCTTAATTGTAGTGCACTTGTGCTTGTGTGTTGCAACCTTGAGTGACATTTTGATTGTTTTATTCGGCGAATGGTAACCGCATCTGTTTTCAACCTTGAGCCTCTGGATTTGTGTTGATTATATTATTGATTCAAACGTATTTGCGCTAAAGTGGCTCTTGAAGTGCGAATCGTGTGCTGCACTTACAAACAAGAGTATCTATAATATGCAGAGATAATAATGAAATTTATTATATTACTAGATTAATTAATAATCAAAACCTATCTATGTTAATAACGTATACTTATGCATATAGATCTAAGTATAAACGACACTATAATAACTACTACATAATGATAAATAATGATCCTTCAATAATAGATCTTTGAAATGTTACTTATTTTGGTCTTTAGCCTTCTCGTCCTGAAGTCTGAGGAACCAAATTTATGTCTTATCACAACTCTTGTTCCTCAAATCATTTTCACGCGCTATACCTATGGCTCTATCAGGCAAATTATACGTTGCATAGAAAATTTGCAATAACACTAATGGCACAGTACAAATATGGATTCTACTGTGCTAATGGTCTTAACTTGAATTATCTACAATTTAGGTTCAAATATTTATTATTGTAGAATCAAAATTAACATACTTAATAACGGAAATAAATTAAATTTCGGAACAAATTTTCTTTTATTACCATTTTTCTACTAAAATTTACACAAAATATAAGTAAGACTATATTCATAGAGGGAGTTTAAACAAATAATATAAATCTCTTTTAAAACACTTTTGAGATAAAGCGATTTTCAATATAAATAGATTTAATATAGAAATAATTTTCACTATAATTTAAAAAGATATACTTAAGTACTTTTATTTTTCACTACTTTTTTCATAAAATTTAATTTTTAAAAATCGTAGACAGAATTGTTCTTATTATTGTGCAGACTCTAGATTAGACTGATGTAAAATGACTAACAATATTATTCACAAATTGTTTTTAAGCTCGTATCTCTTCCTGTGACTACTGGCACAATATAAATATATTTTTATTGGAATAAGAATCTTTATGGAACATGAACTCACTATGTAAATAAAATGTGAACTAAAAATAAACGTTAAGTCTTTGTATGATTAACGTAGCTGAGAATTATTCAAGCTCGAAGGTCTGTTTTCTCTACGTTGCATACTCTCAGTGCTGTTAACTTCTAAAAATACACTCGCTCGAGACAACTTCAATGAATGTGTGATTCATGCAGACATTTACATTTTTCGTGTCATACATCCCCGGGAGTAAATATTTCCTGTCTGGATAACGTAAGTGCATAATAATATGTCTTAGAATAAGTGTGAAGTGTCATAAATCCGAAATGTTCGTAGAAGTGTGGCGCCGGCACAACGCCAGTGATTTCAATGGGAGCATAACTTTGTTTTATACCACCAACGCATCTATTTATCGTCACAGTATACCAGTAGTGACCAACTTACCTACATACTTTACAAACAGCAGTAGGATACTTTCCTAATTTCATTACCAGGCTGTAAACAAAAGGTTAAATATGTTTTTCAGGCAGGATATTTTTTCATTCAAAATATTGCATTAAATCACTTGTGTAATTTAAATGTTTTCAAATACCTAAATCTCTTAACTGTTGCAAATGTGAACTTTTTATGTAATGTCCAATTATTGTAGCACTGCTTAATGACATGACGTCATGCATTTTTTACAACCGTTAAATAACATTAGTACTAACTCATCAAAATTGTAGCTTCCTTCCTTATATTTTTATAATATTGAAGTGCCTACCTATCAAATGAGCATGCAGTCTGCCTAATGGTAAGTGCTTACTGCTGCCCATGGGCATCTGCACCTTTAAGTGTAAATAGGAGTTCTCCTTGAGGTCAACCACATGCGATGCGACCCCTTTTTTTCTTTTTTTTTTTCTTAACGAGACCTTCAAAAGGTACCCGACGACGTGGGAGCGACGCCGGGTTATGTGGAATTTACCGCACTAAAACCCCCCGGTGGCCGTCATCAACGCTTGTTGGCGAACTCCGGGATCTCCAACGAAACGCAACCGGAGTCCTCCAAGCGCGATGCCCCCGATCGGGCTCTGCCCTGGGAGAGCAGTTTTCGCTCCTCCCACACCATCTGGTGTTCACGACGGTATGCGATCACACATACCGCCGTCCTTCCCGGGGTCGCTTACTGGACGGTTCGAGCTCCCACTCTTGCCACCCGCAACCCTGGAAGCCCCCTTTTATGACAGGCAGAGGATACCGTAGCCCTATTCTAGTCCCGGAACTACAGGGATGCGTTGCGACCCCTGAGGACTAAGCTGCAACGCCTCAGACGTCTTCTTTACCACTCCCTTTAAATGGAAGCATTGTACAGTTGCACACTGGTATTACCCATTAGGCAGAAAAGATGTGGCGATGGTGCTTTGGGAGTCGAACCACAAAGCAAACACGATACATATTTAATTAGTTCATATAACTCAGTGCGCCTACTCATAAGAGTTCTGAGGTAGAGTTACTACAAATTAAAAAATCTAGTTAAAGTAGTAGTAGTTAAAGTATACATACATATAATAGAATGCCTTTCATATCACTTTGAAAACGTGAGATCGTATTCGATTTCAACGAAACCCAAGAGGCTTGAGGAAAAATGCGGAAGAACCACGTTCTACCTACACTGTTCCGCTCTGTTTGCTACCCGTCAACGCAGTCGACAAATTGTATACAACCTTGATCTTGGCTTAGAGCACCACACGGTCTGTTTTAATTGTACGATCGTATTAATAAGCCTTTTGATAAAAACAAATTTTGATATCTCGAGCTATATAGAACGAAATATTACAAATAACTTTATATACCCATGTAAGTACACAGGTAATGTTGATATTAAATGTGTCACAACCACCAAATATGGTGTCTACCTACACGAAATTAGTTTTAAAAGCAACCTTTAGAATTGGGCT
The DNA here is from genome assembly GCA_014595695.2 of Epargyreus clarus clarus. Taxonomy (NCBI): domain Eukaryota; kingdom Metazoa; phylum Arthropoda; class Insecta; order Lepidoptera; family Hesperiidae; genus Epargyreus; species Epargyreus clarus. The sequence continues at coordinate 625,149 of JACTTY020000126.1, read as the reverse complement.
CTGTCATCGTATCTTTGCTTCAAAATCTCGCATCATGCGAAGAGAGATAATGTTGTCAAATATATCTACCAGTTGCAGACATTCTATGGTTGCAGTGTAAAAAAATCATATTGATCAAAGAAATTTCTATTTAATAGTTAAATAGCTGTGGTCAGGGTTGTCTCCGCTGGGCGAGAACTATGCTAAATTTACCTTAGTTACTCTAGCTCAGCGTTTCTCAAACTTACAGTTCCAAGTATCTCTAACAGATTCTCAAAACGGCGAACCACTGAAAATCGCTGTTTACAAAACAATAAATAGAATGTTAGTTTTTTTTTCAATATCGCTTACGTTTATTCTTAATTCCGATTCAGTCTCAAAAATACTTTAATTTATCTAACAGACCTAAGCAGCCGCTATATCGTTTTGGTGCGTACGAATAGCGTGCCCGACTTTGAGAAACCCTGTTCTAGCTTGTTTACAACTATGGTTACAGTCCATCGCTGCCAGTGTAAGCACAAATTCGCTATAATGCTGCAAAACACACGTTTTAGTGCAAATTAAATTTACAACAACGCTATATATTTCTCCTGTGGTTATTTTGGCATTGTGCACATTTGACGTACCTACCTGTTTACTTCTGCTGTGTTTATGTTTTGTTTTCGTAATAAGATCTTGTTTATTTTGCATGGAAAACTCAGCTATTATAGTTGCCCTTTGGTTTCAATATCACTCTCATTTTACGTTTGCGGCCCCGCCCGCGTGCACGCGAGTAAATGCGTCCGTTACAATTCCGTAATCTATCTAAAAAACGTAGGTAATTGACAATTAACGCACCATTAACTAACATCATCATCAACGCTGCGGTGGCCGACCGATAAGGAAATAAACCGGTCAGCGTAATGATTCGATTAGTAAAACAAGTAGAGAATAAAGCATTCCTACTGCGTTTTATGAGCGATAGGTATGTGTCTTTTTATAGTGAAATGTAAAATCAATGGAGAACGGAACCTTCATAATTTTGTCCTGCATTATGTAGGTTATAACAATTAGATGATAACAATGTTTTTGTCATTAGACTAAGGAACTCTAAACACAACAAATACCTATAGGTTTAATAAGTTTTTGAGTAGTATAAAGGACTAGATTTTGAGTTTTGTGTCAAAGGTGATAAAACCAATTCTTTATATTAATATACACACTCTGGGAAAACGTTTGTCATGGTTATGGAGATAAATCATTGATCCTTGTGAATAGGATTTTCAGTTAAAATAGGTATTAGTTAACTGAGCAATGACCATGTAGTAAAATTTAGAATAATACTTGTTCACGGTCTATTATTAAATCCATTTCACATTTTCCTGCAAAAAATAAGATTCCTATATAGAAATTTACAAACCATGCACGACTTATAGCGAGATTCCCCCCGCGATAGCGCGGGGAATCTTGCTATTAAATAATGCAGACGTTTTACGGTACTTTAGCATGGAATATAGTTCTATTCGATTAATTGGTATTCATAGCACTGACCTAAGACTAATTTCGTATCAATGCGGAGGCAGCCATAATCGTTAGCGGATTGGTCCCATGCTGCATTCCTTATAAAGGTCGCGATTAATATTGCGCCAGCCAACTCGAGCATATTCTTTTCCTAACTTGTAAAGTCATTCACCTAGCCACATAATTAATCTCTAGCGGATATTAAATGGGTAAATCCATTTGAATTCAGCTGGTTTTTAGTTAAACGCAGTTTCCTATTGCATGGCTGAATCGTAGCGCAGTGTGTCAGCCAAGTTCTCAAAGAAACAACTGGCGAATTAGCACCGTGTGTTACACGAACAATTTGGAGCTACTTTAGACTCCGTAATAACTCAAAAAATCTCTCATGAAAAAACTCCTCTTTCTACTTATGATTGACTATATTGTTGTAAGTACCTACTGTTTATTTTGTAATAACATACATGAGAAATTGTTGTAAGCGAATAATAATAATAAAATGTTTAACATTAAATTAAATACATATGTTAATTAGCAATAAGTCTAAAATATAGATCTTTTACATAACAATTATTATTTTAATAGATACATCTACATACAAGTTATTATTTACACTACATTGTGCTTCAGATTTGAATGTGGATTGGCAAAAAATGGAAAGGAATGTTCCCTATTATTGTAGCCCCTTGATTTATCATGGTGAGATGTGAACGACCTCGCCTTATCGCTTTCATCGACATTCTAACCGGATCGCCCCGGCTTTGTCGTCGTCAATACAGCGTGGTGCGGACTGCGGGCTGGAACTAGGGTTGCCAACCGAACTAGAATATACAGGGTGAATTTCAAATGGGCCTTCATAGCCAAATCCGAAACTATAAGTAGGTACCTATTATCGAGAAATATTGAGTTATGTGGCCGATTTTGATAAAAATTAAAACTGCATCTTTATATTTTTAAGGCCTTTTTCAGGAATCGAACGAGTTCATTTTGACAAAAAAGCGCACTCTGTATTATTCTACCTTCGGTTAAGGTCAAACGACATCCTTATAAACATAAGGACAAATTCTGAAAAGTAATGATTAATGACAATGAAAATAAAATAAATAAATATTCTGGCAGCTAAGTTCCCGCCATTTATTAATTTATTTTCCACTGTAATTCAAACGTTATGGCTCCCTCCCAAAACCGCTTGTTTTAAAAAAAAATCGTCAGAAAAATTTAAAGTGTGTCTTTTAAATGAATCCTTACTATCCTTACTAATATTATAAATCCGAAAGTAACTCTGTCTTTCTGTCTGTCTGTCTGTCTGTTTGGTTGTCTCTTCTTCACGCCCAAACCACTGAACCGATTTTAATGAAATTTTGTACAAATAAAGTCTGAGACCCAAAAAAAGGACATAGGATAGTTTTTATCGCGGAAATCCCACGGGAACTAGGGATGGCGATCTAAGATCGATAGATCGGAGAATCGATCTTTTGGACCCAAAACATCGATTATTTTAATCGATATTAGTAAGGATTGAATCGTAAACTATGCATTTCATCAAGTAATGATCTTTAGCAAAGTTGAAGGTACGAATTTTCAGTAGTATGTTAAATTATTTTCTTATCAACGCGGGCGAAGCCGCGGGCAAAAACTAGTCCTTACTAATATTATAAATCCGAAAGTAACTCTGTCTGTCTGTCTGTCTGTCTGGTTGTCTCTTCTTCACGCCTAAACCACTGAACCGATGTTAATGAAATTCTGTACAAAGATAGTCTGAGACCCGAGAAAGGACATAGGATAGTTTTTATCCCGGAAATCCACCACGGGAAGTAGGGATGGGGATCTAAGATCGATTGATCGGAGAGTCGATCCTTTGGACCAAAAAAATCGATTATTATAATCGATATAAGTAAGAATTGAATTGTAAACTATGCATTTGATCAAGTGATGATCTTTAGCAAAATTGTTGTCCATGAACCCACGAAGGTTTCAGAGTTGGTACGACCAATTGTCGTCAGATGGCGCCACTGTCATTCCAATGAACGTACGAATTTTCAGTTTTATGTATGTATGCATGTCATATTATTTATATATTTTCTTATAAACGCGGGCGAAGCCACGGGCAAAAACTAGTATTGTAATAATATTGAGCATAATATTATTGGAATTTTGTCAAAAAATAATTTTGTTGACAATAGGTGACAACCCTACGTGCGGATTCAAACGTACCGCTATGTTGGCTGATGCGGTTTCAATAATATCAATAAATAATTTATTTTGAAATGAGCTTCAAGGTGCACCATGAATAACTTTTAATCTAACGCAGAAATTCTACAATCTATCTAAGTACGGATTTATTCAAAGGAAAAAGTATTTTTTTTATAATAATATAGGAATAGCAGACGAGCATGCGGTCCACCTTATGATAAGTGGCTATTGCCGCCCATAGACATCTGTAATCAGCCCTAGATAGGCTCAGGTATACCTACCGGAGGTCGGCCACGGATGCGCCGCTACTCCTGAGGATTAAGCTGGAACACATCAGAAAATATGCCTCCCTTACCACATCCTTCAAACCAGAACACAGCAGCGTTTAACACTGCTGTTATGAGGTAGAAATAAGTATGGCGGTGGTGCCGCCGACCTCGAACTACAAAGGGTTCTACCACTTTCACGTACATAGACGATACTCTATTTATCTGTCTATCTACCTACTCTAGTCTAAAGTCGAAAGATCCATGAAATTTGGCGAGAAATATTGGTTGCACTGAAGGTTACAAAAATACCAATATCAAAAAATATTGTCCAAAACCCTTGCTCGGATTGTTATCATGGATATCCTTTCAGAATGATAACGATCAGGGCCGTAGACGCCGACAAAGCGTAGGTTGGTATGTTACTTTTTAATAAGATTGGATTAGATTGAATTAGTAAAAGACATGTAGTCCACCTGAACATAAGGAGACATTGGAGCTCACAAACATACCTTTTTTTATAATATAGAAGTAGCAGACGAGCATGCAGTTCACCTGATGGTAAGTGGCTATTGCCGCCCATGGACATCTGTAATCAACCCCAGATAGGATTACGTATTCCTACCTGAGGTCGGCCACAGATGCACTGCTACCCCTGAGGACTAAGCTGGAACGTCTCGGAAAAGTCTGTCTTCCTACCATACCCTTCAAACCGGAACACAGCAGCGCCTAACACTGCTGTTATTAGGTAGAAATAGGAGTGGCGGTGGTGCCGCCGGAGTTGAACCACAAAGGGTTCTACCACCTTCAAAACCTTCACCTTCACCTACCTTGCAAACTCCATATAGAAACGGGATTCCACCTGAAACCGATCGCAGGCGCATTGCCACTCCTGAGGGTTAAGATGGTGACCATCTAGCTTACTAATCAACCATCATCATACCGTTCCAACGAAACAAGAATTGCTTTATACTTTGCGTGGCGCTGGCACGGCCCCTCTCAGACCTTATTGATTGTACCACCCATAGATTAGTAAAGATTACTCACGCCTATCAAGAAAATGTACCCAGTTTTGAGAATTGAAATAGTTGCGTAAAAAAGTTTTGCCACGTCTCCGTGCTAAAATGTCCCTAAAATATTTGAAATAATTATTTATTTATTACGTAAATTACGTAATTATTACGTAAATTAGTTTATTTATTCGTAAATTTTCTCTAAAAATGATTATATTTGTCAAGGATTCAAAAAAAGAACTTACTAAAATAAGCCATTTGTGGCTTCATTCAATTTCAAGGCGGCGAAGTATCTTTACTAATGTATGGTACCTTGCAAACCCTTCTTGGTAGATTTCCAACACCTTTGAGAACTTTATAAACAAATCTTAATCCATGTAGGTTTTCCTACATTGTTCACCATGAGTACCCTTATTTATTATTTATCCAATTCTTAAATTTATTATAACACACTAAGTAAACACTTTAACTTCTGATTTTATTGACAGTAAATTTATTTTTATTTTTTTGTAGGTCCTTATGTCAACTTGATATGATGCAGAGATGATTCTGCATATAGAATTACTAATTGAAGGTGTTAAGTCAGTAATAACGAGTCATGACTCGTATCCATTGCATCACAGTTTATTATAAGAAGGATAGTCATAAGGTTACTTCAGACGGAAAAGTTCTGATTAAACCGATAGTAGAAATACATATATTTTTTATAATATAGGAGCAACTTAAGCACATGCAATCCGCCTTATGGTGAGCGGCAACTGCCGTCTACAGAAATCAATAATCAACCCCATCTGTAATCAACCTTGGATTAGTTCCATCTGATGTCGGCCCAGAGACTTTGCTACCCCTGAGGACTAAGTTGGAAGTATTTCCATTACCAGACCAGAACACGGGAGCGCTCACTGCTGTTATAATGCAGAATTAGCCTAAATAGATTTTTCTAGTAGTTTGTAGGCTATGTAGATTTTTTCTAGAACATACACCTAGCTAGAGAAGTAATTGGCAGTTGCCTGCGTGCCAACAACAATTTAACTAGTTACTTGATAGATGTATCTAGGTATATGTGAATAGAACTTCTAATAATAGAACTACAACGAACTATTCAAGGTGATGCCTAGATTAATTACAGTGAAAGTGTAGACAATTTCCCAATTAACCTCTCAATATCTCAACATGCAATAGATTAACTAAACTTTAATGATTTGCGATTATTCTTCTTATGTAATACCTTCGAGGATAACATTACTGAAAATAGGTATGAGGAAAATATGAATTTGCATGTGTGTAGTTTTATTTAGAAACGGATTGCATATCATTTTTACCACACTTTAATTAACTTTTATCTATCTGGGAATGTACCAAACGAAATCTTGGAACTCGATTTTTACCCACTTTGGATGGTCAGATGAATTCAATTTTTTTAACAATTATCAAGAATTGATAACATATACGATTTTAATAATGTTGTCTCATTTTCCTCATCAAGATCGTCAGAATTGTGGATTTTCCGTTTTAGCGATTTTAGCGTGGGTTTTAGTTTTTAAACAATCACATTTTTATGATTTTTAACACTAAAACCCGTCAACCTGATTTCTCATTGCCTATTGCCTGAATGAAATAACGTCAAATAAACAGTTTTAGTAATCGTATGTAATCCGATTCTTTTGTTTACCTAAACAACATTGTAGGCGCTAAAAATAGGCCCCCATAACGTTTCCTGGAAGCTGCAGGAAATGATGACATTAACAAATACACGACTTCTAAATGTTTGTTACTGTAGGTAACTACAAACCGACTATTTTTAGTAGGTATATAATTAGTTACACAGTCGTACTTGTTTATAGTAAAATGAAATATGACCAAAATTACTGCATTTTACAAGCTTTTTTATGTATTACATTACATTCGGTTTCTGGTAGATACATATACATTTCTATTTATGTTTTTTCAGTTATAAACAATACAAGTAACAACCTGGCATACATCCATCCATCTTATGTTAGATGCTCTTTGCAGATTATGGATACCTGTCACGTACCATTGTTGCTTTCTGCTTGCTACTATTATGTACACAAATTTTACACTTACTCCAAGGGCCCTACCACCATTTTTTAAAAACAATCCTAGTTCTGGATAGTTTTATTTCAATATTGCATCAACATTATTTTGTTTCGTACCACGACTTCCTTAAAACAGTTTTTTTTAATCCTGCCGAGCAATGTAAACTTAAACCCTTATTCATTTTTCGCTTATTGATTGTATAAAACCAACTGAAATTGTCATATTTTGCTTAAAACCATAGAAAAGAAAAGCAAGCTTGTTTTTTCTGTCCCATGCTTAAAACAATAAATTTCCTGCAAAAAAAAATAATGTATAATTTTGACCAAAATCATACAATACTGCTTATTTTCTATACTAATATTATAAAGAGGAAAACTTTGTTTGTTTGTTTGATTGTAATGAATAGGCTCAAAAACTACTGGACCGATTTTAAAAATTCTTTCACCATTCGAAAGCTACATTATCCACGAGTAATATAGGATATATTTTATATGAAATATATTAATTTGATAAATAGATTTTGAGGCGGTACAAACTTTGCCGGGCCAGCTAGCAATATTATAAAAACAATCCTACTTTAACGAGGTCGTGGCACGAAATTACAATGTATGATTAAACTAATATTGCTTTAAGAGATGGTAGTAGGCCCCCAGATATGATGCGGCCAAGATAGGTACCTATATCGACATTTTTATACCAAAACACATCATCGCTCGAGACAGTTGTATATCAGTTACTACATCCATTGGCTTAAAGACACAGTCTGGAACAAATTAAATCGTTTTCGCAACGGTCACTTTAAATTTTATGACACTATCTATAGTGATAATAAAATTACTTACAACAAGCAAATAGGAACCATTTTATAGATAACAGATGCAGCTTACGAATATACACTTCATTGATGAAAATTGGCGCCTATGAACATTTTAACCAATTCCCAAAAAAACTATTCCAACCCATCTATCTACTTGCGTGTAGGCGAACAGGAAAATTAGTGTAAAATAATATATCCATATACTGTGTTGTAACGAAGTCTTCTGAATAATTACGAATACCAGTGGTTGTTCGCATTTGAAATTAATTGTAGTTAGATATAAGTCTGTCGATGTAGAATCGTATCACAGATCTTATGCACTATTCAATCTATACCTACGAGTACATACTTGGGTATAATAAAAATTTGAGCTTGGCATGTCTTTACATTGAATATATTTACAAAAAATAGTTCGGAGAAATCATAGATTAGTAAAGATTACTTACTCCTAACAATAAAAGTAACCATTTTTCACAATTGAAATTGTCACTGTCATCTATTTTCGTGTTTGAAAAATATAAAAAAAAATTTTAATCATTTACGAATGAAACGATATTTCTCCGCACTTTTTCTTTGATTTCGTGTTTTTGCACCACTTAACTGCGCATTGTTCTGTGTAAAATACACCATGACAGCCCTCAAATGGCTGACATTTTGTCAGCCGCTTAAGGCTTCCCTCAATTACAAGTCGGTGAGATATCCATACTTATCTATGGGAAAATAAGAACAAGAAAAAATAACAATGTCTACCATTTTTTTAAATTTTGTCTATCTGCTATATCTATGTTTGTCTGTTTTTAAGATAGCAACAAATCAAAACAAAATCAAATGTTAGATTCAGGAACGCGAACGAACGCAGACACAGCTCATTGTTCAATAATATTATTGTGCTTGTTTCTCCTAAGTCATTAGATATTTGTAGCTATGACAAACATATTCAATGAATTATACCTACATATTAGGTATGTTCTTTGAAAAATATTCGATGACACAGTGAGCGTGCATCCAGCATTACGTCATTCTTTACAACTAATCCGACCTATTTAGTGTAGGAGTAACTTGAGCCAAAAACCGTACCGCTCGTAAAATTTATGATTTCGATCTACTTTGGTAGTTTCTTTAGTACAAACTACGAACCAGATAGTATCTACTCGCAATGTAGGTTAACTGTATGTAAATGGTAATTGCCTAATGATAACCATGATGACATTTGTATTTTGTTATGAGCTGTCGCTATGGAAATGTATCAGCTATTACAGGATTATCATGAAGATCTGTAATAATCTCAGACGCAATATTTGGAATGAGCTTCCTCCCGAGGTATTCCTGGAGCGCTATGACATGGGCCTCGTCAAAAAAGGTGTAAAAAGAGCTCTCCTTTAAAGCTGGCGATGCATTGGCGACTCCTCTGGTATTGCAAATGTCCATAGGCGACGTTGACTACTTTGCATCAGGTAGAACATCTGCTTTATGCGTTAGGCTCAACTATAAAAAAAATCTTGATGTCTTATTTGTATGGCAAAGTTGTACATGTAGGTGATATCTAGCAGTTGCTTTCATCATTCATACAATGATAATTTTATATTGTTTGCTTGGGCGCATGGTTCCCAAATGCGTAGTGCGTATTTTATTGTTATGCAAGTAAAGAATTTAATGTCAGATTAAAATGTTAAAGGAATTTGGTGTTTAATTAGATGGACAAAATACATCCCATAATGACTAAGACACGTAATACGGCTGGGATATTAACAAAATTAAATTCTAATAAAGACACATTTATATATAAAAAACTTACAATAAGAAGAAAGAATCGATAAAACCCAGAGATACCTACTCTAACAAAAAGCAATGCAAACGGAACAAAACACTTTATGGTTTTGCAGAATGACCTTACAATACTGCCAAATGGTTAAATTTTTATTCTTACACACGTATATGATATCGATCAGCTATATTAGACTGCAATGCAGTTTTCGGTTCAGGATGTGATGGTAAGCTAATATCAATAAGCCTATTTCAAAAAAAATACCATAGCAATTAAAACAATCGACTTTATTTTATCGTACGTACCTATGTATGTACTCATACATACATTAACCTTATTGAAAGTTTTAGTCAAATTAAAGAAAGTGGACGTACCCACAGCCACACCTATTTTTGCCTCATAACTGCAGTGTTAAATGCTGCTGTATTCTGATTTGAAGAGTATGTGTCCCTTACACATACTTTTCCGAGGCGTTCCAGCTTAGTTCTCAGGGTAGCGACACATCTGTGGCCGACCTCAGGTAGGATCATCTAATCCTATCTGGGGTTGATTACAAATGTCCATAGGCGGCAGTAGCCACTTACGATCATGTGGACTGCAAGCTCGTCTGTTACTCCTATATTATATTAATAAAAACCTACCAATATATACTAACTTGTCACAGGTGTAGTTGTGCCTCCGGAGTTAATTCACTAAGGCTTCAACACCTTCAGATTTGTTCTTCACATTTCTGTAAAAAATACATACTGTTAACAAAAATAATAACCTCAGATTAGATCAAACTGGTAACAAATTAATCTTAACTTGTTAACTTCATTGTACCTACTCGTATATGTAACGCTTCTTGAATTTACCCGCAACTTGCAGCCGCAAATGATGATACGATCGGGCGTTTACTATGACATCCAATATCCAGATTATATGGCATTCGGATCCTAACATCACCGCAAGTTAATAGGTTCGTACATTGTAACTAAGCTGTGATAGCCTAGTGGTGTGAAATTCCACCTCTCACGTTGGCAGTCTGGAGTTCAAATCCCCGGTACGCTGATTTTTTGAAGTTATGTGGATATTAGAAATTTATCATCACTTGATTTAACTACGATAGAAAATGGTTAATGCCCGAGAGTTCTATGAAGATAATTCTCAATAAAATATGAAGTTAATAATTTCGCACTTAACATACGCTCTTACTTTGTGAGCCCAGCTGAGAGACGGGTATGTTCTTTTTTTATAATATAGGAGAGACGAGCATGCAGTCCACCTGATGGTAAGTGGCTACTGCCGCCCATGGACATCTGTAATCAACACCAGATAGGATTAGATATTCCTACCTGAGGTCGGCCACAAGTGCGCCGCTACCCCAGAGGACTAAGCTGGAACGCCTCGGAAAAGTCTGTCTCCCTTACCACACCCTTCAAACCGGAACACAGCAGCGCCTAACACTGCTGTTATTAGGTAGAAATAGGTGTGGCGGTGGTGCCGCCGGAGTCGAACCACAAAGGGTTCAAATTGGTGATGATGATGATGACATATTGTAAATTATTGTAAAGAATTTAATCTTATGTTACAATAATTAAATAATTGAGTAATTACGCACGTAGTAGGTTGGTATATCTTAGTCTGGATTAGTTAACTAATGTATTATCCAGGCAACCGGTGATTTTATTGGTATTTTGGAAGACTCCTAAAGGGCTGATGTGCCTAAATAATAAATAAGCAGCCAGAGCGTACGACATAACAAAGATAAACAGAAATGTGTAGGTGTATACATACATCATAGGTACCTACGTCACAAGGTAACGGAGTGTAGGTTTGCATAAAAAATAGGAAAATATTTAGATAATGAAGTCGGGTAAAAATAGAATTCTGTTTGTTTAATACTTATATACATTTACTGCTATACAGAAATTGTAGTAACATGATAAGTTAGGCAATTTCCGGCTTTAGGAAATAAGCCTTGGGATATGGAGATATTGTGGACACTAATAATATCATTTCTGCTAAAATGAACTTTAACGGATCTTAGTGGTTCCTCCGACAAGTGTACAGTACAGACCTAGGATGTTTGGAACTCTACAATTGCCCTATAACGCTATTCTCATGCGGAATGGTAGGTAAACAAAGGTAGCGGTAGTTGCCAATGTTTTGAAAAAACAGGCGACTCCACTGAAATAAAAAAACGCTCATGAAAAGTTTGTCTTAAGTGGTCAGCCATCCAAAGAGAGACCAGGCATTTAAATGTTTCGTGTTGAAATTGCAAGAGTTTTACTGTTGGTAATCTTCTAGGTTTGTGACGGAGGAATCAACCAACACATACATCTATCACACCGTACCAGTGTCCAATTCGGAGCATTAGTGCACCATATGCTTTTCAAAAATAACTACTCCTTATTTTGTATTTTTTTGCCAATTCAGTATTTGCTCTACGCTTACCAAACATATTTATGTAGGTATTTAAGTAAATAATTTACAATACCTATGTATTTTCCTTATTTATTACACATTCCTTATTAGTTAAGTAATTACACAAGTATAAAATACCTCAGTTATTTTTATCTTATGAAGTACTTAAATGATTAAGTACTAAGTAATACGTAAGCGTTAAACTTAACTGTGGAGGCGTAGCCAATGAGTATTAACGTTGTACTTATCCATTTAAGCATAACTTCCTGCGTGCGTTGTCAAACAAGAATACCATTATGAATACACAACGAGTTAATTTTGACATCGCTGATTGCCATAAACAGTAAGACAGATCCAGATAAAGTGATTCATCAATTAGGTTACGTAGTTACCACGTCTTTGATACGGCTGGCAAGGCATCGGCTCCTTCGCACTTAGCTCGGGTGTGAGTAGACGTGGAATGAGCGAGAAGCACGGTGTGGGCCGAATGACGCCGAGTGACTCTGTAGCGACGTTCGAACGTGAGGCTATTTAAAACTGTGCGCAGGCCCCCTGGCGCCGAGTCGACGACTAATGATCAGTCCTGCCTTGTCTACCATTGAGTGCGTAGTCATCTCGTGAACTGTGTTTACACAAGAACCTATCCTTCCAGTGTTTGTTTAGTTTAACAGTTTTCACACTACGTAAACGTGAAAATGGCTGACAGTGGTCTGAAGAGGAATATTCCCATCAAACTCGGGGACTTCTCTGTCATTGATACTGAATTTTCGAGCATCAGGGAAAGATTTGACGCCGAAATGAGAAAAATGGAAGAAGAAATGAGCAAATTCCGTTCGGAACTGATGAACAGAGAAAGCAACAACTTCTTCAAGAGCACAACGAGGTATTTATTGAATTTAATTACAAGTTTATAGTAACAATTAAAAGTACAGTTGTTCAATGATTGTTTACTTAAAATGATTAGTCAGGTGTAAAAAGATTAAGAAACAGTTCATAATTCATTACGCAACTCGAATGAATAAGTATAGGCATTTACCGAGTGGGCGAGCATATTTGTTCAAGCTACATTATAATTCCAATAGCAGTTACATTGCCGGCTTGTTTCCAAAAAGGGAATCTTGCATTAATGAATTTGGGGTGTCGCAAGAGCCGCCCACCTTCGACGACCTCCGCGACGGTTTCACGAAAGTAGATGTATTCAAAAGGCATTATTCGGGATCATTCCGCGGAACGGCATCAACTGCAGACATCTCAGTCGCGTCCATTTAAAGCGTGCAGCGATACGTAAGCCCGACGCGAGATGATGTCATAAATAGAAATAGCGCCGGCCGGCGGTTTCGTATGAGAATTCGTTCACAAAACATAGGAATTCGTAGAATTTTCATTATAATATCGGAATTTGTAGAATTTTCAATACGTACTGAATGGGAATTTATAGAATTTTCAGTGGGTAGAAGGTAGATAAGAATTTATATATACGAGTACCTAAATTAACGTTTCCTACCTTTAAACAGGTAACCATAGACAAACTAGAAATATATGAAACTGTAGATGCATTTTGACGCATAATAAAAATCCGACCCATTTTCATCATTATGAATATTAAAAATATCTTATTAATAATAATAAACAAACAAAAATATTCATAAAATGACGTCAGTGCACATTTAAGCTATTGTAAATACAATTAAAGTTTTGTGGGTAGAATAAAAATGATTTCGAAACCGCCCCGTACGCTTACCTACAAGGTACTTAAACACTTATCATTATGACCTAAGTGTAGGGAATTCTGCATTCACGATAACACGCTCCTTGCATAAACCGGTTTACATAATTTTTATCAACACAAAGTTGTTTCGTTTGGCAACCACACGTAATAAACTTTACACTGTGATGTAATGTTTAAAAATTCCCACTGCACGCCTAACTTCCAGTTAAACAGTATTTTGTATCACGTTTATTTTACATCACAAAATTTAGCAGACGTTCAACGTAAAACAAAAATCACATCTGTTATTCTCGTGAATTTTGAAATAAATAATGTGAAATTTTAATAAACTCATACATTATTACACGCTCCGAAAACATGCAAGGCCGTGTTAATTTTTTAGTATGGTTTTCTTAAATTTATACTTGGTATATAATATACGGGATACTAATGAAAAAAGTACAACAACGAGTACAAAGAAGGCAATAAAATAACCTACTTGTTATTGCTAAAATATTATTCAGGATTCTTCAGCAAACATTGAAACATTATTCTAAGGAGAGCCGGGCGTTGAAATCCATGAATATAAAGCATCATCGCGAGGTTAGAAAACAAGTCGGTATAATCGATACTAACAAAACCAGAGCGACTGAATCAATACTTTTACAGTTCTACGTATGTTTTGGCCTTCATTCGTGAAGGACTGCTATTTGTATCTCCGTTGAATTCGTAATGCCGCACTACAAAATACAAATATGTGAAGCAATCATAACCTAGTGCTTGAAATTCGGCCACTCAATCAGGTTATCCGAGTTTCGAATCCATTTTTCAAAGTTATGTGCTTATTAGAAATAGTCAGGAAACCTACATAACTGAGCATTTCAATCTCAAAGGTGCGTGAAGTCTACCAAATTACATTTGGCACGTGCGATGGACTATAGCCTTAAACCCCTCTCAGTCCGAAAAGAGATTCGTGACCAGCCGTGGGACAATAATGGTTTGATGATAACTACAGCACAGAAAAAGTTTACAGCAAATGCATCGTATTGTGATCGTATGAGACCGTATGAGACTCAATACTATGCTGAACGCATTAGGCACGTTTGTATAAATACAGGATATTTAGAACTTGATCTAAACCTATCGTTGCAAGTTAAGCAAATTCCACGACTTCATAACAAAGGAAACAATGCCTTTATGTTATGTGGGTATATATACTTATCGAATTACAAATACCTGTGAGAACTTATTCGTAAATATGAATGATCAATTGATCGTTTCTGTATAAGCTTCTTCAAGACATAATACCTGCTTCGGGTATAACTGTACTGTATTGAATAACAGATTAAGGTTAAACCTTAGTTGAAAAGATTAAATTATATTAAAGTCGCTATATATGGGAAAATGATGTAAGCAGAGGGTTCGAGTAAATAAATGAATTATGCATAACTAGATAAACATAAAAGAAGGTTGTATGGCGAAGCATATGTAACGAAAAGTAGGTGATACATAAAGGTCTAGAGTACCTAGAGAAAATAGAGCGCTTCTATATACTAGTACCAGCACGAAACATGCGAACGTAACTAGAATTATTAATCGGTCGCATGTTTTGTACGGAGCACTGAAAACATGTTTACTGCAAACATGAATGCATGACCCAGTTGGAGCGATTGGTCGTTTCAGCCGACGAGAAACTCGATGACGCAATATGACCATTCGTCACTCAAAAATGTAGGCGCTTGGCAGTAACATGCCTAACAGAATGAGTGCGTGGGTCTAGGCCGTCTTTTAACACCCCTCGTTATCTCCTTACAGCCAATTTATTATAAAACACTCACAATAATGAAATGTAATTCCGTTCTGCCGTCGTCGATCATATTTGGTTTTTGCTTAGAAGCAATGAGTAACTGGTCCGCCCATATTATTTTGTCTACCCACTCAAACGTGGGTTGGACTTGTTTTTGAATGGGGGAGTAAGTAGGAATTACGACAACAATTTCTGGTAGGTAACAAAATTATAGGACATATTTCTGCGAGTTCTATGTACTTCATATACTGTTAAGTTTCAAGGTGCAAAAATATTATCAATAGTAAATTTCAAACGTGTCTACATAAGTACGTACTTAGGGTTTTTATTGCTTTTGAGCCATGAGGTATTTGTAAGAAATATTAAACTTCATGGTCAATGAGCTAGACACGTACTTGCTTTATATTACAAGTGTATTGCGATATCTTAATCTACCTTTATAATTATATGCACTATTATACACGAGCTATACATATTTATCAATTATATGCTTAAATAATAATAAACTGAAGTATGGGTAGGTATTACCTATATCAATGCTAAATGAGCGGATGACTTAAACAGATAAACTTTTGGTCGCAATATTACTTTATACCTACGTTATTGAAGGTTAATATAGTAATTTATCTGTTTTATAAATATATTGTTAGCCTCATAAAACTAACAAGAGTTATTGCTTTTTGCATGTCTTACAATTTCGAATCTGTTTCCTCCGGAGGAGTAACCAAGTCATCGGAGAGGTAAAAATCTTATATGTATGTAATATAGACCACTATGTACTGCACTGCAAATTTATATGTATCTATTTTACGTATGTCATAACAATATATGTTATATCTACTCTTCGTTTTATCACACATGGGCTTGTAATTATCACCAATCAATTAATTGTGTGGGACGTACCATATATCTAACTAAATACGACTATAGTTTAATTAATTGACACTGCACTATTCTGTAATAATTTTCCTGTTAGACCCATAACTATTCATTAATTGGATATAAATTAATTCTATTCCTGCAATCTATCTTGTTCGCATTATGTCGAGTAGGCTGGGTTTGAAGGTCTTGTGATATTTTATGCGAAGCAATGAATAAATCTGCCTGGCGTATTCATATAGCTACACAATAGTCCACAAAATAGGTAATATGTTGGGATAACATCGATGAGCTCACTTGTTGACACTAACCTTGCATCTACGAGCATGACATCAGCAGCCGAGCTATGTGTGATGATAATCAATTACAGACGCGGCAAAATTACAAAAGCACAAATTAAAAACTAACACCACTGTAAACATTTCATGACCAGAATACTTTCAGTAAGATACATAGATATATTTTTAGTTCTATCCCGTCTGATTACACATAAACGAAATATTTCAATTCATGCAAACTCAGCTACATGATTGTAGCAAAATTGCATTCCATTTATCAAACGTACCTATTCCTAGAAAGGATATTAAAGCCTATTAGCATAATATGTTTCGCGTGTCTGAAACACATTCAAGCGTTGCTTTTTCGTGAATTCCGTGCATTCAATTGTATAATAACACACTATTTAGATTGAAAGATTTCATAGAAATGCTAATTTCGACATTTACAAGTTACGGCCCCAGTCTGCAACGTTATTATGGCGATTAAAGGAATATTTTTCTTCAACTCTCTTGTTAAACTATTTAGGAGCCTTTTTTGGTTTCTTAATATATCCTAGATGCTTATATTTATTTCAATGTCCCCAGCTCCACAACGTCCACACAACACAGTGACAGCAGACAGTTGGCCGAGCCCAGCCACTGGGACAGCTTGAACTCGCCTCTCATCCAGGATGAAGGTGATGGCAAATCCCTGAAACTCCGTTTCGACGTCAGCCAGTACACTCCTGAGGAGATCGTGGTCAAGACAGTAGACAACAAATTATTGGTAAGCGAATATCTGTCACAGAATTTATCAGTCATTTTGACTTACATACTAAACTATGAAAAGTTAATTTTGATTACGTAACCAAACCTGTGGAATTGTAGTGCAAAAACAAAAGTTATAATTTACTCATTGTTCACTTGAGCCAATTTAATGCTTGTGAAAAAATCTGAATCAGTAAATACTGAGAATTTTGGCAATGAAACGTAAACGAGACTTTTTAGTGCAGGCAACGTGCCAGCAACATTAGCTTTCTCTTTTGAGGATGCTGGCATTTTTATCCTGGTAAACGACAGGTCGTTTCAAAGACCCGAATTAAACAGTGGAATGTTAATGTAATCCGATTTTATTTTCAGGTCCACGCCAAACACGAGGAGAAGTCTGACACAAAATCTGTATACAGAGAGTACAACAGAGAATTCCTATTGCCCAAGGGCACAAACCCTGAGGCCATCAAATCGTCGCTGTCCCGGGACGGTGTACTGACGGTAGAGGCGCCGCTGCCACAACTGGCCATCACCGACAGGAATATCCCCATCCAGAAGCACTGAGTACACCCGTACTCTAATGGTCCACTTCGGCAGCAGCTATTCCATACTACTGTTAATAATTTATTATAATTTCCACATTATTTTAAGGAATATGGGAGATGCCCTCAGATATTTATTTTGAATCTTAAAAAAAAGAATCTCAATGTTTATTAACACGTAATTACGATGTAATCGATTTCGGTTAGTTTTGGAAGGATTCCAATATTTGCCTGCATTAGAATGTGGGCGGTCGCGTCTTGCACTGTTTATGTTATGTTGCTTTATAGACAATGCTTTCACTGTGATTAAGCTCGTGCATATTTCGATGCATTTTCGTTACTTTTATTCCAATTGCGAGAAACAATTTTTGCACCCTTATATTATTGTGAAGCGTAAAATTTGCTAAGTCTTATATCGTAACGTTGACGTTAAGGACATGGGGTCTAATAAAAGATTAATGTTCGGTGATACAAGTGCAATTTATTGGCTATAAATTTAGATGTATACTTTAGTAGCTACAACGATTATTGGAGATGTCTTTCTAATGCCTACTTATGAAATCTTTTTTAACATTATATAAAAAGCAATAACAAGCATGATATTACACGATACAATGTTAACAGCTTTTAACTTCATAGATACACATTTATATTTTAGTACAAACAGTTGTTACGAAAGTTGTAGATGTCAATAAAAATTAAATATTTATGTTGTTTTAATTGGTGTTTCCCAAGGTGTACCCTAAAATTTTGTTGTCGAAGTCTTAGTTGTCAATTGCGCCAAAAACATTTTGTATTACAGTTTTGGGTGGTATTAAATATAAAGGGCGGTAGGTCAATCAGAGATTTATTTCAGTAAGGTGTCCAGTATTATTTTGTTCTAAATGCGTGAATCTTGCTAAAACAAAATGTCGCGCTTCAAAGATACTTTTCTAGCGTTATGATGGCATTTTACGACATTTTTATAGTAATTTTGTCTGTAATTTAATATTTATGATGTGTTTTGTATTAAATCACTTGTTATCATGAGCTTAAATATGCCCTTCGTTTAACCTTCAACTCTATATAAGAAAAATACATGTTTACTTTTTATCGTGGCAAATAAATTGCTGCACAAGATAATATAATATGTATTAAAAGTTTAGTTATAGGTATTTATAAAAATATAAAATATAGTGAAGTGATTATCATCTCGTAAGGTTCATTGTAAACATTAAAAACCTGCTTTTCAGTTTTGAAGTGGTACAAACCCTCAAAATCTAAAATCATGTGATCAACATCAATCATTATTAAGTCTATCCTTTACATGTGGTGTTACAAAATCAGAGATAGACGGACCATTTTTTCTCGTCAAATTATTTGATAAATCATCCTTTATGCTCTATTAAGCCCCTCCCAATCCTGGATCCGCGAATGTATGATACAACTTATTTCATTACACTTAAAATTACATAAAAACATACAAAATCTGGTAAAAAATCAACTATATCTAAGCATTTCATTGCATATGTTATTGTCCTGCGTACCTACTGACGGCGGCTTCAAATATGGTCATGCAAAGCAACGAAAATATGAACACAGCAAAAAAACTAAACAAGTACGATAATAGTATAGAGAATACAGTTCACATGATGTCAAATGCTGTGAATTTTCGTCGAATAATGTGAATAAATGTGTATAAAAGGAACATCTCTTGGCGAAGTCGAAAGCGGCAAAGTGAATGAATTTTAATGGCATGTCTTATGAGGAATAAGTGTGATTATATTTTCTTAGTAAACCACCATATGACTGGAATGTAGCCTAATGTAGGTGTCACATCCGATCGATCAAAACCACAATAACATTTTTGCCTCGCGGAAACATGTTGTTCTCCACTACAGAGACGATTTCTAACCTCCGGATAGGCCTGATTTGGAGGTCTGGAGGTCTTGAAAGCGCGGAGGCCGCTAATTATTTTCCGGATAAAGGAACATTTTATTCCGACAAGTTCAAAAATTGACACTGTTCGAAAAATTATTAAAGTTTCTGTTCCCTACAAATTTGGATTGTGTGTGGGCCCAAAGGTAGTAATGACGCCGGCCCTCCCTCAAATCTGGTCCCGACAGATCACGGAAACGCTCACGATAATTACCATTTGCTTTCAGCTGAGTATAGCTATCTAAGACCACGTCGGAAGTTGTGCAACATGACATAATTCGTGACATACAGCAAGTTATGAGCGTTTCCATTGTAACAAATCAATTCTGCGGTTTCCCAAGCAGTAATGTTTAGTGAAAATAAATGGTACATATAAAATCAACGAAATATGAATTACGACAGCAACAAATAACTGATGATGGTTCGCAATTAAATTTAATACACTGAACCCTAATTATCTCTGAAACGCATTAGCGTCACTGCCAAATGGATATTCTGGATGTGTGTAGCAAGGTCGAATGTTATGAAATATGTTACACCCACTTCTAACATTTGTTAGTTGTAAATTTTCGAATGCTTTCATTGATTTATCATCGACTCAGGGGTCGTCCATAGGTCAACAAATGTATGGGGAGGGGAAAACAAAATGTGAAGTGGCATAGAGGAAAGAAGACTATTAAAAGGCCCATCCTTTAATAGTAAAATGGGAGGTTACGTATTTTAACCAATTAAAAAATAATGTAACTACTAAGAATTAAATTGCAAATGAGCGTACATTTGCAACATTTGCAACAATATGAAGGGGATTTCAAAAGGACATGAGATACGAGAAAGGGGTAAAAAAATATATAAAACTCATATGACGTAGATTGGATGACCCCTTATAACCTTTTTATTTTAAGACTAGGATAACATACTTATACTTATGGCGGTTTCCACTTGGCGCATGTGCTGTGAGCCAGTATAGGTGATGTGTAAAGAGTAGAGTAGCTTACCTATATTGTGCGTCTCCACAGACTAATCTGTTTTAGAATAAAACAAACATATTTATATCAAAAATTGGTAAGATTTCATTACAAAAAATCTTTTAGTATGTATTAAAGTAAAGAGAAGAGAGATAGATGGAAGTCCATGTTTCTATGTTGTAGAGGTATGTATATTTTAGAGTATACACGCAGAAAGAGAGCAAGTACAAGAGCAATGATCATATATTTTAGAAATTAGAGTGATACTGTTAAATCGATATGCCAAGTGAAGAACCGCCATTACATTCATTTCAAACTTAATAACTTACTTAATAATATATTATAAAGGCATACATATCACACAATTACTACTCTACGCGCAAATTAAGAACTAACTGGATAACGAATGCTTATAAAAACATTTTGGTCACATTATGTTATAATTATTATACTTCAATCAAATGGCAGATAATAACGGATAATTATAATATACACTATTATAATGATCTTACGTATCATTGGAATAGGACAACAATATCAATATGTAATTAATAAACCATTTAGAAATAATTAACATAAATATTTTTTAACTTAATAATAAGCACCTTACATTTAATACTTAATGTTTCTCTCGTATCGACTTATATTGAGGCTGCTAGAAACAGAGGGGCCTAAGTGCATTTTAATGACTTTTCACCTATATGTATTTTCGTTATTTAAAAATGTTTCACACTTTTACATCTACTCCATATTTTAAATCATGTTTTTGTAGTTAAGCTACTCTGGTTCTAACAGCCTCAATTGTAATTGCGCTAAACAATTTGTGAAGCGTTTCTTTATTATGTGAGGTAGGGGTAAGAAGCTAGAAATAACTCGAAATACAATAGAGAAATAGCGGAGAATGACAGATATAATATATAATGCGATTTGACGTGATGATATGTGACAAGTGTTTATACGCATGATTGACAATGTGGCGCGCGCGCCGAGAGAATTCTTATACGATACATTATTATGACTTGGCACTACCTTTAGTTTATTTGCGTGTGCCTAGCCAAGCGGTGACACTAACACATAGATAGTTGAAAAGTTCACTACAATAAATAGTCAATAACACATAGAAATTTTAAAACGTTTAGGTAAAGCTAGTCTAAATGAATTAGTGAATGAAAGATGATGAAATTCATGAATGAACGTCCTCGATTCGTACGCATTTATTATATAACTATTGCCAGGTCTTTTTGGTGTTATTAATAACCCTAGATTTTTATTTTATTTAGATGAGCTCAGGCTTAAAATGTCAAGATTTATTCAATATGAGCTTCGAAATACGTACAGAATATTCCATATTTGAAGTCAAAACATAGCTAGATTCGGATCAAATCTGAGAACTTCTCGATAGTTTGTTCGTAATCAAACGAAATTACGAATTTTCATATTCCCAAATTATTTTATGGTAGAGAGACTATCAAAACGAATGTGGTGATACATTCTTGAGCCTGAGCTGAATGTTAGAAACTGATTATTGTATTCTTTCCATGCGATGAAATGATGAAAAACGCGTGATCAGAATATATAATACTTCTACACAATCAATACTAATAAAACTACAATTTAATCTTTACGATTTTCTCCTACTAATATGATTAACTAATGAGAATTTAATTTTATCTTTATTAAGACGAGTATTCAATACAGATTGAAAGTAGCACCAATCTTCTTACGCCCGTTATTCATAACATAATTAATCTTTCCGAATTTTTGACTGCCAAAGATATAAATTGACAATTTCTGCCTACTACATCTATACTAATATTATAAAGAGGAAAATTTTGTTTGTTTGTTTGATTGTAATGAATAGGCTCAAAAACTACTGGACCGATTTTAAAAATTCTTTCACCATTCGAAAGCTACATTATCCACGAGTAACATAGGCTATATTTTATATGAAATATATTTGATAAATAGATTTTGAGGCGGTATAAAGTTTGCTGTGTCAGCTAGTTATGAATAAAGGGCGTTAGCTTCCGCCAGTTCACACTAATCCATTAATATTTCAACCCATTAGACCATCAATAGACTGCAAATTAATTATTTAAAGACTATTCGATTATTTCAGAACTATTATGACTAATATTGATTAAAAGCTGATACATTTCGAATAAAATTGAATATAGATAATATACGAGAATTATGAGCGTTCAACATCTACTATTCTTTTTTTGTATTTTTGATTCTATGACAAGATTAAGAGTAAACATTTAATAATTCTAGGTTAATATATCCGATTATTTAATATTGGAATGTTGGAATCTATTATATTTTGATAAATTTTCAAAGTCAACCTCTAAATATATAATTAGTACGTTAGAAGTACGAAGTATAAGAAAAAAATAAAAAGAAATATATTAAATATTGGTACGTTACTACTAACTAAAATGTGTATGTGTATGTGTGTTTGTGATATACAAAAGTGTGTTAAATCAAGTTTTTAAAATATTTCAAAATATATTGTTTGGTCGGTAACAACTAGATAACTAATCTAAAATCTAACATTTAACATTCTATGTGACATGATATTTTTTATTCTTTTTTTGTACTTTTTCTCGGATGACAATAACATGAAGATAAATAGTATGAACGTTTTAGTTTATGTAATGTGAATAATATATATGTAATATTTTTATTTATGAGATCGAAAAAAGTTTTTTAATGTTAAGTTTCAAAACCGGCATGTTAATTCCCATTTACCGTATCGGTTACCTAAATACCTTGATATATAACGCATTCATTTTCATAAGACATAAAAAGGATACAAAGATAGAATATTTTTTTTTTTTTAAGAAAGACATACACGAACAAAAGTAAATTTAAAATTTTTACCCTTTCATCCTTAGCTTGCTTATTTCTTAAAATAGTCAAATAACAAAACTCAACAGAAACGAAACGGAATAAAAAAAAAAATAAGAAATTTAAACTTATTTAATAAACGAAAGCTTACTTCAACCTCATTCTCAACAGACCAACAACAGATCGTACCACACAGCGGTAAGTGAGGTAACATAGACCGAACGTGACGCTCCCTACGATAGACGCGCTCAGCACTTCCGTGTATGGGTTCGGTGGCGCAATCGGCTCCACTGGCTTCGGGCTCCTATCCTGTATCTGTAAAAATACATTTAATTTGGTATAGTCCGCGCCAAACTGCTAGTCCGCTCTAAAGTTGTTGCGAGCAGGTGTAGTAATACAATTTGCTATGGCACCACGATTCATTTACATGTTCGGAGCGGACTAGCAGTTTTACGCGGATTATAAATAATGTGATATAAAGCATAGGCCCGTATCAGGCATATTTAATTCTGTCGTCATCAACCCATTATTGTCCCACTGCTGGGCACGTGTCTCGTCTTAGAATGAGAAGAATTAGGCCATAGTCCACGCTGTCTAAGTGCGTACCTATTGGTAGACGTCACATACCTTTGCGATTTTTTTATATTAATCTCTCAGGTATGCAGGTTTCCTCACGATGTTTTCCTTCACCGCTTCAAGTAAGTGATAATAAATTTCTAATACGCAAATAACTTTGAAAAATCAGAGGCTTGCCTGGGATTTGAACCTCAGACCCCTCGTTCGAGAGGCCGAGTTTCTTAACTATCACTGCTTTTTAGTTTATTTTAGTTCTGTACCCACTACCCAAAGTAAAAACGGAACCCTATTACTCACCTCCCCTGTCTATTTGTCACAGGGCTCTATCTCTTGAACCGTATTGGATAGACAGATGAGATTTTCATTATTTTTTTGTTTTTATATTGTATTTCTTATCATAGCAACCATTGAAGTTAATGCATCGTGAAAAATTGAACGTGCCGAAAAAAACTGTTTTTTGTATGGGACCCCTGTCCCATACAAAAAACAGTTTTTTTCGGCACGTGAAATTTGTCTGTAAAAATCAAGCGTTTATCTATTACTGTTCAAGTTATCTGTGATAGACGGACAGACAGCGGAGTTTTAGTAACAGGACTCCATTTTTACTCTATTGCGTATGATATCCAAAAAGAAAATACTTACAATTTTAATTAACTTCTCCATCTCCAAAATCTCCTTCCTCATCTTGTTGATGTTATAAATCCATTTCTTGATAGTATCGGCCATTTCAGTTAAGTATTTATCATCGGACTCCGATATTTGGCGCTGAAGTTTCTTGAACTCCCGTGCCACATACAGCACTGACGCGTTCAAAACGTAAACTTGCATCAGAGTATTGCCCGTAATTTCAAGACAGTCCAAAACACTGTAAAAGAAACAT